>BMAU01003842.1:0-507664 GCA_019973935.1 Trichonephila clavipes
GTTGGGTACACAAGTAAAAACTCTAGAAAAAGGTCTCTCTCAGTAAGTGGACTGTAGTTTTTATTACTTGTTGCTCAGCTCTCTCGATTTGACTCCTTACTCGATGGAGTCAGAGGTTACACAGATTCATTAGACACTCTGAGCGCTAGAGGGCGCTCTACATTTACATACGTACACTGAACATGCCGCCCGGCCTTGCAATGTTTTTCAACATGCAAGATTTACATAGAACATAATCATAAAGATAACACACAGAAATACAATACTTCAAAATACAAACAAAACAACATACAAATGAAGACAATGTATAAAGCAATTGATAAATCACACAGAATTTAAAAAATTACTATTCTACACACAAACATTACTAACTGAAGGGTTATATATGCTACTTCACACACACACACTGTTTCAATTGGTAGAATGCACAGTTTCGAAATGGGTCTCTTAAATATACCTCTAGTGGTTTTGACTTCCACTACTCTTACTTTAGAATCCTTTCCTGGATAAATATTGTTAATTCTACCTAATGACCATTGACATGAAGGTAAATTATCCTCTTTTATTATAACCATATCTCCAATTTTAGCATTCTTTTTTCTCGAAATGCCACTTATTTCTCTGCTGCAAACTATTTAAATAGTCTACACTCCACCTTTTTCCAAATTAATTGAATTATTTTTGTAATTTTCTGCCAATTATCCAACCTATTTTCATTTAAATTAGTTAAATCAGGCTCAACAATTGATGTAATTGATCTACCTATCAAAAATGAGAAGGAGTCAGTACATTTAAATCATCTAAGTCAGAAGATAATGGGACAAGAGGACGAGAATTTAACATCCCCTCTATTTGGATAATCACGGTCAGAAACTCTTCATATGTTAATCTAATGTTACCTACTACTCTCTTTAAATAGAACTTAAAAGATTTAACGCCTGCCTCCCAGAGACCTCCAGTGGCCGCGGTAGCCGAGTGGTATAGGTATCGGATCGTGGCTTGCCTGGTCACGAGTTCAATCCCAGTACCATTAAAGACCCTCCGTGTAGGGCAGCGATGCAGGTTAAATCTGTCGAGAGCTGAAACGTCCTCCCGTTGGTGTGGTGTGGTAGTTAGGAGAGGGGGTGCCAGCTCAGGTGTCGTCCACGTCACTTGACCATGGTTCAAAATTACGTGGTCCGTCGCCAAAAGCCCTCGTGTAGCTGAACAGTGCGACGTTAATATTAAATCAAATCAAATCAACCCAGAGACCTCCAAAATTTGGGGCTCTAGGGGGAGGAATTTCCAATCTATTCCTTCAGAAGCCATATAACTTGCAAGTGCCTCATCAGGTTTACACACCAAATTAAACATTTTTTTTTTAAGTTCTATATTTGCACCCACAAAATTTGTTGCATTATCAAAATACAACTTTAGCACATTTACCTCTTCTAAATATAAAACGCTTAAGTGTAGCAATAAATGCATTAGAGGTTAAATCAGTCACAATATCTAAGTGCACAGCTTTAGAAACAAACCATATAAATATACAAACATAGATTTTGTTATATACACCTTTTCTCTGCCCTTTATACTTAATGTAAAAGGGGCCACAGAAGTCCACACCTGACACATTGAATGGATAATTTTTGATAACTCTATCCTTTGGCAAGTCAGCCATTATTTGATCAGTGCAAGTTGGATTGGCCTTACAACAATTTACACAATTATGAACAACTTTTCTACAAATATTACGGCCATTCAATATCCAAAAATTTTTGCCTGAACTGATATAACAAGAATTGTGGACCACTATGTAAAACTTTTTATGAAAATACTCAACTATTAAATAAGTCAATTTATGTTTCGAAGGCAAAAGAATTGGAAATTTCTGGTTATAATTAATATCACTATTCTCAATCGACCTCCAACTCTCAAAATCCCTTCACTATCAATAAATGGATTGAGTTTTTTTTTTTTTTTTTTACTCGACTGTTGGAAGGTACCATGACAGAATTTTGAATACCATTCATCTCTACTTTAAAACTCTTCCTTTTGTACTAATTTCAATAAAAGCTGTTCAGCCTTTTTTAATTCTCCTAAATCTAGAGGCCCAATTCCTTTGCTTTCTTTGCTCTTACAATTATAAAAAATCTACAAATAAAACTTAAGACACGAATAATTTTAAAATAGTCATTACTAAGGTTAAGTAAATTATTTACAAAAGAGTTAGTAGCAGAATCAAGAAAAAAGTTAGAAAAGTCACTACAGTTTTTAAGTTCACCTGCATCCTTGATCACTGCAACAGGAATTTGTCGTTGTGGGTACTGGTTGCTCATCAGAAATTTAGGACCATTCCACCACAACTCACAGGTTTTAAGTTTTTAGAGAATCCATTCCTCTGAAACGAAGTCGGCAGGATTGTCCTCTGTTGCCACATAACGCCATTGCTCACTGGAAGTCATCTCCTGGATTGTAGCAATCCTGTTAGCCACAAAGGTTTTTAGTTGATATGACTCCTTCCTTATCCATGACAAAACTATCATGGAGTCACTCCAAAGAAAAGTATTAGTCACATTTAATTTTAAAGCTTGCTTGACACGATGCACTAATTTTGCTAACAGCACAGCGGCACATAGCTCAAGTCTGGGAATCGTTGTTTGCTTGGTAGGCGCAACTCGGGATTTACTGGCAATAAGATGCAAGCATCTTTCCATCTGAGGTTATGGATTTGCAGTAGACGACAGCTCCATATGCTGACTGAGACGCGTCGGAGAATCCATGCAGCTCGATCACTTACGGTTGCTCTACCATAATGCATCGATTGATGTTGATGTCATTTACTACCTGAAGTGATTCGACAAATTGTCGCCATTCTCTATTGATTGCATCTGGAAGCAAATCTGTCCAATCAATCTTTAGCATCCATAATTTTTGAAGGAAGATTTTCGTCTTCGCCACCACAGGACCTAAAAAGACCTAGAGGATCATATATCCTGGCGATGGTTGACAAAACATCCCGTTTGGTATTTAATTCGTGCAAGTCTATTTTTACTCTGAAGGAGAAGCAATCATGCTTGGGGTTCCAATAAACACCCAACACTTTTATCTCTGATGAATCTGAAAATCATAATTTTCGGAAACCTCAATCAATTCCGTATTATTTCCGCACCACTTATGCAAAACCATACCTCCTTTAGCGAAGATATTTATCAGCTGATTTTCAGTTATTTTGCTTCTAATAAGGTCTCTGCACCGGTAAGTACATCATCAATGTACATGTCACTCATCACAACTGAAGACCTAATGGAAAATTCCCCTGCTTCATCTAGGGCTAATTGTTTTAGCGTACGTGTCGCTAAAAATGGTGCACTCGTTGTTCCATAGGTCACAGTTGACAACTCAAACGTTTTTATTGGTTCGTCCTTGTTCTCTCTCCACAGAATGCGCTGAAGTTTACGCTGATCTGGATTAATCCAAATCATTCGATACATTTTTGCACATCCGCAATGAATGCAAATATGTGCTTTCTAAAGCGAACCATTATTTGAAAAAGGTCATTTTGAGCAACTCCCCCATTGTATTGTAGAGAGTTTAAAGAATAACCGTTTGTAGTTGCACTCGACGCATTAAAAACTCCTCAATTTACTTGTTTTTATCAGAGCGATAAACACCAAGATGTGGTATGAAATACATTCCACACTCCTCTCTCTCATCTACCTCTTGCATATGGCCTAGCTCTTTATACTCTTTTAAAAAATCTCTATATAATTTTAAATAGTTAGGCTCACGCTTTAATCTATTCCATAAAGAATTTAATTTTTAAGGGCAATATATCTTTTGACTGGCCTAAACAATTTGGATCCTTTTAAATGGCATAGATACTATGTATCTTCCCGTACTATCTCTAGCATGATTTTTTTAAAATGCTCCTCACAAATTATCGTTTCCTTATTTTTTTTTTATTGTCTCAGGTTCAACATTTTCGATTTCCCAAAATCTCTCATTGTCTTTTCTAAATCGACATTATCTTTGATTAACCCAGTGAGGTTTATTTTTCACTAGAAACTGGAATACTCCCACTCGCAATATAGCCGAAGACTGTATTCTGAAAAATTAATTTTGTATTTAAAAGATTTGTTTGTCCTGGTAAAAGAATTTCATAAAAGATTTCTGCTCCTAACAATAAATCAATATTTCCGGAATGTTGAAATTTTCATATCCGCTAATTTCTCTCTACTGAAATTACCCAAACTAACGTTAAATGGTTGAGAAGGAATCATATCCGTAATTCGCGGCACTACAAAAAGTCTGCATTAGTTTCATAACTATTTCCTCTCTTTGCAATTGTTGCATTAACGCGCGATTTAATCGTTAACTCTGAATTATTTAATCCTGAAACTAAAATGTTTATTTTCTCTCTTTTTTAAATTGAGTCTATTCATACACTGTTGCGAAATAAAATTGCTTGTTGAACCACCGTCCAACAGTGCTCTGACTTCCTGCATTTTCCCAAAGGAATCTCTAATGAAACAAATCGCGGTTGAAAGTAAAACGGATTTCGATTTTACGTAACTCGTTGCAGTAAACAGATCTCCTACACCCTGAGAAGACACCTCTTTCGAAATCTCCCTATGTAATTTATGGGTTTGAACACAGACGCCTTCGCTGAAAGTTGACTCATCGAGGATTCCTCTGTTTCCGGCTCTTTCTGCCCCAATGAAGAAGGTTGAATGACCCTTTCACTCGTAAAATTTGGGTCTCCAGAGAAACACAGAGAAGAATGATGCTTTTTGGCAGCATTTACAAAGAACTTTAGATTTACAAAACTTGACTCTATGCAAATTTAAACAATTAAAACACAAGGAATTATTTTTAACAAGTTCTACCCGTTTATTTACTGATAATTGCTTATATTGAGGACATTTATTTAAAAAATGACTATTAGATTGACACAAAACACATTTTTTTCCCTTGACATCTGAGAAAAATACTCTAGACATATTTTTTAGAATTTTGATTTTTGCGACAATAATTAATATTCTCACTCAGTGGTTTTTCTCGCGATGAATAAAATAAATCAATTTCTTTTCCCAACGTTAAAGGATCAAACCATTTATCTGCTTGTCTGACACTAATATGCGATGCGGTTTCTTTATCTAAAGTACTAAATATTTTGTCTGAAACTATTAATTGTTTTTAATACCTCGAAATTTGAAACATTTCTCAATTTTAAATAGTATTCCCAATTTGTTGTTAATCTACTCGCAAACTGGACATGGGATTCACAATTTTGCCGTGTTGCTTTCTTAAAATTCTCTAAACACGATTGAGGAGTTGGCTCAAATTCTTGGAGTATTATGGACTTTATTTTATCATAATTTTTAAGATCCTCATCGTTCAGATATATAATGATATTTGCAGCTTTTTCTCCTAATAAATTTAACAAAATCTCAGGCTTAAATTTATCAGTAACACTTTTGGCTGCAAATGCACGTTCTAATGATAAAAAAAAAAAGAAACTCCATCCCTCAGGTTTGTCGGGAATTTTCACTGTAAGTGTGCGGATACTTTTAATTAAAGAATCCACAGAAAAGGGGAATCATTACAATTAACTTCAGTATTATTGTCTTTATCATTTGCTCGTATTCTCGCTATCTCTAAATCAAGCTTAGACTTTTCTCTTATTTTTTCTAACTCTAATTGCTGACTTTCGTCATACTTTCTTTCTTCGATAATTAAATTTGCTAACTCATGCACAGAATCAGGATCGTTTTTGTATCTATCACAGTTTTTTATAAGATCCATCAAGTCTAAAATAGTTAATTTATCACTCACACACAACTCTAATTCAGAAGCGATTCGCCTCAAGTCTTCTTTTTTTGCTCCTTTAAACATCGTTAAAGTTTAAAGTTCGATTTTTCAACGAAAAGTCAAAAAACAACAGCACATACCTCGTATTTTCAATGCATAGGTCTCTCCGGTTGAGACTGGACCAGAATGTTGGGTACACAAGTAAAACTCTAGAAAAAGGTCTCTCTCAGTAAGTGGACTGTAGTTTTTATTACTTGTTGCTCAGCTCGCTCGATTTGACTCCTTACTCGATGGAGTCAGAGGTTACACAGATTCGTTAGACACTCTGAGCGCTAGAGGGCGCTCTACATTTACATACGTACACTGAACAATACTTTTAAAAAAATTTGAGAGAGAAAAAAAAATGTCTTCTACATTCAAATACATGCGAATTTCCATATTGAGAAATGAATTCCAGAAATCGCAAATGCAGTTGAAAATTTCAGGGAAAAAAATTTATAAACATAAAATTGATAATGCAACCCATGACATATGAGGCGACACATACAGAGTAAAGTAATTTTAACTAAAACAAAAAAAGCAAAAAAAAATTATTACAAGTGCTACACATAATTAAACATAATTCCCCCAAAAAATTTCACTTCACTAATCAACATCACTTTTTAACATTCCATGTAATACAATGTATCAATTCTAAATAATTAAAAAAAACTCATCACAATGTTTCACTGTACTCGCAACAAATATACAAAAAAACAACAACAAAGATCCTCAATTTTCAACAATACCGCTAACTCAATTCATCGATAATCCATCGAATTAATTACTCAAATATCATTCTATAACATTAACCCAAAATTCTCAGTAACCTTAAAATGATTCCTCAATCATTCAAGAATGCCTTTACCTCAGATCATTCATATCCTGTACCTCAATAACACTAACTAAACTTATCTGCAACTTCCAAATAACTAATCGACTTCTCCACAATACCATTAACTAAAACCCATCTATGCCCATCAACTTATTTACACAAAATCTCACATAATCCTCAACTCGAACTTTCCTAGATTCATCTCAAAACATTCTTAAATATACCACACAATCATTAATTCAACTTATCTATATTCATTAACTTATTTACTCGAAATCGCACAAAATCCGTAACTCAAAATTACCTTCTCTACATCAAAACAACTTTCTCAAATATACCGCATAATTATTACAACTCAATTTTCCATTTCCATATCAAAAAACTCTCGAATTTACCACAAACTTTTGGACGCAAACTTATCTATCTCCTTAAAAAAAACTTTCCCAAGTATCCAACAAATTCATCAAATTAAAATTTATCTATCTCCTTCGAATAACTTTCTCAAATATTCCACAAAATCCTTAACTCAAACTTATCTAACTCCTTCAACAATTAATAAAACAAAAAAAAAATTCACACCTGATCATCTTCAACATTTTCAAACCAAAAAAATTATCAAACTCAATATCTAAAACTGAAACAATAATAAATCAAAACTCTCCTCTTCGCCAATACCAAACTCAAAGCTAACACAACTACGCGTACACAAAACATAAAATTTAACAATACCATTATCTGACCATAAACTTATTTCCAAATAGCAATGCAAAACTACAATTAAAATCCAAAAACATAAAAAAAACTCAATTAATATCAATACTCAATTCAATAATCTACCCAAGCGCTACCATGAATAAAACAAAATTACCCTAAACCAACAGAACTAGTATAACGACATAAAACAAAACATTCAATTCCTAGTACAGTTTAGCACACAAGCGAGACAAAAATTATTTTGACTGCACATTCATTTAACCAAACCACAATTTAACTAGAGCCCTAAGCAAACAAAAAAATTCCAAATCTATAGTAAAACAAACACACACAAAAAAAATTAAATTAGCATTTAAACACCTAACCGAAAGACTATAAAAGTTTTAAATCAAAATTAGCAATCATATGACAAAACAAAACAACTTGAGCAAAACAAAGTTAAGTTTCAACATAATTTCTTATGGAAAAAAAAATTCAAACAACCACCTCTATCCATATATTAACAAGCATAAATTCCAAAGATATCATTATTCAGTAATACACAGGCACTTAAAATTAATACACCAGCACAACTTATCAATAATGTTGCTTCTGACAAAATACCGCCACTAAAAAAAATTAATCTTTTATGCAAACTGAGAATTTAACAAGAATAGTACACAGTTATACACAATCAAGTCAGCATGAACTAACTTGTTCAAGCAAGGAACCTTTTATATAAAAAAAAATTTAAATACTAGATAATAACCGCAACACAAAATTATTTGATTAATGAAAATGCCAAATATGTATATACAGTAACAACATTCAAATTTCGTGACAGGTGTCCAAAAGACCCAAAATTTGATTTCTGTTGCAAACTTGAATTAAAGCTTAAAATTTATAAAATCAAAATTGACTTGCATACATGAATCGCATAGCAAAATTAAATATCCATCTTATTACAAACAACAAAATTTATATATTGTCATAAAACACATAGCATCACAAAATATTTTATCTAGAGCTAAAATTAATTAAATAATCAGGTACAACAATGTCTCACTTAAACATCAAAACATGACATGAAACAAGGTGCATAAAAAAAATCTGACTGAACTAAAAAATCATTAAATAACTAATTACAACAATGTCTCACTTAAACATCAGAAAACGACATGACACAAGTTGCATAGTTATAAAAAAAAATTCCAGCGGAAAGTATGTGAATTAAATGTAAGAGGAAAACCAAAATTTCCATTTTTTTATTATAAAAAAAAACGAGCGCTAAGTAAAGTTTAGCTAAGTTTCATACAAATTTGAAAAATGCAATATAAATAACCAAGTTGTAATTAATCATGATGCAAGATAGAAGATTTCCACAAAATTCGACAAAACAAAACAAAATATTATGAAAGAAAGGCTATTGCGTCGAGAAAAAAAATATTATCATCGAGTAGCTCCGAGAGAAAAGTAACAAACAAAAAACAACAGGGGGGGAACGAAGACCCTATAGAGAAAAAGAGAGGCTGATTTTCTGATCTCGCTTGCGACAGCAGGGGGGCGCAAGGGAGAAAATTCCTCCTAAAGCGCCGGAGAGAGCCAACATCCAAAGTTCCACCCCTGGACCGTGGCACCCGCGGGGGGTGGGAGTGCCGACGAAAATGCCCCGAGAGGAGTTCACCAGAATGAAGTGGACAGCGGCTAGCGTGAGATGGGTTGTTTTCCTTTATCGTTCAAGCACACCAAGAATTAAATCATAAACAAAACGTCCAAGTAACAAAATGACCCCCAAAAATTAATTTGCATGACAACTCCAAATCAAAATTTTAACAGAAACAAGGAGAGGGAGAAAAAAATTACAACAACAAATCATGCGCATTTACAAAGTCCAATGCTCCATCATACATGTGCACAAAAAAAATCGCTGTAACCAATACTTTTGCCCCAAACACAACATCGTTCCAACAATTAAAATCTCATCTCAACCAGAACAACAGATTAAGAAAAAAAATTGACAAACCTTAACATCTCAGAAAAAAAAAGAAACTCAATTCCAAGCGCAAACATAATGAACCCGCAATAACTATTTCCGTCAAAACTTAACGTTTTCCTTACACTTAAATATCTCTAAATTCAAGTACTGCACAAATGAACATCTAACCAATTTTTTTCCCTCAAAAACTACTAACCTTACCACTTCAATATCTCAAATTCCAAGTACTACAGCCATAAACACCTAATCAATTACTATCAAAGTTTAACACAATTAATTTCTCTAATTTAAGCAGCGCAACATCTAACCAACTTTTATTGGAAATAACATCTTCATAACACTTAAATCGCTCAAAATCTAATATCTACACTAATGACAATCCGGCCAATTCCTTTCCCTTTCTCTAAATTTAACAACACCATATCGACTACAATTTGAAACAGCAACAACACAAGAAATTTTATTACGAGAACATTCTGTAAACTGGAATCGCAAGGTCTTGTCCGCATCAATCCGCAGGATTCCCGATTCGGACGCCGTGCTATCATGACGTCCAACGCGAACTGGTCCGATAGGACAGATATTTCCGCACCCCCATCAACTACTTCCACGGGCTTGGGAGCTTCGCCATCTCAGAGCAATATCAGCGATGACTATATCGCCGAATTCTCTGATGTCTTCCGTGAGGCGATCAGCGCCAGAAATATCTACGCGGCCTGGGCCCGCAAACTCACGAATGCCAAACCCAGCGACCCTGACGTGCAATTATACCACCAGGAGGTCAAGAAAGCAGGTGAGAGCGTTGAATCTTTATTAGTGAAGCTAAACGTCTCCCTGTTCAAGATCCCTGCGACGGAAAAGGAACTCGATAAGATTGTTTTTCGTGTGAAAAACAAGGCCGTCGAACCTCTCCCGCCGAAGAACCAAGAGGCGAAAAAGCAGGCAGCGGTTTCTCCTCCCTCCACCTCCCTCCACCTCTCCCCGTAAGGGCAGAAAGGCGGCGAAGCGAAGCGTCGATGCCGACGGCTTCGCTCCCCCCCAAGCAGCTTGTTAGGAAAACTCGCTCTCCCCGCTCGTCCCCTCCACCCTCCCCAACCCCTCCTTCCGCGACTTCTCTCGAAGGCGCGCGTTTGGAAGGATCGGAAAAGGAAATAAAATTATCGCAACAATCAGAGTTGCAAGATCAGGTCGTGGTGCCCGAGGTGATTAAAAAGCCCGGCATCCCGCCGTTTTTCGTCTCCCCCAAGGGAGATTGGAGGCAATTAGTGGCTCTTGCCAAATTGATTGCCCCCTCCTTTCGATCCCAGACGTCGGGCCGTTTTCTGAAGGTTACTGTGGGCGACGAAGTCGAACACAGGAACCTCAGTCGCTGGCTCGAACAGTCTGGGGTTGAATTTAAGAGCTTCATGCTCAAGCAGTATCGGCCTGGTCAAGGTAGTGATCCGAGGTCTTCCCTCCAACACGGAGCCGGAAGACATTAAAACCGAGATTGAAGCCGAGGGCTTCAAAGTTGCAAAGATCTCGCAAATGAAGAACTATAGGACTAAAGCTCCTATGCCCTCTTCTATTTGCAAATCGGAAACGGCGCGGATGCACCTAAAATTTACGATTTTACAGAACTATTCGGCACCCGCATCGAAGTCAAACCCTTCGATCGCGGGAACAAAATTAACCAATGCTGGCTCTGTCAAGGATGGTTTCACTCTTCGGAAGTGTGCCACCTTCCGCCACGCTGTGTTCGGTGTGCAGGGCCCCATTTAGCCAAAGACTGCACACTATCTTTCGATGAGCCGACGAAGTGCGCGAACTGCTCGGGCGAACACGCGGCCAACTGGAGCCGTTGCCCCAAGCATCCAAATAATGCAAAAAGAAAAAATAAAAATAAAAACGGCCCTAAGCCGAAAAATACCCAACCCAAAAAAACAGTACCTCAGGTTCCACGTCCTGATATCTCCAAGGCGAGAAAAGTCTCGCCTAATTTGGACTACTCTAAAGTAGTCCAAAATTTAATACCCAGGGAGCATGTTAGCCCCCCTCTACTACTTTGCTCCCTACACCGGCCCCTAGCAAAGATGCCCGCATAAATGCCGGTCTCTTAAAAGACTTGCTCGTCATCATCGAGGATACTCCTTGCATTGATAAGCAAGTCTTCTGCAGGGCGTTCAAAAACTCCCTTTCTCTGCGCTCCGCTCGGCATCTGCGTACGTGGATAAAACTTATATTATTTTCGAAGCCTATTGTAAGCTTCGACACTCCCAGACCTAACTTTCCCAGATCACGTGAAAAATTCCTTAAAGATTGGATTTTGGAACGCAAGATCCTTGCGTAACAAAATCTACGAAGTCCGTGATTTTGTTATAGAGCAAAACTTTCATTTGTTTTTGGTCCAAGAGACCTGGCTCGAGCCAGGTATCGACCCCCAGATCGCAAACTATCGTCTATTTAAAGACGATAGAATTGAATTCCCCCATACCGTAACGCGAGGCGGCACGGCCATTTATTGTAAAAACGAGACGGGGTTCCTCTTCCCGCAATGCAAGGAATTGACGCCACTGCTGTGCAAATTAAAATCAAAAATTCCCCTCCCATAAATATTATTTCGATGTACGTAAGAATTAAAGTACGTCAAAAATTCCCATCTGAGGATTTTAAAAAAATATTTAATTCTGGCAGTAATTGCATCATTGCTGGTGATTTTTAACGCCGCTCATGTGAATTGGCACAACGCCAGATCATCTCGGAACGGAACGGAAATTAGAATTTTCAGGTGCCAACGCCGAAGGCGTTTATACCTAGTATGAGAAGAATAGGAAATCTATGATGAAATAATAAAAAATCAACAACCCCTCAAAAGAAGGGAGGGAATGAACGAGATGCCTGCTACGCCAACCGAACGAGCTGAGTGAACTACCCAGAAACAGGTTGGTGACGTAGTGGCTTGAATGAAGGGAAGGACCAGGAAGGAATCCATTGCCAAAAGATGTACATGGAGGGGGAGGTGACAGTCAGAACTGACCCTGTTTCGATTAGCAGTAGAGCGTTTGATGTTGTAGATGTTTGAATTTAATGTTTATTTGTTGAGTTACGGCGGTTTGAGCGGTAGCTGCCATTTTGCCGTGGCATAGGCGTATTTCAATTTAGGATGTGGATACGTGAACATTGTTTGTGCTCGAATAATTGGGTTGTCGTGATTTTCTATAGTTCTGAAAACATTCCTAGCTAACTTAGTGATGTAACTAGAAATCGGCTCCATATGTAGGTCGAAGTGAATAACATCATTTCTAACGTACCAAGGTGCGTTAGTAATGAGTCGGAGAATTTTGTTTTGGATAACTTGGATTTTTTTCATGTGGGTGGCAGCCGCTGCTCCCCAGACAGGAGAAGCGTAAGTTATAATTGGGCGCAGAACTTGCTTGTATAAAATGACTTTGTTTTCAAGGGAAAGTAGAGAATTCCTCCCAACGAGGGAAATAGCTAAATGAATTCTCCCCCAGAACTTTTCTGAGAGATAGTCGATATGCTTTTTGTATGTTAAGCGGCTATCCATGTGTAGACCCAAGTAACGAACTACCGAGACCCACTGTATGTTGTCTTCAAAAAGAGTGAGTTGAAAAGGGGGGTCAATAACTCCCCATTTTCTGAATATAATTGCTTGAGATTTGTCAACATTAATTGCAATTCTCCATTGTGTGAGCCAATCTTGTAACTTGTCAAGATAGTTTTGCATGTTTTTAAGTGTGTATTTGAGCTGGGTACCTTGCGTAAGCCAGATCATCTCGATACGGAGTCTCGCTGTGCAACCTAGTCCGCAACCTTAGGGGAGCGAAGCTGGTCGCACCGCAGACTGCCACACACCTCAAACCGCGCCAGCGGTTTGGAAGTATTATCGACTTGGCTGTGTTCAAACACATTCCCTACAACTATATAGTATCAGAGTTCTTAGCGATCTCAGCTCTGATCACTACCACGTAATTCTCGAAATAAATCTAAATACTTCGATAATTAAAAAATCCAGAGCAGCTTTCAACTAATTGGTATAATTTTAAATTTGCTCTAAATAAAAAACCCATACCCACTACTGATCTCACCAGCAATGAAAATATTGAGCTAGCTATTAGCGAACTCAATCAAAAATTATCCGAAGCTTTCGTTGAGGCTTCAAAACCAAAATTTAAAAATGCTCCCAAAATCCTCTCCCCTGAGATTAAATCAAAAATTCATCAACGCAACAGGTTACGGAAATTTTGGCAAAGAACTAGGTGCCCTAGTATTTATACTGAATTCCGTACCCTCAGTCGTGAGATAGCAAAGGATATTCAATCACATTCTCGCACCCAGTGGGAAAAACACATTGAGGCGTTATCGCCCGAGGACAACACTCTTTGGAGGAAATCCTCCCTCTTACGTAAGCCTTTTCGTTCCATTCCCCCTTTGCAAGGGGCTTTAGGCAGTACCGCGATAACCCCTATTGAAAAGACGGAGGTTGTCGCAGACAGTTTGCAAGAGCAATTCGAACCCAATCACGTCGCTGGTCGAGAAGAATTCGATCAACGCATACACGCGGAAGTTGAAAACTTCCTAGCTATTCCCCACGTTCAAGAAATTGAACCGACTACGCCAACGGAAGTCTTAACTTACGTACAGAGAATCAAGCCCCAAAAAAAATCCCCCGGACTTGATCAAATTTCAAATCGTATGATTAAAAATCTTCCCTTAAATTCCTTACTAATTATTACCCTGCTGATCAACCAGCTTTTTAAAAAGAACTACTTCCCAGACTCCTGGAAAACAGCCGTGGTTATCCCCATACTAAAACCGGACAAAAATCCGGAATTAGCTCAAAATTATCGTCCAATCTCATTGCTAAGTAGCTTGAGCAAAGTATATGAATTTGTGCTTCTTCGGCGCCTGAATCTCAACACTGCGCTGCTTCTAATATGATTATCCCGCAGCAGTGCGGTTTTCGCCCTCATTGCTCTACAGTTCACCAACTGCTCAGAGTAACGGAGTTGATTCATAGCGGCTTCGAAAAACACGACGCCACGGGTATACTTTTTCTGGACATAGCCAAAGCTTTCGATAAAATTTGGCATGATGGCTTATTAATCAAGCTCATACGACTTGATTTTCCGGCTCCCTTGATCAAGTCCATTCACAGCTTCCTATCCAATAGATCATTTAGAGTGAGAGTTGACAGGATTCTCTCCTCTCCTAGACCAATCAGAAGCAGGCCTACCGCAAGGTAGTCTAAGTTCGCCTCTACTCTTCACTCTGTACGTAAATGACATCCCGCAAACTGATTCATTGCATTTAGCAATGTTTGCTGATGATACTGCCGTTATTTGGCAGATTAAGAGATTTTCCGTTGTAATCTCTAATCTGCAACACTACATTTCCTTACTTGAACTCTGGCTCAACGACTGGAAAGTAAAAGTAAACGCTTCTAAAAGTGCCTGCCTCATGTTTACGAGAAGATCCCAACTCCCCGTTGGACTTACTCCCGTAACTATTTTTGGCCAACCCGTCCCCTGGGTAAATGTTGCAAAATACCTAGGGTTGTTTTTAGACGCAAAATTAACTTTTGCCTATCATATAGAACAGACTCGCAAAAAAGCGATCGCTGTGCATGCTATGCTTAAAAAGCTCATCTCCAGAAGGAGTAAACTTGAGATCCGGCACAAAGAGTTTTGCTCCACAAATCCATCATCCGACCGGTCATGTGTTACGGATCGCAAATTTTTGGATCCGCTGGCATGTGTCATCTTAAGAAATTACACACGCTGGTGAACTCATTTTTGAGACAAATTGTTAATGCTCCCTGGTTCATACGCAATGAGGTCATATATCGTGATCTAAAAATTAAACCATTTTTACCTCATATAAAGGACCTTTCTAAAAGGTTCTTCGATAAACTTCCTAACGTTTCCAATGAACTAATTAGTAACCAGCCTGCATACGATCCCGCAGTGCCCTCGTCTCAAAAGCGCTCTAGAGCGCTTCTTGATCACGATTTTATAAATTTCCCCTTAGCCAAAAGGCTTAGGGCTTAAATTTAGCTTATTTCTCATTGGGAACTTAATTTAATCTTAATTTTTATAATTTTAAGCTTAAACTTCCTACTTTTAAACTACATACTCTCACCATAACAAGTAAATGCTAGCTCCGCGCCGAGAGTCGCGGAATTAATGTTCTACTGAAGCGAAGTTCACCGCGGTCGGAATCCGAGAGGGTGACCCGATCGGATTCAATTTTGCGGTTGTTCTCGCTTCTGCTTTCCTTTCCGGCCACCAGATGGAGGCACGGCACTTTTTATCTAGTATTCTTATAAAATTCGTTTCACATCCAGCAATCATAAATTATATCGCTCTTCGGAACGATCGTTTTATTTTTGAGAGCTGGATATTCCTTGTTTCCTTTTATCAATTATTACCAAGTATTTATCACTTATTTGACTTCATTGCGTTATATAATTTCTTATACCGTGATTAGTCCTTTACTCTCTTATTTTTTGGTCCCTTCCCCCACCCCATCATTACTGGCAATGTGCAAGTTGGTTCATTTAAATTTTATTCAAAAATTTTTCTCCCTCCATTTTTTCTATGGGATCTTGGAATTTATTTAAATTCCAAGATCTCCTTGTTTCGAGTCGTTTATTTCAGGATCGACCCAATCCTTTTCCACGCCCACTTTCTGCGTCGATTGGTTTCGACCAATCCAAATGCAGCAAGCAGGGCAATTCTTCCATCGGTGAGCGGACTTCGTCCGCCACTGTTTTTCATCAGATATGTTTTGCCCATCTTAATTATTTCATTCAATTATTAATTTTTCTTTTCACTTTATGTCACCCCATTAACCCTCTAACCGGATAGCACGGAAAATTCCGTCAGTGTAAAGATGCTTCGAAAATGGACTGCACTGATTTTTCTGCCTTCAAGTAACGTTTTCAAAAGCGGATTAGCCGCAATTTTCTGAAATCCTTTCCCCCTTTTAAGGTTTAACATCTTGAAAGATAATTGGGGACGGTGGAAGTAACACAGCAGGACACTGAGGGGAAGTTTTATGGCTCCCAGGAAACACCGTGTTTTGACCCTGGGGCAATCGTAAAAAATCGGGGGGAAATTTCTTTAGACCTCAGGAAGTGTTTACTTGTTATTTCGTATTTTAAAAGTTTTGAAAAGTCCCAACGCATAAGTAAAATATGTTACAATTCCCTTTTGGTTTCATATTAATTTGAAACTGTAACAAGTTGGGGCGTGTCAGTGCAATCTGCTATTTTTATATAGTTAGACAAATTATCTTTTTTTTTTTTTAAGTATATTCTTTTCGCTTCATTTTTCTTATTTTAATCAAAGCTTTCAGTTTTTTGAAACATGATTATTTTATTATAAGATACCGAAAAAAATTAATAAAACACCAAACTCTTTAAAATTTGGAACCTTTTCAATTTTCCAACCACTAAAAATGAATAAATTTAAACTTCATCAAATCATTTGAAACATTTTCTTACACTTTGATAAAAATAATAACGAAAAAAAACAAACTAATTAAGATTTATTTGTTTTTTTTTTTTTAGATTTCAAAGCCTAAGTGTTCAGGGAAATTTAAGTACAGTGCCTAGTTATATATTGTTAAAACACACCGAATTATATTTGAATTTTAAGTGCTTGAACTTCAGTTTACATCAAAGACAACATGAATTAAGATTTTCAAACATTTTTTTAACTTGAATGTTTGAATAAAGGGTAATCAAAAATATTCGGAAACATTTACAGTAGACATTTATGCTTATAAATAAACATAAAAATCAATTTTAAATTCGAGCTATTCAAAAACATTCGAATTATTGTTCAAAAATATCTATTTATACAAAATATATATATACCTCAACATTTATCTTTTATAAAGGCTAACTGAATAAGTAATTTAAATCTGGATATTTTTTGAAATCTCGACCGTATAAAGCTAGAAATTTTATGTTAGAAATTCCATTTGAAATTTCGAAAAAAAAATGCATCGCGCAGTTAAAAATTATTTACCATAAGTTTTAGCAATTCTTTGAGTATAATAAAAATTTCAAATTTTATTATATAGCTTCTTTGGTATCTTTTAATATATTTCAAGGATTTCATACAATTCAGTTGAAAACTGCATGCTAAGAGCAAAAATATACAAAAAAAAAAAAAATTTATGAATATACAATTACAATAAATTCTTACATAGAGAAGCAAACTGAGAAGCTAAAGCGTAGGAATGAAAAATTTTGAGTATATCTGAAGTAGTTTTCGAAATATTTATTTTAAAGTTCAGAAAATTTGTGTGCGTTATGTGTTAATACTTAATATTAATTAAATGGTTAAAATAATATATGTTAATATTAGTCATGTAATAGTTTGATGACACATTCATATACTAATAAAAATTATCATGGTCATTGATGCGAATGTCAAGAATTTTATGTAATTTTAAATTCAGACATTAAGATATTGATGTAGAGAAAATATAAAACGACCATCTAAAATACATGAAAAATGCAGTCTGCTATAAAATGATCTTGACAAACAAAATCCGGCATTTTCACTTACTATGACAGAGCCGGCATAGTCAGGGCGATCTGGAAAAACAGAGAGAGAACCGCGGTTTTGATGGATGCCGCTCTAGCTTTTAAAGTTCCCAGGAAAAATTATATATATATAAATTACAAATGCAAAAATAAATCTTGTAATTTTCCATACATTTTTATAACAACGAATTGTGGAATTGGCTTCCAATACATTGTTGTGTTTGACAATATGTAAGGTAACCAACCCTATTTTAGATAGATTTGTACTTCCTTTTTCGTAACCGTATTCCTTTTAAAATTAATTCGTGCAGCCGAAATACACCTTTTGCACACTTAAAAATTTATGTAAACTATAACGGTTAATTTTAATTTATGCAACTTGTGAAATGTTCATAATTAACCATTTCCGTCTAAACAGTTTACATGAAAAAAAAGTTTGGACTCCCTCATTCATTAGGGATTTATATAAGATTCTAACAATAAATTTTGTTTTTTACCGAATAGGATCGAGTGGTAGTGTATAGTGCTTCCACGCCACAGGTCTGGGGTTCTATTAACGGGCTGCGCAAGGTCGACTCTGCCTTTCATCCCCGCTACATTGGGTCGATAAATGAGTACCAAGCTTGCTTCGGGTCTTAAACACTGAAGGTCTCTCTTCAGACAGACCACCAAATCGGGACATCTGTTCATGCACCTCAGCGTCCAATGGTCACGTGTATTATGATGGGCACATTAGTTCCTGGCCCTCATGGATTGTTGTGCCACTGAGTTTGAGTCTTAAGTTTGAGGATTACCTCACTTTGGGGATACCCCTTAGATAAACATGTATTTCCACTCATTTGCAATTAAACATTTTTCTTTCAATTACGTTTATTTCAGAACGAAGTTTGATTTTTCAAATGTATTTGCTTAATAACATGTATATTTGTGTATTATATTAAAAATTTGATCAATCCAAAATTACATGTTTTTAGCTCCTCTAAAAGCTTTTAGGATTTTACAACTGATCTTACAATCCATATACGTTTTATAGTAGTATATTTAAAAATGATAAAGACATTTTTACGACTGTGTGAGCTTTTATGCCTCGTTTATAAATATAAAAATTGCATTCAGCTACAGTTTTTAAAATGTACTGAAATAAGTGGAGGAATAGGATACTTACATATTATGAATATTTTTGACTGCAGTAAGATATATTTATATTTCAGTTTCTTTACAATTTGAATAGAAGTTGTAAGCCATTTTGCGAATAGTTTGATATTGAGTATAAACCCATAGGCTGTTTAATATTGTAAAGTGTTTTACTTTGATACCAGCACACATTAAAATAAGGCTCATTTACAGTTATACGATCAGCTTCAGTGATATTTAAATTTTCAAAAATAGTCTACACGTACGAAAACATTCTTTCACAACCGCACACCACATCTCATACTATATCTTCCCTACAGCAGGAAATATTTGTGTATACTGAAAAATTTAATACAGGATACATTTCCAAGTGTTAAATTTGTTTTTAAAATTTGGTATGAATACATTGTGGAACTGTCGGTTAACTTCCCTGAACAAAATTGTTTTAAGTGTACTGTTTTGAAAGACAAAATTAATTAGGGAGAACTTTTCTCACAATAGAATTTGTAATGACTGAATTGTGTGAAAATGTAGTTATCGATGTGTGACATTTTTCCTTGTAATAAAAGAAACAGAAAGATAAGAAATTTAACTTGAGTAGAAAATGGTTAGAAGTACTGTCATGCGCATTTGAAGAAGTATATCCCCCATTAAAATTAAAAATTATTGACTGAATGTGTGTTATGTCCATCACAAATGCCGATGTAGAAAAGGAATTTTTATTTAATACAAGAAGTTCGAAAAGGAGAACACTAGGAAGGAAAATTTAAATTTTTTTCCGAAAAATATTCAGTTAACATAAAAATATATTTTATATGATTTTAATTAAAATAAATTAAAAGTATTAAAATCCTTTTTTTTTTTTATGCTATTTTAAATTAAAAATATAACTGAATAGAGAAAGATCGGTTTTATTTCATAAATATAATCATCGTATGTACCATTTATTGTGTTATTGTTTAAAAATGAGATAGGGCCTTTGCTCTTTTTACCTCATTACTTTTTTAAAAAACAGGAAAGTGAGCGCGTTTTCTTACTCTCATATTCAAAAATGAATACAGGATGCTTTCTTCTGGTTCAAATCGCAATACCAAAAATATATATATTTTTTTTTAATTTTTAAAAAATGACAGAAAAATAAAATTTGAAGAAAATATAATTATTTTTAACTTCTAACATACTATTTATTTCCTTTTTTCCTTTTTTTTTACTCTGCATTTTGTTTTAATTTTACTGTGACGGAACATATAGGAGAAAGAAACACCGAATTCCACTACAGTTTCATACAAGATTGCCCAAGGCAACTCTACAGCTAGTTGTAAACGATTGATCTCTTGGTTCTTACTTGACAAAGTAACCGAACTAGGTCATAAAATTGTCCCCGTTCGACCTCCCAAGTTCTAAAAGGGGGAAAGGAAAGAAGGCTGTTGCATTTTTAAAGCGATCTTCAAAATAAGAGTTAACGCTTTCGGAATAACTTTTCAGTAGGAAGGTATCCACTTAGAGGGTTAATTCGGCTCTAAATTTATCAATTCTGATGAGGAGCTACGTCCCCCTTTTAGGGACAGGAACTCCGTAAATTACATGCCACTTGCCATCAATCCGCAGCACCTTCAAAGGTATAATTTTCATTTAACCGCATTACTACATTTAAGAGTAAATGTAAACTGTAAATATTTATTTTCTGCAATATAAACTTATGTACTATCTCCATATCTGGCTATTATTCGAACTCAACCAACGGCATCATTTGGAGGCACCGACGAGAAAGTCATCATCGATTCAGAGAAGCAAGAGATAAGTACTATTTTATATTTTCATTCAACGTTTGGTTTTGGTTTCTCTTACTGATTCGTTCCGTCCATATTTCGTTTTATCAATTATAATGGACGCCGAAACGACTACAGTGCTCGCGGCAGAGCGAAGGCTGCACTTACAAGAACTAAAAATTTCATTGATAAAGATGATCAAACTTTTGACAAAAACGATATACGCAACAAGTAAGAGAAGTAATTAGAGGTCCTAAATCTATTGATACTAAAGCAGAGTCTAGAGATACATGGTTGATTTACATTTGTTACAAAAGGTTGATCCTAAAACGCGCCAAGAATGGGCGCAATTCTCAAATAATATTGATTTTCCCACATTTGAAGCATTTATAGAATTTTTAAATAACAGATGTACATACTTAGAACTTTATAATGAAAGTGTTACTCATGAAAAACAACCTTATATATATATATTAATCAATCGAAATTTAACAATAGTTTAAAATGCTCTTGCAAAAGGAATCATCTTCTTTTCAAATGTCTTAAATTTAAGGAAATGTCTGTTAAAGAGCGTAAACAATTTGTTAATAAACAAAAATTATGTATGAACTGTTTATCTGATAAGCATACTGAGTCACATTGTAATTAAACTTTTGCATGTCATTTTTGTAAGAAAAAGCATCACTCACTGTTACATAATAATTTTAAAAATTATGCAGCGTCATTAAATAAATCTCATCGTGCTGAAGGTCAAAACCAGACAGAAAATGACACTACTCAAAACAAAGAAGTTACAGCTTCCGCGAATTCTATAAAAACGTACTTTTCTTTATTACCAACTAATTTATAAGCGTTAATATTAAAAATATCTTGGGGGAGAACTATCAATTCGAGTTATGACGGACAGCGGAAGTGAATCAACTTTTTTCTGAAAAATGTTAGTAGTAGGAAATGATGGTACCTGTATAATTTCGCGAATATTTTCACTTTGTCGATTAGAATCTTCAATAGAAGAAGAGAAAATATTTTATCATTACGATAGTAAAAAGACTTTGTTACGATGTATGATAAAATTTGGAAAAAATGCAAAAAAAAAGGAACAAGCGTGTGTTAAAAAATTTTTATTTAAAATATAATTACATGAAGACACAAGTACATTGTAAACAACGTGCAAAGGATTCTTGTGCTTTACATGGAGACACATTCAGGAAAACAAAATAAGTACATTATACCAACACCGTGCAAAGTATTCCTGTGTTTTTACATGAAGACGCATTCAGGAAAACATGTATTCCTGTGTTTTTACATGAAGACGCATTCAGGAAAACAAAATAAGTACATTATAAACACCGTGCAAAGTATTCCTGTGTTTTACATGAAGACACATCCAGGAAAAAACAAAATAAGTACATTATAAACACCGTGCAAAGTATTCTTGTGCTTTACATGGAGACACATTCAGGAAAACAAAATAAGTACATTATACCAACACCGTGCAAAGTATTCCTGTGTTTTTACATGAAGACGCATTCAGGAAAACAAAATAAGTACATTATAAACACCGTGCAAAGTATTCCTGTGTTTTACATGGAGACACATTCAGGAAAACAAAATAAGTACATTATAAACACCGTGCAAAGTATTCCTGTGTTTTACATGGAGACACATTCAGGAAAACAAAATAAGTACATTATAAACACCGTGCAAAGTATTCTTGTGCTTTACATGGAGACACATTCAGGAAAACATAATAAGTACATTATACCAACACCGTGCAAAGTATTCCTGTGTTTTTACATGAAGACGCATTCAGGAAAACAAAATAAGTACATTATAAACACCGTGCAAAGTATTCCTGCGTTTTACATGGAGACACATTCAGGAAAACAAAATAAGTACATTATAAACACCGTGCAAAGTATTCCTGTGTTTTACATGAAGACACATCCATGAAAAAACAAAATAAGTACATTATAAACACCGTGCAAACTATTCTTGTGCTTTACATGGAGACACATTCAGGAAAACATAATAAGTACATTATACCAACACCGTGCAAAGGATTCCTGTGTTTTACATGGAGACACATTCAGAAAAAAAAAAAAAGTACATTATACCAATAGGATTATATTAAAAATGTTCTTCATCAGTTTCATCAATTGCATAATGTCCAAAGGGATAACAATTAATCCCATCATCTAACATATATTTTTTATCATAAAATGGTGTGAGCCCAATTTTATTTTGAGCTACTGTTTTGATATCATGATTTTTGGTAACTAAGATATTTTGCTTATGTCGTAAAAATAGTCTTTCACTTAAAACAGATTTATATAACTCAGCATCAAAATTTTCAACGCAGGATTTTTTTATACCTTTAGCTGTTTTTTTTGGAATTGTTACCGAATACCATGCAGTACATTTTACATTTTAATCCTATAAATTCTTTTATGGGTTCACATGTTTCATTTTTTAGAGCCCCTAAGCAATCCTCATTGCTTACATTAAACAAATCATGGTCTTTGGGTAGTTACTATAGTCCATTATATCAGAAAGGTTTTTTTAATATTAGTATAAACACTAGGTGCTTTAATTTCTAAATACAAACTATCGGTGTCTGTGTAAAGTAAGGTGCATTTTGTGCCATAATATTGTTTAAAAATAGTTATAATACAATTCATACATTCGAAGTTTGGAAAGTTCTAAAATTGTAAACCCGATATAAATTGGTTTGTCTAAATGTAATTTTTTTCATTAATTTAAATATTACAAAATTTTCATTAACAATTTCAAAGTACTCTAGTAATGGACTTGAAAGTCTTTTTTTACATTGATTTAAATTAAATGCTCCCTCAATATTAATTCGTTTTCTAGGATTTTGTTAGCTCTTTCCAAACCATGCATTATTCATTAGTTTAAAAAGATCTTTTTCAAATTTATTTCTTGTAGACATTCTTTTTCATTATTAAACCGCACATACGCGATTCGAGCCAATTCTCTTGTTTAAATCCTAATACACGATGAATCTTCTTAACGATTAATCCTTTTTGCACGTAAAATTTTAGGTTTAGGCAATGAACAACAAAATTAGTTTTAAAGGTAAAGCTGGGTGTAAGCTTTCGGTTTTGTGTGGGAAAATGTGTATCCCCTTCTTCTATTAATTTTTTTGATATGGAGAAAGCATATCATATGTAATTGTTAAATGGTCAGCCGCTAGCGGGAAATCATGAAGGTCGTGCAAGGAAGCAGGGTATAATATGTCTACCTCTAAAAATATCCTACGGTATCTGTAGATGGCAATGTAAAGACATCCAAATTTCTTACTTCATCTTTGGTTAACCAGAAAAAATGTCCAATGGGAAGAGGTTGTGACATCGCATATCCATATAAATTATTTGCATCAACAGCAATAATATAGCTCTCTTCTTCGTGTTTGTTAAATCCGGGAATAAAAGGATTATTTGCTAAAGCATACCGTTTACCTACAAAACAAATGCCTCCTCTTATACTATTTTCGATCCAAAGATACATATTTATATCACTAAACAATTCTAATTCTACTTTTGTATATTTAAGTCCTGCGTTCCAAGTTAGATCAGCTGCTGTTATAAAATGACATGGGTCAAGTTTGTAAAATTGTAAGCACTTTTGACGAAAGGAAGTGAAAACTTCTGCAAGTAAAATTACATCTAATTGCTGATAAAGTTGTAAATAGTCTGCAAATTTTTTACATTTAAACGTTCGAAACACCAATAAAGCAAAGTCATAATCATCCTTAACAGGAGTACTTGATAAATTGTTAAAAAATGCAGCTTTAGGTGGTAAACATGTTTCGTTTAAGATTTCAGGATTAGAAAAGTAAGAATAAGGGAAAACGCCTTTTCTCTTCAGTAAAAATTTGTTTTTTCATTTGAATAAAATTGCTTAAAAATTGGAAAATGATGATTTGATTTTTGTAAATTTTCAACTAGTGTGGATAAAGAAGTGTTTAGAAATTGATAACTATCAAGAAATTTAATTTCATCTAATTGAAAACATGTAAATTTATTGGAATTAACTGGAATTATGCGAATTGAATTTGTATATTTTTCACTTAATTGTTTTAATATCAAATGACTATCATATCCTCTAAGATTATGGATTATTACGGGAATGAAATATTTTTTTTGATATTGTAAATTGCAGGCATTGTGGGCAAAACCTCTAAATATCCCCGTGAAGTGGCAATGATCTCGAACTATTATATCGGTTTCTTTAAGTACCTGATCACAAATGTGACATGTGTCTTTTAATAATCTAGTAGTAGAAACAATAGGTTTTATATTATGCATTTTTTCTATTAAATCACTACAAAGTTTTTTTAAATGATAAAGAAAGTTTTCAACGGCGGTTTCGCCATAATAAAACCTTTTAAAAATTATTTTATTTTCAATATCTAAACATATCATACTATAACTATATGGAATGTGTTTTTCGAGTGGAATTGTAAGACTTGTGCTGTGTAAAGTATTTGAAAGTGGTGATAACATACATTCAAAATCTGTAAAAACTACGAACGGATGATAAAAAGATTTTAAAAAGTTAGTAAATTGTATTTTACTATCATAGTTTGTAGGCATGGTTACCCTTTGTGCGCTATTTTTAAGACACAAGGTTTTGTGTGCAGATAATGTAGATTCTCTTTGAAAACCACACAAACAGTTTTCACAATACTTGTGAATTCCTTTCTTTTGGTTAAAAGACTATTAAAATTTTAATCAAAAAATAATGTTGTTTATACAATAATAAGTTTATTGTTTTTTGTGTATGTTTTTACTTGTGTAAATCGGAAAAACATCTTCATTGAAACTATATACATTAATATGTAAGTGATTGGATTTTTCGAATTTTTTTATTTGACTTACTTCTACAGGGAAATTTAAAAAGTCATATTTTAAGCGACATAAATATTGATTGTATTTTTGAGGTAAATTAGAATTAGTTTTGGATGGATATAGCGCTGCAGCAATGCAATATAGGAAACATCGATTCTGAGTGCATTTTATGCCTAAAAGTGCTTTTTTATTTCTTAACTTATCAGGTAAAATAACATTTGCGCAACCACCTCGATTTCCTCTGTAATTACCGAGATGAACATCAATATGTTGGATATTTTTTTAAAACAGCGGATACATCTCCTGTTTCATAGATTATTTTCTCAGTAATTTGATCAAATATGTCGCTCGAATTCAAATCTTTAAGTGAAATTTCGTATATTTTCTTAGTCAATGGACTTTTGAGCGCAACTCGAATTTCTTGATTTTTAAAAAAATTAGCATTTGGAGCGCTATAATTGCGTGTGATTGATGCTCCAGCTGGATAACCAGGTACTACATAATTTTTGTTAGGATTTAATTTTAAAAGACGTAGAAATTTATTTGCCTTTTCGTCTGTTATAGTCAATTCCCAATAGGGGTTAATATTGATTTTTATTTTCGTTTTGTTTTCAATAAGCGAAAAAGTAATTGGAGGGTCTTTTATCAGTTTTTTCACATTAGCATTAACACCTTCTGTAAACTCTTGATAATCCTCGTTGTAGAGGGGGATAACAAATTCAGGCGTCAATGATGTGCTCTCTACATTTTCAATGGTTTCTATCGAATAAGAATCGTTGTAATCAGGATGAATGGTAAAATACTTTCCGGGAATTGTTACTTCGCTCAAGCAACATTCCCATTCTCGGTTTAAAGTTATTGGATAAGCCAATTTTGTTTGGAAGTGATCTGGAGTGTTATTGGGGAAATAATTCATACTCGCATTAGAAGGTAGCAAAATATGAAAATCATTCGTGTTCTGATTCATTATGAGATGTGATTTGATCGGCTCTTATCCAAGAATTTTGAGAATCTGGAAATCCGACCCACTTAACAAATAACTTACGAGAAGAACCTTTACCTTTAGTTCGAATGATTTTTTCAATTGCCCAATAGTCATTCGTTGATTTGTCTATTTTTTGTAACTCCTCGTTATAAAAAAAAAAACGACCCTCAATTTCATTAGAATTAAAATCTTGTAATGTATAAGTTGGAGGAATTGTTGGATATCTTTTGTAAATGCGAAATGTTTCTTCAGTCCAACCGGGTAAATAGCCTTTGCGAAAAGTTTTGCGAGCTTTCGATAATCTGACTATGTCTCCTGCCGTAAAACTGAATTGTGGATCTACATTAGAATGATATAAACGTTTATATAATTCAGGTTCGTCATCTGTTGTCAATTTGGTAGGTTCAAAACCATGTGCGCGATGGATGGAATGATTGTATGAATGTACTAGTTCTGGTAAAATGTCATAATATTTATAGGAATTACGATAGGTAAAGGCTCTGTACAATCGTTCTCGTAAAGTTCTGTGCGCGCGCTCTAAAATCGCGCATTTCGTTTCGCTTTTTGTAGAATAGTGGTGAATTTTATATCGCTTTAACATAGCGCGTACAATTTTATTGTAAAACTCTGTTCCCTTATCAGTTTGAAAATTTTTGGGTTTTACTTTTTTAAATACTTTTTGCAATACTTGTTTTATTGTGCTGGCTTTTTTATCTTTAATTGGAAAAGCTCTTAAATATCGTGACATCACATCAATGATGGTTAAAATATAACGATATCCTTTGTTATAACGAGATAGTTTTTGCATGTCTAAAAAATCACTCTGCCACAATTCATTTATTCCATATGCAATAGTTTTGCGTCTCTGAAACTTATAACGAACAGGTTTGTGTAATGTATAAACATCTTGCTGCGAAAGCCATTTTTGAACGTCATTTAGGTGAACTCCGCTTGCCTTTGACAAACGCTTCACGCCTCCGAAAGAAGACGGTTCCTTTGGATTAAAGTATAATTTTCTTAATCGGTCCAATTTTTCCATTTTTTAATTTCTGGCGAACGCGGGGTAATCTTTGTGAACGCAGGATTTGCATCTGAAAGAAGAAACTGTTCTCTTAATCTTTTATTGCCAATCCATTCCAAAGGAATAT
This sequence comes from Trichonephila clavipes, assembly GCA_019973935.1. Lineage (NCBI taxonomy): Eukaryota > Metazoa > Arthropoda > Arachnida > Araneae > Nephilidae > Trichonephila > Trichonephila clavipes. The sequence goes on from BMAU01003842.1 coordinate 27,827, forward strand.
TCACATGACGTAATGCTGCGTAAAATTTTGCAAATCCTGTAGGAGGAGTTAAAACACGTTGATCATTTTTCATCATATAGGTAAAGAGATCTACTACATTGCTACGATATTCTGCTTTGCCATCTACTTCAAATTCGTTTTTATCATTGAATGTGTAGTTAGCATCTTTGAGTGTATCTAAAATAGGCAATATATATTTTTTTCGTGTCTTGGGTATAGCATATCCTATATATTTTGCCAGAATGTTGATTCTTAATGGTACTTCGGATTTGTTTGTTAGTGGAAGCTCTGGTTCTGTCAATAATTCTGGAGGAATTTCAAATGGTTTCGGAGGTGGAGGAGGTTGCATCACTCTCTGATACTTTGGTATCAAATCCGATAACAGTTTAGCTTTTATGTCATCAGGTGTCTCTTTCTCATGCAACAAACTCGAAATATTATTTTCTATTCGAACTTCTGGTTGGGTTTCTGCAAAGTAACGTGATATTAACCCTTTCGGGACTAAACCCATCTCTTGAGCCATGTTTCTTATATGCGTTTGCCGATCGCTTTTCCAGCGATTCCTCCTAAAAGAGACAAAACACCTGGTAAAATTAAAGGAAGGAAACCCCCGACTTGTCTATTGGTAGTAAACAGCTTACGTTTGCGAGAAATAGGTACGCTCCTATTGGCTAATAATCGTATCACTCTTTTGTAACTACACATTTTTTTTATCTTTTTTGTTGGTATGTTACCAGATAATAAATTGTCACAAATTTCACAGAGAGTTTTTATTTGATCATCTGTTGCACTCTTTAAAATCGCTTTTCGTTGAGCAGGACTTGCAGCAGCTAGCACATGCAGCAAATGAACATGTCGGCTAACTCGATTCATTTTTCTTTTGGAACAAATACCCAATTAATCATTCCCCGATCGGGAAATAAAGACTTACGGAGACGTTGTACTTCTGGCGATCTTGAATGAACATCGACAAGCAAATAACTAAATGGGTCTTCAGTTGCTTTTTTATATGAATCCATGAAAAATTTACCGCGCCCCGGAAATGCTTGTCGACCAAAACACGCAGCTTGTGATACATCTCGATTATTACGAAATAAAATTATGTAATGTGGCTAATATCTCTCATAGATTTCACTCTCGGAAAAAGATTTTGGACAACACCAGACAATATTTTTCATGGGAACTTCGTACACTTGTTCAGATATGAGTTTCTGCACCAAACTCGTTTTCCCACTTTGGGAAGGCCCCGAGATAATTAAATTTGACGGGTGGTGTAATTTTATCATTTTCAGCAGATTTCACAAACTTTTTTAAATTCTTTTGCTGTTAACTGTACACCAATAGGTTTTGGTTTCAACTGTTCAGATGTATTTTGCGGTGACCAGAAGTAACGAATATCGAATACTTTTTCTCTGTTTTTATAACAAATATGGAGGAATATTTTCCTACCGATATGTTTTGAAAATACACACTGTGTTCCAGTAATATTCACTTCTACCGCTGTTGGTGTGTATACTTGCAAATAATTTGTGAATACTACAAGCTGAATAACGATAACAAACCACAGGATAGCAAGGTGTAAATAGTTATGTTTTGTACATCTGTCCATCTTTAGAAGGTTAAATGTTTACTCAACACATTGAACATCTGTTCGAGAATGAAAGTTTTTTTTCTCAGGATTTCTATTTATAAGATGTTCTGAAAATGATAATAAAAATCCTACTTTAATCATAGTCATTCCATCGTGGAAGAGAGATTCTGAAATTTCCGTAAATAATTCTTCATTTATTTGAATATTTTGTGACAGGTGTGATAATGCAGTCCCATAACTTTTGCTTATATCATCCATTTTACGTTTTTGAGCTTTCTTGTATTACCAGATTCGAACACTGAGGAAGAATAAAAAAGGCTCGGATACACAGATGTGCTATGGCTTGTTTGACGTCTGTGCAACCGAGTCTCTGTTATTTAAGGGCTCTCTGGACTCTTAAGTTGTAAATTTTTTCAATTTTTTGAAAAAAAAAAGTAATAATTTTATGGCCTCATCATTTCTGTGTATTTTGATACAAAAAATTTTGTTAATGCTGTGAAAACTTCCGAGGCAAACTCTATCATGAAAAGTACTTCAAAGCAATTCATGTACGTTCTTTCAAGTTTTCTAAGTAGCATAATACTTTTCATAATACAACCCCCTGCGCAAACAGTAAAACATGTTTTTTAAATCATTACCTTCAATTTTAAAATACTAACCAAGCGAAAAAGTAATCACATCATTTAAATTCAGCGTGAACAATAAAAAGGGGATCAAGGAACAGTGTGCGTTTTACAATTTGGTGAACGCCACGAGGAAAAAAAACTTTTCTTGTTTCGAGAACCAGTCATAATTGGGAAGATCATCGATTAATATTCAGTAAATTGCTTAGTAATCACATCATTTAAATTCAGCGTGAACAATAAAAAGTAGATCAAGGAACAGCGTGTGTTTACAATTTGGTCTACGCGAGGGAAAAAAAACAACTTTTCTTGTTTCGAGAACCAGTCATAAATGTGAAGGTAATCGATTAATATTCAGTAAATTGCCTACAAAAGGTTTTTCTTCTCAGTTCGTCAGCATGAATTCAGGAAAAGACAGGATGAAAAAAGGGGTAAGTTGGGTTTTTTTCCCCTTCTTCTATTGAAGCTTTTAATCCTCGAAGAGAAAATGCTCACGTAACAAAGTCAACTTTTACTATCGTAGTGGTAAAATGTTTTCCTTCGTAAAGCACAGGAATCCTTTGCACGGTGTTGGTATAATGTACTTATTTTGTTTTTCATGAATGTGTCTCCATGTAAAGCACAGGAATACTTTGCACGGTGTTGGTATAATGTACTTATTTTGTTTTTCTTGAATGTGTCTCCAAATGTTCGTGTTTTTTATATAGGCAAAGTGAAAATATTCGCGAAATTATACAGGTTCCATCATTTCCTACTACTAATGTTTTAAACTGCTAGGCCTCAAAAGAAAAAACGCTAGATTTCAAATAAAAGGATTACAAGATTCCAAAATCACGATGACTAAAGGGTGTGTCGAAATGGATTTAGTATCGTTACATAATTCCAAGGTCAACCTACCAGTTAAAGCACATGTTTTGGAAAAACTAACTGCTCCGTTACCGACAGAAAAAATTAAATGAAGCACATTTTTCTCATTTGAAAAATACCTGTTTAGCGGATCCAAAATTTTTTATTCAAAACGATATCGATACGATTCTCGGATTTTAATACTTTTTTTCTGTTTTGCTTCCTGTGTAAATTACTTGCTCTCAAAGTAATTTAATCGCCCGAAATTCCATTTCTGGTTTCCTAATTTCAGGCAAAAAAAAATTAGCTGATTCTTTAAACTCAAATTCCATGTTAAATTTTCCTATTAATGGAACAAATACTGACAATCAATTACAACAGTTTTGGCCTAAGGCCAATTGAAATGAGGAAGAGGAATCCGATTTCGATGAGGCTTCAGATGGCATAAAAACGGAGGAAAAATCAGACTATCTTTAATCTGTTTACTCACACATCAAATGATGTAATTCATGATTTATTCGAACACAACTCTTCACTTACCAATATAATTCGCATTTTTGCTTATTATCAAAGATTTATTAAAAACTGTAAAAAGATTGCATCATCTCAATAATCATCGATCAGTTCATCCCACATTAATACTACTTCCCTTACCTTTTCGGAAACCAAAACCGCTGAAGAAACCATCATTCGTTGGGTTCAAGGTATCTACTTTCAGGAAGAAATACAAAGCATTAAGAAACAGATTTCTCTGCCACCCAAAAGTCCATTACGTTCCCTCCATCCATTCATAGATGAACATGGTTTAGTACGGGTGGGAGGAAGATTGCAGAATTCCCAGCTTCGATTCAATTCCAAGCATCCGATCATACTTCATTCTCAGCACACTATTAGTGAACTCCTTATCAAGGAACAACACATCGCTCATTTACATGCCGGGCCGACTTTGTTAGCTCACGTTCTTAGACAATCCCATTGGATCGTAGGAAGTAGAAAATTAACAAATGTATTAGAAATTGCTTGAAATGTAACAAATTCAAAATATCCACCACAACACCACAACTGATGGGCAATTTACCAAAACACCGTGTCACGCTGGAGAGACCTTTCTTCAGTTGCGGTATTGATTATGCTGGTCCTGTACTGATTAAATGTAACAAAGGTCAAGGGACTAAATCTACAAAGGGTTATATTGCTTTATTTGTATGCTTAGCAACTAAAGATGTTCATATTGAAGCAGTCAGAGATTTCTTCATAGCTGCACTTCGTCGTTTTAGTGCTCGTCGTGGTGCTTCCCGCCACATTCATAGTGACAATGAAACCAATTTTGTTGGAGCTCGTTGAAAACTTGACGAAATACGAAAGTTAGGGCTTTCCTTACCAACTAATGAAGCCATCTCCTACTACTTATCCAAATCTTCAATAGATTGGCACTTTATTCCACCCTCATCACCACATTTTGGAGGTATTTGGAAATTAGGAATTCGATCCGTCAAATTTCATCTGAAGAGAGTGCTGGGCGAAACCATATTAACTTTTGAAGAGTTAACAACCTTGCTCACACAAATCGAAGGATTACTAAATTCCAGGCCTCTCTCATACGTTAATGACTCTGACAAAGAATGCATATCTACACTCACACCTTCACATTTTCTTACAGGTGATGTTCTTCTTTCAGTTCCAGAGGAGCTTCCTTCAACCTCCAACCACAGAGATCGTTGGGAGTTGCTACAGAATATAAAACGTGGCTTTTGGAAGAAGTGGAGCTCCGACTCTATCTTCCTTATAACCTCGCAAGAAATGGCAGGACGCACAACCAAACTGAAAAAAGATGACATCGTATTTATCAAAGAGGAGGGTCCTCCTGGTACATGGCCAATGGCTCGAGTTCTTCAAGTACATCCAGGCAACGACGGACTGGTTCGAGTTGCAACTGTGAAAACACAAGACTCAGTTTTCAAACGACCGGTGCATAAACTTCACAAACTTCCTATATATCCAAACTAGTTCGGATATAGGGTGGGAGTATGTTTCCTACACTCCTCTCACTTAACTGTGACTGAGAGCATCATACTTTCCCGTCTTCCTACCCCAACTGAAACTTTTGAACCCCGAAGCGGGACATTCTGTAAACTGGAAACGCAACGGACAGACGCAAGGTCTTGTCCGCATCAATCCGCAGCACCTTCAAAGGTGTAATTTTCATTTAACCGCATTACTACATTTAAGAGTAAATGAAAACTGTAAATATTTATTTTCTGCAATATAAACATATGTACTATCTCCATCTCTGGCTGTTATTCGAACTCAACCAACAGCATCACCAAGTTTCGTTACGATCCCGCAATTATTTCTTGGTGCGCTGATTTTTTGTCCATGAGTGTATATTGAGAGTTACAGAAAGAACGGAACAGCTTAAAAAGTATTAACTTTTAGTTACAATCCATTATCGTAAAGGATTTTTTCCAGTGTACACAGATTTTTGACGCAGTTGATTTGTGTCAGTCTTAAGTTATAAATATTTGTATTATTTTATGTAATTATCAGGTGATTTTGTTGCTTATACTATTTGAATTTGCGACGTTAGAGGAATCAATAAAAAATTTTATTGATTCAGAAAGACTTCATTTAATTGGCGATTTTTGCGTGAATATGAAAGATGATCGTCTGTACGCAGACTTTCGGAGGCAAGTTTGTATGTACCTTTTTTACCTCTTTTTCTCAGAAACTACTGATCATATAATCCTCAAATTTTCAGTGAGTAGACTTTTAAAAAAGTTAACACACTTTAACGGAGGGAATTAGATATACAGTCACTCAAAAAAGTATTGGGACACTTGGCATGCATATAACTACAAAGCCATTTATAAAAATATTAATTACATTAAAACAAAAACAAAATGAATTAAGAAATATTTTAATATTTGGTGTGCAGAATATAAGGAAAATTTTAGTAATATTATAGAATTATAATTTGATCTAGCTTTTCAAATATAATTCAAAGGCACACTGGAATCAAAAAAGTATTGGGTTACTTTTGAAATGAGAAATTTAACAAATGTACAGCGTATCAATATAATTTAATTTCACACCACTTTTCTTAGACTGTAGATTTATATAAACATAAACGTTTCAACAGATACGATTATTTATAGAAAAAATGGCGAGAAACCAGGATACACTTAGCCACAAAAGTAAGTATGCAGAGTGTATGTGATGATGTCCTATGAAAAAAAAACAGACCTACAATATTAGAGTTTTCAAATTAACGATTTATTTCGATTACTGCAAAATCGAGCTTAATTACAAAATGAAAAATATTTTAAAAATACAAATATTTAATTAGCAAGATTAGCTTAACCTAAAATAGGATGTAGTTTACATCATAAATGTAAGTATGCAAATAAATACAAAGACATTAATATTGCAAATTTTACAATTTTTCAAAAAAATTAGTAATTTGTTGGATAGCCTTTGGCCTTAATAACAGCTCTCAATCTAGATGGCACTGATTTTACTAAATTTTGAGTGACAGAAGACGGTATTTTCTGCCAGTTCTCCAAAAGGGCTTTGTTTAGATCATTCTTAGTTTTTATCTCTTGCTTTCTAATTTGGCGATCGAGATAATCCCACAAGTGTTCAATTAATAGTAGGGTAGTGGTAGGGTTTTTACCTGTTTTCGCAGCCATTCCCGAACAACCGAGCAGTATGTTTGGGATCATTATCTTGTTGGAAAGTGAAGGATCCATTGAGTCCTAATTTAGAAGCACTTTGGCTTAAATTATTATTTAAAATATTCAAATAGCTATATTGATTCATTATTCCGTCGATTATAACTAAATTTCCTACTCCAGTTGCTGCCATGCAACCCCAAACCATAATCGAACCACCACTGTGTTTTACAGTTCCTCTCGTGTTCTTTGGTTCTAGAGCTGCATTTGCTTTCCTACAAACTTTTTGGTGTCCATCTGACTCGTGGATGTTGAATTTACTTTCATCCCAAAAAATCATGGAATTCCAAAAATTTATGTCTCATGCTTTTCATTTTCTTTTGCAAAATCTGTTTTCTTTTTGCGATTCAATTTGCTAACAAATGGTTTTCTTCGCATATTTCGACCATGGTATCCTGCCTTCCGTAACACACGGCGAATTGTTTCAGGATTGCATGACTTTGCAAAATTGTTTTTCAAATTAGTTGTCAATTTTGGTGCGCTAAAATCTTCGATTTTTTTTTTCACATTTCCAACAACAATTCGCCTTTATCGATCCGTGAAAATGGGCGGTCGTTCTGTTCTTGGCTTGTTTAGAGTATTTCCTTCAGCCTGGAACTTTTCAATGATTTTTTGCACTGTTGCAAGACTTTTGCCTATGATTTTAGCGATTTGTCTCTGGGACTTGCTTTCCTTATAGAGCTTTATTATTACATCCTTTAGATCTTTTGATAATTCTTTTCTACGTGGAGGCATTGGTGAATTGTTGATGTACTTAAAGCTCAAACTTACAAGCTTTGTTGCAGAACTTCTAAACTTATCACTGAAATACGAAAAATCAATCGAGAAGTTTCATTCAGCCTATTTAAAAGTCAAAAATTCAGAGTTCATACATACTTTTGTGATTTAAATTTCTACTGGTAATTAACAAAATTACTCTTAAAGTATTTAAAATATAATGATTTGGTTTATTTTTCGTTACTTTATGACTTGAATCAGAAGCTATAAACAAAACCCTCCAAAATAGTATTTTTCTGATATTTATTTGAGAACTAGAGCTTTTTCACTTAAGCTATGAGTTGCATACTTACTTTGAGCAAGTGTATATGGGTTGGTGTGCGAAATCTTGTAATAAGTCATTGGAAAAAAGGAAAATCGGTTCGCTGTATTGGAAAAATCTTCAAATTGAGTAAGTCTACTGTTTTTAACATCATTGACAGTTTCAGAAAAACAAGTAGTGTTGAAAATAAGCAAAGATCAGGGTGTCCAAAGATATTTAATGAACGTGAAGAGAGGTGGATTGTGAGACAAGTACGCATTAATTCAAGAACTAGTGCAGTAAAAATGACTTTGCAATGTAAAAGTAGATTCGGAAAATCAGTAAAACCTGAAACTGTCAGAAATGTTTTAAGAAAACATAAGTATCATGGCAGAGTACCTCAAAGAAAGCCCTACATCAGAAAAGCAAATAGACAAGCTAGGCTGGCATTTGCTAAAATGTATGTAAAGCAGCCAACAGAATATTGGGAAAATGTAATTTTTGTTGATGAAAGCAAATATAACTTTTTCGGATCGGATGGCAAGCAAAAAGTTTGGCAGAGAAATCAAATACAGCAATGCATGTCAAAAATTTACGGCCTACTATCAAATATGAAGAAGGTAACCAAATTGTCTTGGGGCTGCAGGGCAAGCTCTGGTGACGGGAACTTACATTTTATTGATGGTATAATGAATAAATGTCTATCTTGACATTCTTAAGCGAAATTTAAGGCAAAGTGCGAGCAAGCTGGGAATTTCAGGACATTTTAAATTGTACCAAGATAATGATCCGAAACATACTGCAGGTATTTGTAAGTTACGGGTCCTCTATCATTGTCCTAATGTTATTAAGACTCATGCACAAAGTCCAGACCTTAATCCTATTGAACATTTATGGGATTATTTGCAGCAAAAACTATATGAACACCAAATTTCTATCAAGCAAGATTTAAGAAAATATTTGATCGAATAGTGGACCAAAATCGATGGATCGTTTTGCAAAAAATTGATCCAATCCATGCCAAATAGACTTCGAGAGGTCATAAAAAGTAAGGATGGCTCAACAAGATATTAATATCTAAGTTTGAATTGTTTATCTTAATTTATTGAGAAGTGTCCCAATACATTTTTAGCACGTTTTTCAACTCGATTTCTTTTATTATCAATTTTAACTATAATTGCATTAATGCATGAGTTTTTGTTCAAATTATTATTATTTGTATTTACTAAAATAACATTTGTTTCCTTTTTTTTTTGGTTTTATTTGTATGTTTAAGTAAAAAATGATAAAAATCTATGAGGAAATACTTTTTTGAGTGACTGTACCTTGCAAACTTTTTTAGATATGACTTTTTTTAAAACTAAATTTTAGGGGAAAAAAATTGAGCAATTTTTAAAAAAATTAATAATTAATTTATTTTTTAACAAAAACACAAAACCCTTCGTTAAAGTGTTATTGATAATACACATAACCTACTGTAAAAGTTTTAAGCATGAGAAGTAAGTAATGTTTGAGAAAAAGGTACATAAACTTACGCAATTTAAAAGGGCTCATATGGAAGTGCCGGATCCCCTTAATTATTCAGGCAGGATCATGACATCTAGCGAAACAGGCGATTGATTGATTGAATATTAACGTCGCACTGTTCAGCTACACGAGGGCTTTTGGCGACGGACCACGTAATTTTGAACCATGGTCAAGTGATGTGGACGACACCTGAGCTGGCACCCCCTCTCCTAACTACCACACCACACCAACGGGAGGACATTTCAGCTCTCGACAGATTTAGCGTGCATCGCTGCTCTACACGACGGGTCTTTCGTGGTACTGGGCTCGAACTCGTGACAAGGCAAGCCATGATCCGATACCTATACCACTCAGCTACCGCGGACACTGGAATTTCTATAGAGAAGATGCCAAATTTTGTGCAACGTTAATAACAACATTCCGAAAAAATTAAATTGTGAACGATTAAAATCCTTTGTTATTAAATCTAATAAACCGAAGTTATGTAATGTCAAACGCACGCATTGTATCAATGTCATAAATTTAAAGCAATGAATTTATCAGGTAGAACTGATTTGGTTAATAAATTATAGTTTTAAAAAAGCACGATTTTTTATAATGAATCGAACTAAAAAGTAAAAAAATTATTCTTAATATAAGAATAAAATGATTAACGAGAAAATTGATGTCATTGGGATAAAAGCGTGCGGTATTCTGTATTAATTGTTATACATTCTTACTAGTTCTATACCAATTGATTGATTGATTGAATATTAACGCCGCACTGTTCAGCTACACGAGGGCTTTCGGCGTCAGACCACGTAATTTTGAACCATGGTCAAGTGACGCGGACGACACTGAGCGGTTTTAGGGTTGTATCTTAATCATTTAGTCGCTAAATCTGGAAATGGCATATGGAATTAGTCACCTAATCTGAAAATGGTTTATGCAATTAGTCGCCAAAATAATGACTCACAGGCATAGGTAGATGAAAATATGGTTAAAATAGCATGAAATAGATAAAATAGAGTAAAAAATAGAGCATAAAATAGAGTGAGTTTTTTCAAACAGCTAAATGTATCTGCAATTTAATTCCATGTTTCCAAAATTTCATTACTAGCATTTTTACTTATATTGCTTGCTAATCTTTCTGTTTTAATCACACAATTCCAACCTTCTCCTTTTTTCAACAAAACTTTTTGAATCCATATTGAACTAGACTGGAAATCAATCACAGTTGCGTTTCAAATTTTTCAATTTACAACAAATAGGATTGGGGCAAATTCAGTTTATAAAATGAAGTCACATCAAAGTGCATAAAGAAACTTGAGCGTTTCCGATAATTCTTTGAACTGAGAAAATCTCGCTGAAAACTGCGACCCATCACCCACGTTTCTCGTAATACTTCATATTAAACTTTGTTGTTTTGAGTTAAAATGCAAACCGTTTTGTTCGGTGGCGTGCCCAAAATATTGTGTCACGCGCCATCAATGGCACGCGTGCCACTGGCTTGCCATTCCTGGTATATGCAATTAGTCTCTAAATCTAGAAACGATATAATGAATTAGTCGCCACTCTCGGAATCCTTATTCCTAAGGACTCTGATCAGGACAACGAAACAAAATTATGAAATTATTGTATTGTCATCAGTCCTTGACAAGTGTGCAAAATTTCGAATTAATCTGACCTTTTAAAGTGGGTGAAAATCGAATTCAAAGATTCCATTACATGCAAGTGAAACTTATATAAACGTGTTAAAAAACTTGGAGTTTGCACAAATTGCTTAAGTGAATTTCATGCTGTGTTAAAGTGTAATTCTAAAAACCTTTGTTTTGTCTGCAAGCAGAAGCATTACACTTTGCTTCATAAATATTCAACGTCATCAACTAACTACAAATCTAAATCTGACCTTCAAATTCTGGTGCCAGGCGTTAGTGGTTCACAAATCGTAAGCCATTTGGAATCTATTTCTTCTTCGTAGAACGCTCGCATTTCATTCCGTACTAATGGTAATAACAGTATTTTGATTAACACTGCAATAGTATAAGTCAGGGATGGCGAGCCCAGTGGCACGCGTGCCATTGATGGCACGCCACCAATCAAAACGGTTTACATTTTAATTCAAAATAATAAAGTTCAATATGTAAGTATTACGAACAAACGCGAGTGATCTCGGTCGCAGTTTTCAGAAAGATTTTCTCAATTCAAAGAATCATCGGAAACGCTCAAGTTTTTTATGTACCCTGATGTGACTTCATTTAATAAATTGAATTTGTCCCGATCCCTCGGGGGAGCCTGTAACCCCTAGAGGGCGCGTCCCCAGGTGGCGGATAGGGGAACGCCTCCATTGGTTTCCAATGGGTGGTAGAAGGGAAATAAAATACCTTCCGTGGACCAACAGGTAGAAGTCCAACCTCCTGGAGGCTATGGCACCTTTTTTCCATGAATAGTGCAATATTGAGTGATTCAGATAATGTTACCGCGTTCAGGGTAGCCGACGCGCTACGGGTTGAAGTCCGGGCCCATGGCGAGAAGTATGCTACGAGGACCCAAAACATTTTGCAGTTGAATATTAATGGTACCCAGAGACAGATTGAGGAGCTCCCTGAAATCCTCAACGTAAATAAGGTACATATTGCGCGTCTACAAGAGACCAAGCTTAACCCAAATCTGAAGCTAAAAATCAAAGGCTTTACTACCCTGCGAAAAGACAGAAAAGACCGGCCAGGTGGCGGTCTTGCTTTCCTTGTTAAATCAGCAGACATAAAATTTAGAGAAATCACACTGCCACCAACTACAGATTACGATGAGAACAGCACGGAAGTAGAAGCAATCACTGCACTCCTACCGCAGCAGGAAGTAACAATAATTAATGCCTACCATTCAGACAACTCTGACATCAACTCAGATCTCCTTAACACGCTTTTGGACACAAAATCGGACACAAAAATTCTTTTAGGAGACCTAAATGCCAAGAGCCCATCTTGGGGGGTCCAGGACCCTAGACTTGAAAGGCTCACAGATTAAAGCCCTGATCTGTGACAACGATCTCTCCATACTAAAAATGACAAGAGAAGTACCTACCTCTCCAAAACCAACGGCACAACATCAGCCCTTGACATCACGGCCATTAACCACCAAACAGCAAGTCAAGCGACATGGAAGATTCTAAAAAGTGCTATTAGCGATCATTTCCCTATTATAACTTCGATAAACCAAAGAGTTGATGGCACCATCCAAAGCAAAAGATCCTGGAACTTTCGGAAAGCAAACTGGGGAAAATTCACCTCTGAACTTGAAACGCTCTGCTCCCTTTCTTCGCCACACACCCTCGACGAGAGGCTACAGTCCTTTGCTTCGCATATTAATGCAGCTGCAAAACGTTCTATCCCTAGGGTTAAAAGAAGAAATGACTGGGTCCCGTTTTGGAAAGACACCAACATAGAGAACTTAATTAACGAACGTGACAAACTAAGTACAGAACTTCAGAAAAATAATACTGAAACAAACAGAATAAGATTCACGAACCTTTGTCATGAAGTTGAAGAGGTGATTTCCTCCTGCAAGCGCAAAAAATGGACTGAATTCTGCGAAACTTTAGATCCCCAAAAAATATATCAGCATTGGAAAGTCATCAAAACTCTTAATAATCAATCAACACACCAAAAAGCAGACATTCTTACTAACATCATATCATCCTCTGGAAGAGATGCAGCCGCAAATAAGGAATTTGCTTCCCTGCTAGCAAAGCACTATGAAAACAAAAGCAAGCTAACCTTCAACGCAAATGACAGGAAACTGCTGCATACGTACAGGAAAACCATTCAAGACTCAAAAAGATATAACCATAAAAATATCTTCACAATACCATTCTCAATGGAAGAGTTAGAAGCTGCCATTGCTAAAATGAATCCCGGCAAAGCCGCTGGTCCGGATGTTATTTTTGGCCGCATGGTCCATCACTTTGGAAATCTTGCAAAAAAAGAACTATTGGAAATTTTTAACCTTTCATGGGCTACTGGCAAATTGCCCAAAATCTGGAAACTTTCCACCGTCATTCCAATTCTGAAACCAAACAAGAATGCTTCAGAGTGCAAAAACTATAGGCCAATTCCCTCAACAGCACCCTCTGTAAGCTCATGAAACGGGTTATCCACCGTAGACTTATGAACTGGCTCATCGAAAACAAAAAACTTCACTTCTATCAAACAGCTTTCCGAACCCATCATAGTACTACCGACCAGCTCTTTTACCTGAACCAGTCGATAATTGATGGTTTTCAAGAAAAGCCTCACAAGAAAACTTTCGCAGTATTTTTGGACATCTCAAGCAGCATTTGATAGAGTTTGGCGTCAAAAACTGGTCCATTCTATCCTAGGCACCGGAATTAATGGCAAAGCGTTATTGTGGATAAATGATTTTCTCAGAGGAAGAAAATTTTCTGTTAGATTTAACGGGGCACTTTCAGAATCTCGCAGAATGTGGGCTGGAGTTCCTCAAGGCTCTGTCTTAAGCCCCTTGCTCTTTCTCATCTTTATGAACACCATCCACCATCATATCCACCCAGACACAAATATCGCCTGCTACGCTGACGATATTGCTGTATGGCACTCACACAATGACATGACAGAATCGGAAAAGGCCCTAAACACAACACTGAAAGGCATTGCTGAATGGGCAGAGAATCTTAAATTAACCATCAACGCAGACAAAACAAACTACTACATCTTCTCTACCGATAGATGACACAGAAGCAGTTTTAATGCTAATATCAAAATACAGAACTCTCAAATCAAAAAAGTCGACCTACCCCCCTATCTTGAAGTAACCTTAGATCCCGAACTCCGCTTTTCAAAGCACATCAAACTGCCAACAAAGCTCTTGGAAAACTGAATATTCTTCGAAAACTAAGCGGAACTTCTTGGGGCTCAAGACCTCAAACCCTAAAAAGCACTTTCTGCACTGTTATCAGACCGGTTTTAGAATATGCGACCCCAATTTGGACTCCGGCCTCTATTTCTGTTAAGCAGAAATTTGATTCTGTACAACACAGAGCTGCCAAAATTATTATTGGAGCAGTGTCATCAACCAATAATGAAAAAGCCGAACAAGAATGCGGCCTGCCTCCGCTAGAAAGCAGGCGCAAACTTGCCGCTATCAAGTTCACTAATAAACTACACTCATATGGTTTGGACCATATCTCTAGAAGAGTTTTTGATAAATGGAAGCATTCTACAAGGCTCAAAAGATCTTCGACTCTCCAACTTGATAGTGAAATCAGAAAAGAACTCAATTTAGACCATTCCTCCTTGGAGTTCCTTCAGGAGCCCCTCATTCCAAAAACCCCACCAAAGAACACCTGTTTCGAATTGGAATTGTTGCAGCCATGTTCCAAAAAATAAGACCCTGTAACTCTCAGACAAAAAGGACTGGAAACGATAGCAATACTCTCTCAAGATAACTTTGCAATCGCCTACACCGATGGTTCCTCAGACAGATCCCTCAGTAATGGAGGTACCAGAATCATCTTACTCCTCCCAGATGGTAATAACTACAAACACAAAATTAACACAGGCATAATCGCCTCAAACTTCACAAGTGAACTCATGGCAATTAGAGAGGCCCTTATATTATATCAACAAGACCCACATATTATTGATTCTACAGAAGGATTAGTAATCTTCTCAGATTCTAAATCAGCTATAGAAGCCATAAGAAATGGAGAGACTAACATCTCCTGTGATATTATTACCCTTCTAGAACAGCTGCACAACAAAAGAAAATCCTGTATCCTGCAATGGATACCCGCACATGTCAACATTGAGGGTAAAGAATGTGCAGTAGCCTCGCGCAAAAGAAGCTAGAGACATCGAACATAAGTGCACCACCATCACACTTGATGATGCTAACGCAGTAGCCAAACATAGAATTATGAATCACACTTTTAAAAAACCCCTAGTTACGGAATTTGACTGTCCCCGAATTATAACATCCACAATTGCCAGATTGAGAACTGAACATCTTAAGGGCATGAAGATTCACCCAGACAGAACAAGATCATATGTTCAATGCAAACACTGCCCAGATCTTCAACTGACGCCTAATCACATCTTGGAATGCCCAACCGTCGCAACAAAGTTACTAAAAATGGGAATGGTCCCTCTGAGGGACTCTTTACGGGAACTCATGTACAGTCCTGATGCTCCCAGAATAGCAGAGGCAGTGATCAAGACTTTCGACGGAATTTAGTGATATCTACTGCATTTATTCATGGACACGAGAACAACAACAATTTGTCCCGATTCTATTAGTTGTAAATTGAAAAATTTGAAATGCAACTGATTGATTTCCAGTCTAGTTCAATATGAATTAAAACATTTATTGAAAAAAGGAGAAAGTTGGAATTATGCTTGTGTGATTAAAACATAAATATTAAAAAGTAATATAAGTAAAAATGTGTTAGGAAATTTTGGAAACATGGAATTCGATTCCAGATACATTTAGCTGTTTGAAGAAATTGTATCATGGTATTTTAACCATATTTTCATCAGCCTATGCCTGCGAGTCATTTTCAGAGATAAATAACATTGAAGACTCACTTAGAAACCGTTTGGCAGATGACTTCAATTCAGCTTACATTCTGCTAAAAGTAACATCTGCAATCCTAATACAGGTTATTTTTCATCTAATCTGTTACAACACACTAATATTACTTTAATTTGAATTACACGTAAAATTATAACATTTACTACTATATAGTGCAAAATGTATTTAATAAAGAGTTTTGAGTTGTTAATATTTAGTTTTATTATTTTCTCGATAATCACAAGTCAAAGTTATTTGACGGCACGTCTCTACCTCCTTAAACATTTCTTTAAGAAAAAATGGCACGTTGATCCAAAAAGGTTCGCCACCTCTGGTATATGTAAGAGATTCTAAAGGAATCAGACAACCTTTGCGTGCTATTTTGACTGCGCTTCAGAGAATCGAGTTTCAATTCCTCAAGATCAGCAGAAGCTTCAGGATTACAAAAAGAAAAAATAAACATTTCGATCATTGGTTTGAATGACGTATCTATTCATGTAAGAAGAAAGATTTCCGCTCAAATCTCTAACGCTAAAAGTTATTCGCAATGGGAAATTGACTTATTGTTTGTGTCAACGATTAATCACTTCTCTCCTTTTAGGAGAACTAATATTGCGCATTTGAATAATCCTAGTAATATACATCTGGCTGATCCAACGTTTTCTATTCCTCAAAGGGTAGATTTGTTGTTAGGTGCAGAATTGTTCGCGTTTTAAGAAAGGGATAAAATTAAGATTGGGAATGACTTATTTCTGCAATCTAGCTGTTTTGGGTAAAGTTTCTAGTAAAATTTCAGACGCTAATGTAGATATTTCGACAAAGCATTGCTTTTTGGCTAAAAACTTAGTAAGAGTTTTGCTTAGAGCATCTAACTTCTGGGAAATAGAAGATGTCGAACCTCAGGAAATTTGCAATAGAGTGATGAATTAAACTACTGCAACGAGCATTTCGCGAAAACGCATATTAGAAAGGCAGATGGCAAATATGTTGTTTCTATGCCATTGAAACCAGAATTGTCTGAAACCATTTTGGGAAATTCTAAGATGATTGCATCTAAAGGATTAGATCAGCCATGGACACGCTTAGAACGTGACCTTACTATGAAGGCTCTTTACTCAGATTTTCTAAATGAATGTGAATCTTTGCACTATATGAAGAAAGTGAAGGGATATTCCAATTCAGAGACAGGATATTATCTTCGTCATCATGGCTTTTTACGACCGAACAGCAAGACAACTAAACTGCGTGTCGTATTCAACGCTAGCGCTAAAACTACTAGCGGTTATTTCTTAAATGATTTATTGTACAACGGAGGTGTGCTTCAAGAAGACCTGTTCTCAATTCTTATTAGATTCCGCAAACACATTTATGCCTTCACCACGGACATAAAGCAGATGTTTAGAATGATTGAGTTAAATGAATCTCAGACTGGGTTTCAAAAAATCTTGTGAAAAAATAGTAAAACATCTACTAAAATATATGAATTACGAATTGTCACATACGGCATAGCAAGCGCTCCGTACTTGTCAACTAAAGTTTTGCAGCAACTCGTTTTAGATGAGGAAAAGAACTTTCCTTTGGCTTCTAAGGTTCTCCTTCAGGATTCACACATGGATGACTACCTGTCGGTTTCTTCTGAATTAACGGAATTTGAGACCCTTCAGTTGGAATTAAAACAGCTTCTTCAAAGAGGAGGAATGACGCTGCATAAATGGTGTAAGAACCTTTCTCCAATCACTACGCAGGCCGCGGTAGCCGAGTGGTATAGGTATCGGACCGTGGCTTACCTTGTCACGAGTTCGAGCCCAGTACCACTAAAGACCCGCCGTGTAGGGCAGCGATGCACGTTAAATCTGTCGAGAGCTGAAACGTCCTCCCGTTGGCGTGGTGTGGTAGTTAGGAGAGGGGGTGCCAGCTCAGGTGTCGTCCACGTCACTTGACCATGGTTCAAAATTACGTGGTCCGTCGCCAAAAGCCCTCGTGTAGCTGAACAGTGCGACGTTAATATTCAATCAATCAACCAATCACTACGCAGGAAGAATTTCCACTTGACAGAAATTCCGAAAAAAATCCAGGTAGACTCTGGGCATGATTTGGAACAATGTAAGTGATACCTTTACTTACAAAGCCAATATCAGCATTAATCGCAACTTTACCAAACGAAGACGTCTTGTCCCAAATCGTACGTATTTACGATCCAGTTGGACTCCTAGGTCCTGTCATTTCCAAAGCCAAAATTTTCATGCAACAGCTCTGGCTGCTTAAATTACACTGGTATGAAATACTTTCTCCAGATATTTCGGTTAATTGATTGATTGAATATTAACGTCACCCTGTTCAGCTACACGAGGGCTTTTCCAGATATTTCGGATCAGTGGGAGAACTTCATTTAGACACTACCTGACTTAAGAAAACATATGGATATTTTGATTTTCTCTAAGACCAGTACATCAGTTTAGTGCTTCACGGCTTTACAGATGCTTCCTCTAAAACATATGGTGCAGTTATTTACATGTAAACAGTGCCCATCACCGAGGAATCAAATTGCCAACTCTTGTGCAGTAAATTACGTGTTGCTCCGACGAAGCTCATGACGATACCAAGACTCGGACTGTGTGCATGTCTTTTTCTATCGAAGCTTACTCGCATGGTCATATCAGCTGTAAATATGCAGATAGAGTCCGCGCAGTTGTGGTCAGATTCTGCAATCCCTCTCGCGTGGATTAATACACCTCCAAACCTGCTCAAGACCTTTGTCGGTAATCGAGTGTCCCAGATCCAACAGTTACCCAAAGATTTCCAGTGGAAGCATATTTCATCAGATTGCAACCCAGCCGATATCATTTCTCGTGGACTGGATGTAAAGGAACTTGCAACTAACGATTTGTGGTGGAAGGGTCCTGATTTGCAGAATAGAACTGTAGCTACTCCTGACAGCTTGCGAGTTTCCAGTACTGTGACTGACCAGTGTTATACCAACGGACTTAAACCTATTTCTAAAGTGACTTTGAAGTTAAATATACTCTAATTTTATTGATAATTTTCTTGGTCATACAAATAATTTTCATAAATTAATTAGAATTCTACTTTTATTTTCAGGTTTATTAAAAATTGTAAAATTGGTGTAAAACAGACCCTTGCACTTACCCTTGAAAAATATGGTTTAGCAAAGATGTTCCTTATTTAACATTTTCAAGCAAGATATTTTTCTCCAGAAATAGGTTCCTTAAAAAGGGGGGGGGATCTTCAGTTCCCCAGTCAAGTAAGCTAAAATTTCTTAATCCTTTTATTGATATAAAAAGTTTGTTAAGGATAGGGGGTAGAAAATTTCCCTCTCGAATGTCAGTTGGAACAAAAAACACTCAATAATTCTGCCTGCGGGTAATAAATTAGTCAAACTTATTCTTCAGTATTATCACAAACGTGATTTTCATTTGGGTCAACAGGCTCTATTAAATACAGTGCGTTTAAAATATTGTCCTCTTGGTGATAGATTGATTTATTGAATATTAACGTCGCACTGTTCAGCTACACGAGGGCTTTTGGCGACGGACCACGTAATTTTGAACCATGGTCAAGTGACGTGGACGACACCTGAGCTGGCACCCCCCTCTCCTAACTACCACACCACACCAACGGGAGGACGTTTCAGCTCTCGACAGATTTAACGTGCATCGCTGCCCTACACGGCGGGTCTTTAGTGGTACAGGGTTCGAACCCGTGACAAAGCAAGCCACGGTCCGATACCTATACCACTCGGCTACCGCGGCCTCCCTCTTGGTGATAGAAGCATAGCACGAAAAGTCGTTCATGAATGGGTAGAATACTTCAATAACCCATTTATCACTAATAAGATCATGGGGGATCTGCCTCCTGAAGGAGTAACACCAAGTTCAGCTTTTCAAAACGCAGGACTAAATTTATACGGCTCATTTCTAATCAAATATAAGGGGCGGAGAAAGGATACATTTCAGAAAATCTATGTGGTCATATATTTGTCTGTATGGCAATTAAGGCAGTTCACCTAGACTTTGCTTCAGATTGACAGAAAACGCTTTAATTGCCACTTTAAAACGATTTTTTTGCACATCGTGGCAAAAAATCCATTCTTTTTTGCGATAATGTTACGAATTTCGCTGGAGCTTCAGCAGAACTAAAGCATCTATACAAACTTGTCATAAAAGATGAAGCGATTGCAAGCCTGTTTGCCTCAGAGGACATCAAATGGAAATTTTTGCCCCCTAGAGCACCCAATTTTGGTGGCTGGGAGACAGGAGCAAAATCCTTCAAGTATCATTTGAAGAGAGTGGTAACCCCACAAAACTAACGCTGGAAGAATTTTTATCTGTAATACACTGAAGTGCCACTGAATTAGGAATAGCAAGGACTATGCATCATTTATGCTGTGGCAACTGCATATATAGAGCGTACTGTGGTTGTTCTGAATTAGTTGTTGAAATTGCCAGTGTATGGGTAAACAGCCTGAGTTAAACACCTTCGGTTGCAGACAAATCGTAGATGCGTGACGCATGGGCCATTCAATTTTCGAAATCGTCAAACAGCTAGGATTTTCAAGGTCAAGAGTATACCAAGAATACATAGATGTGGTCAAAAAAACTAGTGATCGGGCAAACTGTAAAAGACAATTAGTCTTGATAGTGTGTGGTGATAGATGGCTCAGGCGAATTGTACGTTACCAGTGAAGCCAAACATTAGGTCAAATTACCACCTAGTTGAATGAAGGGGCCAGTTGTACAGTCAGTAAACGGACTGTACACCGTATGGGTTTCGGGAGCCATCGACTTACGAGAGTACCTCTGCTCAATGTTCACCATCGGGCAGCACGTCTTTCTTGGGCAAGAGAGCACAAAGACTGGAGTGTAGAGGACTGCAAACGAGTAGCATGGGGTGATGAGTCTTGATTCCGACTACTTAACGCTGACGGGAAGCTGAGAATATGGATCCAGGCTCATGAAGCCATGGATCCTGCATGTCAGGTTGGAACCGTACAAGGGCATAATGGTTCAATCATGGTCTGGGGTGTTTTTTCATGGCACTGTTTGGGATCTCTGGTGCGTGTATCAACCACCTCAATGCAATTTGGTACGTAGAGTTGCTGGGTGATCCCCTCCATTGGTTTATGCTGTTCTGTTATCCTCCCTGTAATGGAGTTTTCCAACAAGACAACAGTTCCTCTCACGAGTCTCGGTTGGCTACTGGCTGAGTATTCCTCTGACTTTTCTGTCATATATTGGTCACCCAGAAGCCCAGACTTAAATTCTATTGAGCGTCTTTGGAGTGTTTTGGAACAAGGCGGGAAAGACCATTACACTGCACCAACGAATCTTACTGAATTAAGGACAGCTTTAGCCAATATTTGGCAGGTCATTCCCGTGGAACGTTTCCAGAAACTTGTTGAATCTATGTTTCGTCATGTGGCAGCCGTTATCAATGCCAGAGGAGGCCCAACTCGTTACTAGGTAGGTATCCCTAATTCAGTAGCACTTCAGTGAAGTTCAAATTGAGGGCATCCTCAAGTCATGACCTCTTACTCTCTTCTC
This sequence comes from Trichonephila clavipes, assembly GCA_019973935.1. NCBI lineage: Eukaryota > Metazoa > Arthropoda > Arachnida > Araneae > Nephilidae > Trichonephila > Trichonephila clavipes. Next base: position 49,288 of record BMAU01003842.1, read on the forward strand.
GACTGATACAGACGATTTCCAAGTATTAACTCCAGCCCTGGTGGAAACGTCAGAGTAGTTGATATGCGTACACCAAGGGGTAACTTCAGACCTCTTTAAATAAAACTGTATTTTGCCAATTCAGGATAATCTTAGTCTCCTGTAAAGCAACTAATTGTATTTCAGTGCTAATAGTATTTTTGTGTATTTTTAAGTAACTTTAATTTTGTAATTAATTTTAACTTATATTTGCTCATATTAACTCTTTTGTATTGTTTATACTGCATAATGTTAACTTCTATCTAATATATATTATAAATGCGAAAGTTTGTGAGTATCTGTGTGGGTCTTTCACGCAAAAACAATTGAATGGATTTTAATGAAACTTTACAATAATATAGCTTATACATCAGAATAGCACATAGGCTATAATTTATAGCATATACTATAATTTATAAAGATATTGTATGAAGTGTCCAAAATATAACGATATTTGTCAAGTAAGTAGGAAAAAATTCAGCCATCTGCGAGCAATTCTAGCTTGCTCTGCAAAAAAGCCCACGTCAGCATATATTTATCTTTTGTTTGTGAAAGAACTTTTTTTTTGTTTTGGCTACGCAAGGTGCTCGCTTCTAATTAATTCCACTGATCAGAATAATGCCTATTTTTTTTTATTTCAGAATAAAATTAAGTTTTGAAGGGAGAGGTTGTTATAAATCTCTCTTTATTTTAATGTTTGTTTGTTTTTTTAAGATTTTATTATGCACATTTGGTAGTAAGAAATTGATCTTTTTTTTAAAAAAAATGCTTTTATCAGTTCTGATACTTAAAAAATAATAAACTTTCTCTTTCATACTGCATCATTTGGACAAATTTTCAAAATTTGTTTGTGATTAGTAGTTAATTATAACGCTATAATATTAATTGAATAGGCAGATATAATTATTTTTATACTTAAAAACGCAATAACTACTGTGCTGTATTTTTTGGAGTGTGAGAGTGAGTGAATATTAATGTCGCACTGTTCAGCTACACGAGGGCTTTTGGCGACGGATCACGTAATTTTGAACCATGGTCAAGTGACGTGGACGACACCTGAGCTGGCATCCTCTTCTCCTAACTACCACACCACACCAACTTAGAAGGAATATTTTACCAATACTTAGCAGGAATATTCTTTGAAATCCACTCTTCCAAGATATATGGCAGCACGGGTTCCATGATGAGTATTTTAGCGGAAAAAATAGTTTGTCAAAATTTAAGTGTCTTATGTTTTTGTATGTTAATGAAGACCTTAGAAAATGATTTGACTACTTATTTTAAGTGAATGGTATATATAATTAATTTTACAGTGGAATATCTTTAATTAATTTATTAGCTCTAACGGATTAAATTTTCCAAAGTGGAGTATTTTGTTTATGTATATATCCCTTAATTTGTAAATGTAGTGATCCAAAAAAATATTGTATGATAAAAACTGCAGTAAATCATAATGCGGTTGGATAAAGTATTAAAGTGCATTTCTCCCTTACACGGCGGGTCTTACAAAGCTCTAATAAAGCTCGAGCTACGAAAGTAGCTAGGCATTTGCCAACTTGACTTTATCGTTAACATTTCGCTGTTTTTCATTGAATCGCCATTATAATTTAAGAAACGGCGTTGCTTGCGAATATTACAATTTTAAAATAAAATAAATACAACAGAAAGTAATATTAATATATTATACTTTCAGATATAAATTATTTACACTACTTTAAGCTTTCATTACGCAAAACTTTTAACAATGTGTTACTTTTGCTGAGCAGAGATCAGCTTAGGGAGGTATTTTGAAAAATCGACCCTCAAGAGTGTTACGAGGAATTATAAATAAAAAAAAAATCCTTTTTATCAGCTATTAGATCTACATACTTAAAATTTAACAAAGGTGTTTTTCTTTCTTTCTTTTTTTGTTTAGCTGAAATATGCAAAAAGCTTTTTTTGTTTAATTTGCAATTCACATAAAATTAACTCATTAAAAACTTCTTTTTCCTTAAATCTGTGTTGTTTAATTTTTCAGTTCACCCGTGCGAAGAACGGGTATACCAGCTAGTATGTAATATGTCTGATATTTCAACGCCGCGTGGGACGTTCTGTATTGTGTCTTTATCGCCTGTGGCGACGGAACTCCCCGCAAACTGGCAACCCTTGTAAACTGTCGAAGAGAGAATATAAAACGCATTACGCAATAAAGCTATTAGACGGACAGTATATTTTTCTTTTCTTATTATTTTTCTCTTTGTATTATTTTACTTTGAACAAGCCCTATTACACCACCCAACAAAAATTTCACTGTCAAATTTCTTAAGCTGAAACTACATTTTGAGCAATAGTTTAAATGGAGTACTATCTGTTTGAAATTATGTGTTTATTAAAACTAAAATATAGTCTTCAAAAAAATTAACACACAAAGGTCGTTCTGAATAATTTATGCAATTCTTACCGCAGCTGGATAAAATTGTTAACACCGTTATTTAGTTTGATCCTTATGTTCGGGAAAAACTATCCAAGGGTTGTATATTGTGGATAGATACAGCTCGTAAAACTTCTGGATTGCCGATCCTAAAATTTTACGTTGAATATTTAACGAACTATTGACGGAAATTACATGAAAATTTGATTTTAGGAGTTTTAATATAAATCCAGTGTGTGTTTATACAAAAGTTCTATATATATATAATATAACTTTTTACACAATTTCGCTATTTTCCCCTTTTAGAATTAGAAAAAAAAATTAATCGTTAGGTCACTCGTGTCAGGGCCGATCCTAGCAGGTGTGCACTGCACGCGGGTGGCCGAAACAAGGGGGCGGCCGCTGGCCGCTTATAATTCTATCGAAGAAGCAAAATTTTTTGTGAATTTCTCAACGTAAAATTTATAATAAGTTGAATAAATATGCTGAATTTTAAATAGTTATTAAAAATCAAAATAAGTCCCGATTTCCCAATAGCATAACATAGTTCGAGAAAAATAAGAATGGATTTTAAATTCTGAGGAACATTCCTTCTCATCAGGGGTGTAGCCTGCCAGTATCAATGATACGGCCCGCCCTAGCTACAGGGGCCCCGGATGTGTGTGAGCAAAAAGTCGTAAAATGTTATTAATGATCATATTAAAAGATCCTTTCTACGTTTATAAAATAGTATGTCACTGGCTTCAAACGATGTAAATTTTCCGAATGAATTCTGAATCACAGGAACCACAATAAAAAAGTTTAAAAGCTGGTAAAATTACTCAAAATAATGAGAAAACAAAGAGTGGTATGTGGTCAGAAAGCAGGAAAAACTTCTCATTCAAAGCGGTTCGATAGAAAGATCGTTGGAAGTGAAATACACTCTGTCGCAAAAAAATATATGCACCCAGAAGAAATCAAGCTACAATCACGAAACTCGGCAAGAATGTAGTCTGGTAAGAGATATGCAAATGATTAAAATTTCGAAGCCAATGAGACTAAGTGTGCTATGCGCATATTAGTTGCGCAACTGGGAGAGTTTAAAAGCATGAGTACGAGCGCCGTACGGCTATCCAAACGAATCTGATGACTTTGATAGACGATATTGAGACTTAGGATGCCTCTAAGACGTAACCGGCGGCAGTACGAGCAGCTGACGGACTTTGATAGGGCCGTATAATAGGCCTCAGAGAAGCAGGTTGGTCGAATAGACGTATCGGCCGCCACCTCGGTCGGAGCGATATGGTAGTTGCTCGGTGTTGGCAACAGTGGATCACAGAAGGTAGAGTGTACCGTCGCGGAGGGTCAGGACGTCCCAGGAACACAAATGATCGCGAGGATCGTGCAATCAGAAGAGTGGCCACTTCGGCACCAACAACGTCGCTAGCATCGATTCAACGCCACTTACCTCCTTCCAGACATCCAGTGCCATCAAGAGAAACCATAAGGAGACGACTGACCGAAGTTGGCTTGAGGAGCCGACGTCCGCTAAGACGCTTACCACTGACCCCACATCATAGGCAGTGTCGACTGGATTTTTGCCGACCTCGGGCAACTTGGAGTGTGACAGACTGGAGACGTGTCATCTTCAGTGATGAATCCCGATTCAGTCTCAGTGCTGATGACCACCGCACACGTGTCTGGAGGCGCACCGGCCAGCGGTCCGATCCGGCATTTATTGTCGAGCGGCATACAGCAATTTCACAAGGTGTGACAGTGTGGGGAGCAATTTCTTGGGACACACGATCATCTTTAGTGGTCCTTCAAGGCACTTTGACAGCTCGCAGATACGTGGACGATATTTTAACGCTGATTGTGCTACCCATGCTATCAAGTCACCCAGGTGCCATTTATCAACAGGATAATGCTCGTCCACATACTGCGCGACTCTCCCAACAATGTCTTCAAGGATATGACGTCCTACCATGGCCTGCCAGGTCACCAGATCTTTCGCCAATAGAGCATGTCTGGACGCGCTGGGAAGGCAACTGCAGCCGTCCCGAGATACAGGAGAATTAACTGCGCAGATGCAAAGACTATGGCAGGATCTTCCACAGGGGGTCATAAGTGATCTAATTGAATCGATGCCACGCCGAATTTCGGCTTGTATAGCTGCCAGAGGTGGCTTTACTACTTACTGATTTTTAACCTTTTGCAAGCTGTAACCGCTTAATAAAATGATATTTTGTTCTGAATTTTTAATCATTTGTTTATTTTCATATACACTACATGCATACCAAATTTCGTGAATGTAGCTCAATTTCTTCTGGGTGCATATATTTTTTTGCGACAGAGTGTATACAGATAACACTTGGGATGGGAAAAATCCATTCAGAATGTAATTTGCTCGTAAATGAAAATACCCCCTTCGTATGTTGATTATTTTTTAACGAGTATTCATGAGTTCTCAACGCTGGTTCCATGGGGGAAGGGGGAGGGGGCATTAAGGAAGAATTTCGATACAATGGACAAAAGTGATGAAAAGCACGATCAAGATCTATGACATGCTTAAGGATGAATAAAAAGAATGACCCTCAGAAAAAAAGACCCCTTTTCGAAGGAAACTGAGGTAATCTTGCTGTAGCGAATTATAAACGAAGCAATGTCTATCGAAACGAAAGGAGTGTGTTTCCAGGCGAATTAGTTAGACAGTACACAGTAAGTTCCATGAGATAATTTAGGTATAATGTTTAATTAGATACGAATTGCCGCGATGCGGCTTACATTCTACGATACAAGTTACACACACACACTCTCACGATCTTTACAATTTTAATACAGATGTGCGCACATCAGCGCCCTCGCGTGGTCAATATTTCGGCACACACCCCACCGGTGAACAGAATGTTCACCCAGTAAATATCGAACCACAATTAATACAAACAATTATTCAAATACAATTCTTACAAAGAAAATACTGATAGAATACTACTAATCAAATCTAAATTATACATATTAGAAAGAAAAAAGTAAATATACATTAAAGTACACAATATAATGAAGCTTAAAGATGACAAAGCTTCAATTTACAAACAAACAAATACTAGGATACATACCTCAAGATTTCACAAAAAAAATAAATTTAACAGAGATTAAATAATAATGTGTAATCTCCTACCATTAATCTGAAAAATATAAACAAATTAGTACAAGTATATTATACAATTTCTAAAGGGTACAGCAATTGAATGGGTTTTTTGAAGAGACCTTTAAAAGTTTTTACAAGACAAGATCTAACGTTATCGTCTCTTCCAATAAATATTTCTTTGATTATTCCAAGTTCCCACAATAATTTTGATTTTACATTTCCTTCAACAAGAACTACGTCGTTTAATTTTAAATTCTTATGAACAGATGGTGTTTTAAAATGATTAGCTGGTTTTAACTGGAGCAGATACTGTTCTTTCCAGCGTCTCCAAAGTTGTTTTAAAAGAAGAGTTCGGTAAGTCTTTCTTTTCTTGTACGACTCCTTTGCCGTAGTGGCGTCGATCAGTTCGATGAAATGTATAGGATATTTAGAGTCACCATAACCTAACTCGAGGAAGTGGGCCGGTGTTAGCGGTTCCGGCTCTCCTGGATCATTCTCCACGTATGTCAGTGGTCGATGATTAACGATGACTTCAACTTCTGAAAGTATCGTTGAAAGTTCTTCAAATGTTAGAAGTGCCCCGCCAAGTATTTTACGTAAAGGATCCCTTATAGTTTTAACAAGACGTTCGTAAAATCCACCCCACCAAGGCGCACGTTCAACTATGAACTTCCAGTGAATACCTTTATCTGCGACAAAACTTTGAAATTCACTGTCTTTCAAGATGTTGGCAAAATATGTTAGCTCCCTTTCAGCTGCTTTAAATGTACGTGCATTATCGGAGTATATTACCTTGCAATTACCTCTACGAGCGAGGAATCTCCGTAAAGCAAGTAAAAAACACTTTGTGGACATGTCCGACACAAGTTCTAAGTGTACGGCACGAGTGACTGCACATGTAAACAAAGAAACATAAGACTTGCGAGTCCCTTGATTGTCCTTAACAAGAATTGCACCTGTAAAATCAATTCCTACAACTTGGAAAGGAGGAGATTGGGTGATTCTATCTCGGGGCAACTGACCACTTAACTGTAACTGGTCAGCTGGTTTGACACTGTATTTTTTACAAACGAGACAGATTCGAATCATTGTTTTCACTAACTGACGACCCTTAGGTATCCAATATTTTTTCCGAAGTTGAGTCAAAGTTGCAGATACGCCACAATAACTAATAACAAGTAATTCTGTAAATTTACAGCGTCGAGGAAGAATAACAGGATGCTTTTCACCAAAGCATAAGTCTGCTTCAAGCAACCGTCCAGTAAGTCGTAATAAATTGTTTTCATCCAAATACGGCACTAAACTCTTTATTTCAGAGCTAGATCGAAGTTGTTCGTTTTGTTTTAAGGCTAATATCTCAGCTGAATAAAATTCGGATTGAACACATTTAAGCCAAAAATATTCAGCATTTTGTATTTCATCTGCAGTAATGTAGAAGTCCATCGATTTGTAAATGTTTTTAGCATTGTTCACGAATCGGAAAACCCAAGCAGTCGTTTTCAAAAGTTTCTTAAGGCTGCTGAATCGATTTATGTCAACAAGAGCTTCCCTCTGTTGAGTAACTGCCACATGCACACTAGAACGATGTTCTAATTCTTCCGAGCAGAGCTCCGAATCTAAAATATCTCGGTGACGATTTGGCCAATAATCGGGTGTTAGTTTAAGCCAAGGTGGGCCATGCCACCACAGCTCATTCTGTGCTAACTTGACGGCAGATATACCACGCGAAAGGAGATCAGCAGGGTTGTCCTTTCCTGGACAGTGTCCCCACTGCATCGGATCAGAGAGCAATTGTATCTCTTGCACACGATTTTTAATGTATGGTTTGAACGCTGAAGAATCGCCGCGTATCCAGTAGTACGAAATGAGAGAATCGGTCCAATAATATATATTAGCATCAAATTTGAGACAAGATGACACCTGTTTGGCCAACCTAGCTGACAATAAGGCTGCTGTCAGTTCAAGACGAGGAAGCGTCAATGATTTCAAAGGTGCCACACGACTTTTGAACAAATGAAACTAGTTTCGATTTCGTTATTACAAGTAACAAATCGCAAGTATAATATTGTTCCATAAGCTGATTTACTCGCGTCTGAAAAACAATGTATTTCACACTTAGATATTTCTTGATCTATGTTACCTAAATAGAACCGTGGTATCTTTATCTCAGTCAAGCCCTCAGCTTCGCTACTCCACTGCTGCCACTTGTGTCGTAGCTTTGGGGGAAGTTCAGAGTCCCATTCTACTCCTAGAGTCCAAAGTTCCTAAGTAGACATTTCAATTTGATAACGAATGGGCCAAGAATTCCAATGGGGTCGAAGATGCGACCAACCACACTTAGAATAAATCTTTTCGATTCTCCTCTACGTGACATAAACTTCAATAGATCCTTTGGATCGAAATAAATTAAATCATTTTCTGGATCCCAAGCAAGTCCTAAAACCTTAGTTGGAGGTCTAAGATCAGTAGCACTAGTTTCAGAAGATTCCGTTTTGACATCTTCTTGCTGCCATAACAAATTGAGTTGTTTCGAATTACTTCGCCATTTGCGCAATAACATGCCTGCGTCACTGAATATTTGCAAGCACTCCAAGGTAGTACGTAGAGCGTCCGAACATCATTCTGACCACAAATGAGGTCATCAACATAAATGGAACTATTTAGCAACTCAAATGTATGAGGATATTGCTTTCTGTACTTCTTAAAATGATGTTTTAAAGTTGCTGCGAGAAGGTATGGGCTAGGTCGAAGTCCAAAAAAGAACTCTCGTGAAATTCAAAACGTATGGCTCGTTATTCAAATTATCAGTCCAGAAGAAACGTGTAAAATCTCGATCACGGAAATCTAATTCAATTTGAAGAAAAGCCGATTTTACATCAGCTGTAAATGCTACAGGACTTTTTCGAAAACATAAAAGCAGTTCTAAAATGTTGGGATGCAAATTTGGTCCCGTATATAAACTTTGGTTTAACGATGACTGTCCATCTTCATGTGCTGAACCATCAAATACTATTCTAATATGACTTGTGGTTTTGTCGCTACATATCACTGCATGATGGGGTAGGTAAAATCCCTGACTATCCAATAAAGAATCACAAGAAGTACGCTCAACAATACCTTCCCTAACATAGTCATCAATTACATCCTTATACTCGCAGAACAACTCGTGATCACATTTAAACCTACGAACCAACCCCTCAAAACGCTTACGTGCGACAGTTTTATTATTTTGTAAAGCCTCTCTCATACCTGGTTTCCATGGCATATTTACACGATATCGACCATCTACGAAATTAACTGATTTATCAAACTCACTAAGTATCTCTTCATCCTCATTACCTAAAGTCATAGAACCCTTGTCAAGTATTCCTAAACTTTCTATCTCCCAAAATCTCCTTAGCTCAGTCGAAATCAATTCCTCTTCACTATGAACCAAATGTACCGAAGTACAATCACTCCGCTCATCACACTTTCCCTGAAGAGACCATCCTAGGCTAGTCTCGATTGCAACCAATGATGAATCTAATCTTTTTATCCGATGTGTTAAAGACCAATAAAAATCGGAACCTATTAACAATGAAATTTCACAATTCTCAGAAGATTCATTACAACTGAATGTTAGCCTAAACCCTTTCGACTCCATTTCTGCCCACGCATCTGGATTAGGTAGGCTAAGTGTTGCCTTTGAAATTTCCTCAATTTCCAATGCCTCAATCACAGTCTCTTCTCCGCTTAATATATTCCTTAGCCTAACCTCGACCTTACTACAAGTTTGTTTTTTAGAGTTTTACAACCGAACGAAAAATATTTAGCCTTTCCGAACCCAATATTTTCAACCCCAACCTCCGAGACACACTTTTTTTTAATGAACGACTTCTCACTTCCATTATCAAAAAGGCAAAATATCTTATCCGATGAAGAACGACCTATAATTTCGGCCTCTACACATTGCAATAAAACTCCATCTCTGTTATGAAAAACAGAATTTGAAGACGTAGTTTTAACGTCAACATTCTTTTCCTCCAAATCCAAATGCGAATTTTGCTTAGATTTTTCTAACTTAAAAACAAATAGCACGTGCATGTCGACCTTTACAATACGAACAAACCTCTTTCTTGCACTTTTTAACATAACAACCAGTGTTGCAACAAATGAAACATCTCCCTTCTTTAGTTAATTTAGCTCTTTTTTTCTGAACGCATAAATTCTCACACAAATCAGACATATGAGTATTCTCGAAACAAAATAAGCAATTCGAATTTGCAGCCGTCAGCAATTCGTTTGCAGAGGAGAACGATTTATGAGATGGGTGGAATCGAGAATGACCTTGAACCCTTCGATTTGACTGTGGATAGCTATGAGACGTTCTTTCGAAATACTTAGTATTGGAATAGGAATTTTTATTTTTCAATTCTAGGTCATGCGGTTTTACTAAAAGTTCTGTGCGTTCGCGACTTTCTACTTCGCTTCGCAAATATGCAATTAAATCCGTGATTTGTGATTGTGTTTCATTATGTTTTTTATTATATTCTAATGCTAAATCAGGGGAATAGCTTTCATAATTATCGGAAACAAGAGACAACTATAGGAATCGGGAGAGATTTCAAGAGATTCAAGTCCCCTTATATTAATTTCTAACTGATCATATAAATTTCTTAACGCAATAATATCAAACGATTTACGGACAGGGGTCAGATTTAACAAGCGATTCATATGAAAGTCAACAATAAGTTCTTTACGTCCGAACCGATTTTCTAAAATTTTAATTGCTTTTGCATAATTTTCCGATGTTAGAGTTAAGCCTCGTATAGCCAATTCTGCATCAGATGTGACAACCGATTTCAAATAGGAAAATTTGTCCACATCATTTAAACTCGAATTTTCATGTACTGCGGATTTAAATCTAGCCCAAAAACTGGGAAAACTACTGATATCCTTGCCCGAAAAAGATTCTAATGTGAATTTAGGTAAACGCGGTTGATTTGATAAAACAGAACTAACTGTACTATTTAAAGGAAGTGTTATGTTTTGTGGTTGATTTTCCACCGAATTTTGAATAGCAGTGTTCGAAACTGATTCTACATAACGTTCAGCACGGATTTTCCAAATTATAAATTTATCTCGATATTCTTCGCGAGTTACGATTTCTTCTTCTAGACTCTCAATATCTATTAAATTCTCAATTTCCTTATCGAGTGTACTCAGCTCTTCAAATTTAGAAATTAATTGCATATATATCTCATGTACTGTTGTTTTATCAGCTGTATTGCTTATTTCGGATTCTAATTTATTAATTTGTTTTGTCACGAGGGATCTCGAAACAGACCGAGTCTTTTCGTTCTTTCTAATATATCCTTATTTGCTGCATCCATTTTAAACTAAAACACTATAATTGCAAACAAATATACAAATGACAACACCAATTCTGAATGCAACTTAGTACAACTTTCAAACAAAATTCAGCTTAACAATATGCATTCAAATAAACAAAACTATACCAGAGCAACCTTCCAAATACCGACAGTTACGAATAAACCAAAATCAGAAATGATGAGAAATAAGCTTAACTAGACAAATACCGAATTCAAAGTTAGACAAAACGAAAGTACTCACCCCCCATCACGCAGCGAATGGTTCCTTCAAGGCCGAAGCACCATGTAGCGAATTATAAACGAAGCAATGTCTATCGAAACGAAAGGAGTGTGTTTCCAGGCGAATTAGTTAGACAGTACACAGTAAGTTCCATGAGATAATTTAGGTATAATGTTTAATTAGATACGAATTGCCGCGATGCGGCTTACATTCTACGATACAAGTTACACACACACACTCTCACGATCTTTACAATTTTAATACAGATGTGCGCACACCAGCGCCCTCGCGTGGTCAATATTTCGGCACACTTGCGTCTATTTGACTTCCGAACTAATTTCTTTTAGACAAGACAAAAATCGGAACAGCAAAAACGGTTAAACAATAAAAAAGGTAACTATATTTTCACTTTCAAATTCTCTTTTCGATTTTTAAGATTCAATGCCCAGGTATTTCAATCATTGCGTGAGATAAAGAGAAAAAGAATATTTTTTGTCGCATTTGTACTATTACTATTTTATTTATTTATTCATTTTTTTTCGTTTACATATAAATAACTGTCATCATTTTCTTAGAATACTTTCATGTTGATTAACATATTTAAGTGTATGCTTTCGTAGCTTGAATGTACCGTAATCTTCTTAAAACATTTTCAATTGGCGTTGTTATTCAAATGAAAGAATATTATTTGCCTCTCGTATAAAAATAATTTCTTTAGTTACTTATGAAAAACGGTAGTAGTTCATTTAAAATACAAAACACTAATGAGCCTTCGAATAATTTCATTAATTATTTACCATACTTAAAAGGATCCTAACAATAGCTCGAAATTGAAATACAACGTAATTATATTTATTTTGACGATTTTGTTTGCAATCATAACGTATTACGATGATTTTGTTTAGTAATAAATGTGTGAACCAATCTAACTTCTAAATATTTAATTTAAATTGCTTCAAACTGTGAAAAGAATTTTCAAAGAAATAAAGTTTGTTAAGTTTACTTAAAGATACACGCACATTTTTTTTCTTTTTATTGAGGTAACATGTGAAATAAACACATAATTTTTCTAATATACTCTAAGACTGCTAAGAGAACCATTATTTTGTAAGACTGAATTATAAAAGCACAAATTCTTTTTTTCTTTTTGCATTTATTTCTATTTTAAGACTGATTTGCACGATTGGTTGATGGTTGATTTAATATTAACGTCGCACTGTTCAGCTACACGAGGGCTTTTGGCGACGGACCACGTAATTTTGAACCATGGTCAAGTGACGTGGACGACACCTGAGCTGGCACCCCCCTCTCCTAACTACCACACCACACCAACGGGAGGACGTTTCAGCTCTCGACAGATTTAACGTGCATCGCTGCCCTACACGGCGGGTCTTTAGTGGTACTGGGATCGAACTCGTGACCAGCCAAGCCACGATCCGATACCTATACCACTCGGCTACCGCGGCCACCTGATTTGCACGATACCTTCTTGATTAAGATCTTTTTCCCAGAGAATTTGAAAGAATATTTAATGCAACCTAATAATTAATTATGCGCATAATTAATTATAAAAATACATAAAAATCGTATAATTTCTTTAAAATATTGTATAGCATTCTATATGCTTCTAATAAAGTTAATCAAAATTCATCTATAACAATAATTAGAATCGTAGGTTCGTTCTCTTGAAAATGAAAAAGTCATCATTAATCCAGGTACAATAAAGTCACTACTTCTTTAATGGCTAAAGAGTTTTATTCCAAAGACAGCCACACACAACACAAAAAGAAAAACTAACTACGATACATTTAATTTTAAGTTCTTAACACCATTTTGTTTCTATCCTCGCCAATGTAATCACTATCCCGCTCATTCTGCCATGTTCTCTCGCTCCGCCATGTTGTTCACTTTCGCCATCTTGTTGACTTCCTTCCTCCTTCTCTCCGTTTCTTCCTCTCTCTCCCCTCCCCTCCCCTTCGATGGCCGCGCCACCTATAAAGATTTTTAAACTTCCGGGCGAATCTTACATGCCCCACCAACGGAAGCACATGCGTCATCTTAAATGACCAGGTGCTACAAGAAAGAGGTTAGTCACACACACACATAATGTCTAAACCTTAGTTGAAGAGAGAGTGCACTATCTTACTATGAATATCGAGCTACTCAATAACTGTTCAATAAGAGTTCACTGGTAAAAATATGCTAAATACGTAAATAAGTCAGTAATAGACGGTTTCCTAGCAAACTATGAAAATTCCACTTTTAAATGAATACTACAGTTGACATATATGCATATACAACAATAAAAAAAAAACAATAATATAAGAATAAGTTTACGTTATACTCCAAAACAGCTGATACATAAATTAATCAATAATAGACATTTTCCAAATACACTATGAAAATTTCACTTTTAACCGAATATGACGGTTACCATATTTATGCATATACAACATTAACAAAAAAAAACATTAATAAGAATAAGGATACATTATTCTCTCTCTCTCTCTCCAAAACAGCTCATACATAACTCAATCGATAATAGACGTTTTCCAAGTAACTACAAAAATTTCACTTTTAACTGAATATGACGGTTATCATATATGCACATACAACATTAACAAAAATAAATAAATAAATAAGTATAAGGATGCATTATTCTCCAAAACAGCTCATACATACATCAATCGATGATAGACGTTTTCCAAGTAAACTACAAAAATCTCACTTTTAACTGAATATGACGGTTATCATATATGCATATACAACATTAACAAAAACAAACAAAAAACATTAAGAATAAGGATACATTATTCTCTCCAAAACAGCTCATACATAACTCAATTGATAATAGACGTTTTCCAAGTAAACTACAAAAAATTCACTTTTATCCGAATATGACGGCTACCATATATGCATATACAACATTAACAAAAAAAACCCCATTAATAAGAATAAGTATATATTATGATTATGTCTCTGCTACTCCTCTTTCCGCGGTCCCAGTATAAGCGAGGCGAGGCTTTATCTCCTCGTGTTAATTTCACTTCTAAATTTAGTGAAAAACGATACTAATAGGTAAGAAAACTAAATTTTCTCTTACCTTCAAAATTTCCGGGGATGAGCCTCTTTGCCGTATATCCTCTCTGCTGGCGACGTGAAAGAGAAAATGCGCAATCTTCAAAAATGAAACTTGAAAATATTTTTTAGTTTTTTAATTATCGACACACACACACAAAACAAAACTACAAACTAACACTACGACATATGACAATTAAATTAAAAAATTAAAGAAAATATGTATCCCATAACATGGGCCGCGAAGAGAGTTCTATCAGTCTGTACTCAGCAAATCCTTTAGTCCGTCTGGCTCGTTGCCAAAGAAAAAAGTTCTTTTCAATGAATTTCTGGGAGTGGGCGTGGACAGATTGATCGGAATATGACATCCTCCCATCTTTGAGTTGTTAAGGTTGACAACTCAAAAGTTTCTAAAGTTCAAGTCTCTTAGGAGGTCTTAGAGTTCGTCCTCGTCGAGAAGTAGAAATTTCTTGGTTCTTTTGATCCTTTTGAATTCGTTCACGAAAGTCACTTGCCTCAGGAAGATTGACTTCTAGAGGGTAAAGTTTCTGGATTGGTCTGATGAAGTTGCCAGAAGGTGTTTTTACCTCTACTACGCGAATTCTACCATCTTTTCCAGGAAAAGATTTTATTATCTTGCCATTGGCCAATTGATTCTTTTAACATCATTATCTCCGATTAGCACGATATCTCCATCTTTAACCGATGCTTCTTTGCGGACCTTTGAATAGTCTTTTAGCAAACCCAAATATTCATTTCGGAATCTGTTTCTTAAGTCTTTGCGTATCTTCACTCGGTAAATAAATCTTCTTTCTAATTTCTTGGAATCTATCATATCAAAATCAGGAACTCCAATTTCGCGAATTTCTTGAAGGAACATGGCTGGAGTTAGGGCAACTAAATCTTTAGGATCTTCTGAAAGGTAAGTAATGGGTCTGGAATTAATTATGCTTTCTGCGTCACATAATAAGGTGTTTAGTTCTTCTTCATTTAAGCTTGCTTTTCCAAGAACTTTTCTAAGTACGTTCTTCAACATTCCCACTAGTCGTTCCCAAAATCCTCCCCACCAAGGGGCTGATGGAGGGCTGAATTTCCACTGAATTTTTATCTTAAGAGCGAAATCTTGAATCTTATCCCAATCAATAGAATTTAGAACGTTGAATGTGCCGACAAAATTTTTTCCATTATCGGAATAAATCGTAGTAGGGCGACCTCTTCTCGCGATGAACCGGCGGAAAGCTAAGATGAAACTATCGGTCGACAAAGAAGTGATTAACTCCAGGTGGACTGCTCTATAGATCGCACATGTAAATAAAACAATCCAACATTTCTTGTTTTCCTTTAAAAAAGTGGACCACATAGGTCAACTCCGCAAACTTCAAAAATAGCCGCGTCTCTCACTCGATCTTCTGGAAGAGGAATACTGACTGTTTCTAAAGGGCGAGCCGAAAACCTCTTGCAAGTTATGCAACTTCTTACTACCTGACGAATCGTTTTTCTACTCTTGATTATCCAATAACTCTCTCTGAGGTTTGACATTAACGTCTGAGTACCAGCATGCTCAAGTTCTATGTGTTTTTCCATAATCAGTTTTTTAACTAACTGATGTGTATTCGGTAGTAATATCGGATATCTGAAGGTTTCTAGGTCTTTCCTACAGGAAACTCTGGTTTCAACTCTAATCAATCCATCGTCTCCTTTCATTGTGTTCAATTTAATCTGTTTTTCTTCAGCTAAAGTCTCTAGTTGAATTTCTTTCAAAATAACTTTTTCTGCTTCATAGAGTTCAGCAACTTCTAATTTTCCTTTTTTGGGATCGATCCGATTTTTCTTCAAGTTGTTACAAAATCGTAACACGTATGCCATGATTCGAACAATTTTTCCAAAAGATGATACGTCATTGAAGAATTTAAATTTGTTTGTCTCCGAATTGGTGGCGGAAGTGACTGTCTTTCTTTTTTTCAGCGTTAACGATTTCAAAGTCAGGATAAATTTCTTTGATCGGCCAGTCTTTTGGAGGACCTCTGAGCCAATCAGGGCCTTCCCACCATTTTGATTTTGCCAAAACATCCACGCTGCATCCTCGAGAGGGAAGGTCTGCTGGATTTTTCGATCCCGGAACGTAGTACCAATCATCCGGATTTGAGAGGTTCCGTATTTCCTTGACTCTGTTTGATACAAAAACAGCCCAGTTCTCCGATTTCTTTATCCAATAGAGAGCGTTAGTTGAATCTGACCAATAAAAAACTGGTAAAGATGGAAGTTTTAGATCTTCTTTCACAGTACGGGCAAGCCTTGCCCCAATTGTGCAAGCAAGGAGTTCGAGTCTGGGTATTGAAATGGATTTCAGTGGAGCTACTCTAGATCGGGCTTGTACAAGTTGACATGAGGCTGAATTTTCATTTTCGCTTCTAAGAAATATACAAGTAGCATAAGCTGCTTTACTGGCGTCGCAGAACACGTGCAGACTTAAATTTTGCGAAGTCTCAGGATCTTCTATCATGCACCTTGGAACAGCAATAGCTTTCAAGCGATCGAGCTGATCTTTCCATTTTTGGAATTTTTGCCAAATAGATGCCGGTAGTTCGCTATCCCACTTGACTTTGAGTGTCCAACACTCTTGTAGCATTATTTTCGGTATTAAAGTTACCGGACAAGTAAAACCAATAGGGTCAAATATCTTATGTACCAGCGATAATATTTTTTTTTTTTGTTAGGATTTCATTTTTAGATTCGTGAACTTTTATGTCTACAGAGAGTAAATCTTGATCTAAGTCCCATTTTAGCCCTAAGACAGGGACGCTGCGTCTTTCTGTAGGAACGGTGTTTTCTGTTTGTGGGTCAAGATTATTATGCTCCCATCCTCTTAGTTCGAATTTACCTTCTTCCAAAATTTCTTGAGATTCAACGATCAGTTTATCCAGCTTTTCTTTACTGTTGACACTACATACTAAATTATCCACATAAAATGACTCTAAGAGGGTGTGCGCAGTTTCTTTGTAGTGGTCAGGGGCATTCTTTAAGTGAAATTCTATTGTGGCTCCTAAAAGGAATGGGCTTGAAGATATCCCAAATACTACTCTATTGTGTTGGTAAACAGTTATATTATCGTTTTTTCCCTTTTCCCGCCAAAGAAATCTTAGAAAAGGTCTATCTCGTTCTTGTAACCCAATTTGCAAAAATGCCTTTTTTATATCGGCAATCACCCCAAATTTGCCGAATCGAAACCTATTTATCAAAGAAGGTATGAGTTCGATAAGATTTGGACCTTTTTCCAAACAGTCATTGATCGATGGGGAATTTTCTCTTTTGCCGACCCGTCGAAAACAGGGCGAACTTTAGTAGTTGAATTTTCTTTGAATACCGGCCTGTGCGGCAAATAGTGTTCTTCGTCTATTTCTTGATGAGATTCAACCTTTTCAATTATATCTTCATTTTCCCACTCATTAAACACTTCCTCGTAATCGCTTAATTTTCCAACCTTTTCTAATGATTTGACGCAATTCGCGAGTCTTTTTCAGCTATCTTTCTGCAACTAGTAAGAGGGGGTGATCTTTTATCCACGGCAAATTTACCATGTATCGGCCTTCATGATCCCTTTTAACATTTTCAAGAAAATGCAATTTAGCGGCTTCTTCTAATTCCCTTTTGGACTGATTTTCCCCTAAATCTTTAATACCTATTGTGTCCAATCGCCATAATTCTGATATATCCAAATCGCTAACATGGAGAGAAAGCAATGTTTCACACCTACGAGTATTTTCCCCAGATTCTCCCATCAGCGTCCAGCCTAAACGTGTATGTATGGCGACTAGATTCTCAGTTATTTGTTTGATTTCACCCGTGAGTAATCTTCCTGCAAAGTCAGCCCCAATTAACATATGTATTTCATTCGGATCATTTTCGTACAAGCACATATTTTCATTAAAACAAATATCACTTGCCAAAATACCAGAGTTTTTAATTTTATTGATAATCTTAGGGTTACTGATTTTGGAATAGATACACAAATTTTTTCTTGATCCATAACATCTAAATCAAAAGAGAAACTCTTATCTATATTATTCACATTTACGCGGTATTTTTTGTGATCTTCCCTTTTTTCAATGCCGCCAAATAATCCATGAATAATTGTATCTTCCCCTGTACACTCTAAATTCAAGGTAACAGCCAAGAATTTACTTAGGTAAGATTTTACAGACCCACTATCTATTAGCACTCTAACGTAATAATCTGATTTATTTACATTAATACACACAACCAGAGTTTGCAAAAACACTTGTTTCATAAATGATTTATTTACAAGTAAGCTACTACTAATTTCATCATTAAACATATTACTGTCTGAAGATTTATGATCAGCAGTTTTTATTTCAGTAGCATAACATAAAATATCACAATGAAATTTCTTACAATTTTTACAAGTTATTCGCTCTGGACAATTTCGAGAGAGATGTGAACTTTTTTGATGCATTTAAAGCAAAAACCATGTTTCATTAAAATTTCTTTTCTTTTTTGCAATGGTAACGAAAAAACAAATTGACACTTGGAAGAGTCATGCATACTATTATCGCGCTTATACTCCTCACAAAAAATGCATGATAAAGTTTTGTCTTTCTTTTCAACTGTCAATAATTCAGCAGCAGTGAATACATTTTTTTCTTTTTTATTGCTTGATACCGGATATGTGAATCGCCGCGGCGGCGGCTGCTCTCGGAGAGAACATTGTTTTGTCTTTGAGGCCGAGTGTATTTCAGAGTGAGTCATGATTTGTGAGCGTTCTGTCGCATTTAATCTTTCAATTAAAAACTGTAACAACTGGTCTAAATCATATTCAGAATCACCAGTCAATTTGTTGAATTCAAAAATTAAATTAGAGGGTAGTAATTTTATCAGCATAGGCGTTAGAATATTACCGTAAGTTTCAGAATTAATTCCCAGAGATTTTAAACTTCTGATTTCGCTTTGTACTTGATCAAAAAAAATTCTGAATAACACAGGGTCTCTTGCATTCTTTAAAGGGGGGATTCGAAATAAATTGTTCATATGGGTATTAATTAAAATATTCTTTTTCCAAAACGGGATATCAATATTTCTATGGCAGCATCATAATTTTCGGGTGTTATAGACAAACCATCTATTGAATTAAGGGCAGATCCTTTCAAATATGTTCTCAAATAATTAAACTTAGTAATTTTGTCTAGGGATTCATTTTTATGTATCGCGGTTTCGAATGTATTCCAAAAGGTGAGCCATTGAGAATTATCTCCATAAAAATGATTAATTGTCAGCTTCGGTAATTTAACATTAGCTTTTTCTGGAACGAAATTCTGAGTTAACACTTCAGGTGTTACTTTCGATGTTGTGGAAATTTCCGTTGAATTGTTTTTTGATAGCTCCCGTATTTTCTTTCCTGCTCGAAATGTCCATGTTATTATTTTGTCTCGGTATTCTGTAGCGCTTTTTAGTTCATTATCTAGCTCCGGAATATCGACGGCATTTTCTATTTCAGTGTTTATAGCGTTTAGATCCTCAGAATAAATTTTAATGTGTTCTAAAAGTTCTTCCAAAGCATCTACAGAAACTTCAGGTTTATTGATTTCGGTTTCTATATTTTTCACAGTTTTTGTGATGGTCGTTCTTACACTTGCGCGTTTCTTTTTAATTTATTCATAGCGTCGTCAGCCATTGTGTGTGTGTGTATTTCTCTTTTTCTTTTATGAAAATCACAATATTAGGAAAATAACATATCACATAGCAAATAGTTCAAAAATCAAAGAGCTCAAAAATCCCGGCAGGGATGCCAGATGTTAATTTCACTTCTAAATTTAGTGAAAAACGATACTAATAGGTAAGAAAACTAAATTTTCTCTTACCTTCAAAATTTCCGGGGATGAGCCTCTTTGCCGTATATCCTCTCTGCTGGCGACGTGAAAGAGAAAATGCGCAATCTTCAAAAATGAAACTTGAAAATATTTTTTAGTTTTTTAATTATCGACACACACACACAAAACAAAACTACAAACTAACACTACGACATATGACAATTAAATTAAAAATTAAAGAAAATATGTATCCCATAACATGGGCCGCGAAGAGAGTTCTATCAGTCTGTACTCAGCAAATCCTTTAGTCCGTCTGGCTCGTTGCCAAAGAAAAAAGTTCTTTTCAATGAATTTCTGGGAGTGGGCGTGGACAGATTGATCGGAATATGACACCTCGAATGGTCACTTTCGGTTTGGCACGTCGTTTAAAACAATGTTTCTGAAATTCTATTTCACTCTCCCTCAATTTACGTACAACTCCCTTCTTCATCCACGCTGGGTCAACGATCTTAATGTCTAAAAGTCGGGTTTCACCCCTCACCTTCCCGTCCCGGTAGATGTTGTCGTGTGTTCTCAATTTAAGTCGAAATCGTTTCTTTAGCATTCGATTTTCTTGCGATGGTCGTCGTATCGTCACAGTACCATCTCGCTTGATAAAATCCGTCAGTTTCCACGCAAGTTTTCCCATTTCACTTTTATCCTGCGAATATTCGCCTCTAAAACTCTAGTGCTGGGGTATAAGTACCATGTAGCTTGAGGTTTTTACATTCACTTTTTGTTGTAACTCGGCAAATGTCATTCTGCTTAAATTTCTGCGTTTTCTTTTGGGCAATTTTGGCTTTTCTTCTTCAATTTCATCCCCATCAAAGTCAATTCGCTCTTTGCTAAGGATTATGGGATTAAGATCATCTTTATCTTTTATCACATCAACTGATATTTCTTCTTTTTCTTTCTCCACAACAACAGATTGTGCTACGGCATATTGATCCGCACTACGCGTCTGAACTTGTTCACCTTAAGACACAAAAGCAGTGGCAGCGTTAGCCGTCGGCCTCGCACAAAGTTTTTACTTATTTAATTATTTGAACAATTTGGTTTTATTTATGATATCAGTTATTTAAATTCTCTATCAAAAGAAGACCTTCTCAAGTATTGTAATGTGTGATTTAGGTACAATACTTCGGGAAGGCGAAAACAGCGACATACAGCCTTTCGAACTATATAAAGAACTCCAACTTTTAAAAACGAATTCACTAGACTCTATCAACGACGCAAAACAACTCATTCAGTACATTTTAGAAAATAATTTGGAAGAAATATATCCTTATGTTTATATAACAATTAGAATCATGCTCACAGTTCCCGTCAGTACAGTTTCCGCTGAGAGAAGCTTCTCAAAGTTAAAAAATTGATTAAAACCTACTTGAGAAGCACGATGAGTCAAGAGAGACTATCTGCGTTACCAATTCTATCAATTGAAGCAGAAATAGCGGCTAGTGTTAGCTATGACATAATCCTGAAAAAGTTCAGTGAGGCCAAAAGCCGAAAAGTTCGTCTATTTTAATTTCTATTTGTGTAATTTTTGTCATCATTTGATTAGCAATAAATCTCGTTTACTCATACATTAGTTTAACTATAATTCGGCTTATGTAATTTAACGTTTTCTTGACTGGTAAAAAAGGAGGCCTCGCGAACCCTAAGTTCGCCGACATCCACGCGTGGTCTAGCGCCGCCACTGCACAAGAACCTTCTCGATTGCTTGGGGTACCTCCATATCTTCATCTGACAATTTTTCCTGCTCTTCATTTAACAATTGATTTTGCTCGTTCATTGTTTTACATCTTTCTTCTGGTAACCACTTATGTTCTTCTTTCATGCTCGTTTTACGTTTCTCTTGAACATGTCGCATCTGCTCTTCCACAAGCCGTCTTTCTTTCTTCAATCTCATTTCTTCTTCCAAAGCTATTCTTTCGTTCATTCTTCTTCCATCTTCCGCCCTTCCTCCACTGCTTTGGCTTCCTCATCCGCCTTGAGTCTATCCTCCACTTCAACCTTGTGTGAGTCTGGTCTCACTGCTAAGATTGCATCTCACTTCGTTTACAATGTTGCCTCTATCTATCGACACTTCTATGTCTAGGCATGCTCTTGCGAAATGGCCTTCTCCTTCCAGCTCGATTAGTTTTTTCTGAGTTTCGAACTCCATTTCGACATCCCTCATCCTCTGCTCGAAATCGGCCCGTCTCTTCCTTTCCGCTATTTCCATCTCTTTTCTTTTTCTCTCAGCCAATTCCATCTCTTCTTTTCTTTTTATCTCAGCCAATTCTATCTCTTCTTTTCTTTTGCGTTCCTCTATAATAGTGTTTAAAAATTCTCTACAAAACTCCTGATCGAAGTATTTACTATTCAAGATAGCATCTCTCAACTCAAACACTCTCATCCCAAGGACATCTTCAACCCCCATTTCTGTAGCCATATATTGCAGGTCTACTTTTGATCCCTTTTCTAAAAATGCCATCTCGCCCCTTACTAGTTATCCTAAATCAATCAATAACACTCTAATTTCAAAACACAGCAATATG
Source organism: Trichonephila clavipes (assembly GCA_019973935.1). Taxonomy (NCBI): domain Eukaryota; kingdom Metazoa; phylum Arthropoda; class Arachnida; order Araneae; family Nephilidae; genus Trichonephila; species Trichonephila clavipes. The sequence continues at coordinate 71,917 of BMAU01003842.1, forward strand.
CTTAATTAATCAAGGTGGGTCTTATTTTCAAAAATAAATGTTTTGTATTTCTTTAGTATAAAATTTGCAAATTTATACCTTGGATGCTAAATTTTGCACATATGAAAGACCAAAATTAAATTCAACTAAATATTATTACTACAATAATAATGAAGAATTTTTCTGCATAAAATAATATCTCAATTTTTCGAGATTTGTAATTCTAAAGATTTTCATAACTCATAAAAATTAAAAAAAATATCTGTGTTCATATCACTTTCACAAAATAAATCCAAATAAAAATAAAAGAAAATCAACATTTAGCCAAAATAAAAAAATCATCAGTAATCTAAAAACATATTTGACATATCTGATACATAAAAAAAAAATCATACTCAGTAATACAAGTTCTACTTGGCAGACACACTATTCTTTAATAGTATTCAAAAAGAAAAAAAAAAAATTATTACACTTTACTCTAGTAATAAAAATTTAAAAAAAAAATGCACAAAGAAAGTTCAGCTTATGGCCTTGAACATTCACACGCATTTTTATTTATTTATTGCGTACTCAGCAATGGTTAAAATCCTATTTTCGTAATGAGTCATACGCGTACAGAAAAAGAAATAAATATATGATATATTCTTTTTTTAAAAAAAAAAAACCAATATTATGCAATTGACTGAAATATAATGAATAAATCTTTCAACAAATAATGTACATTTCACATAAAAAAAAACCACTATATATATCCTTTACTTAGATATTCTGCTTAAATGACATTTGATTTATATATATATAATTCAACAATATTTTAATACCATAAATCATCCATCAATTTGAGGTATGAATTAAAAACACTTTCTTTCTTTCCTAGTCATTGATACTTAAACTCAACAAAATTTTATACTTTTCACAATTATATAAACTGATGTTCAATTAAAAATATAGTTGTACTCTAATACTTTATAAAGTTTCAGATTTGACACAAACAATACCTGAACTGATGTTCAATAGAAATAAATAATGCGTACCAATATTTCGTAACGTTTCTGGTGAAACCCACTAATTATTTGAACTGGTGTTCAATAAAGTTATATATCCAATATGCAATAATGTTTCTGATGAAACCCAAATAATACTTTGAAACTCTTGGAATAGATGATATCTCACATTAAGTAACTCTCACTTTAAATCAAGAACAAAAATGTTTTCTATGACAGAAAACTAAATATTTTCACAGTGACTATTTAATGATTCTAATGAGTCAGACCGAACAATGTTTTCTCTGACGGAAAACTAAAATATTTCTCAATTTAAATCAAAAGAAAAATGTTTTCTATGACAGAAGACTCATATTTCTCGCGGTGATCATTTAATGATTATAATTACTCACCCGACCAATGTTTCCTCTGACGGAAAACTAAAATATTTCTCGTGGTGATCATTTAATGATTCTAATGACTCACCCGACCAATGAAAAGTACCTGGGATTTGTGTCCTTTATTTAAGTCACGCACATTTGAAACTTCTTGGTTCAGTTTGATTGATATTTTTTCTCAAATTATCAAAGAAAAATTGAAAAGACCCTATAAGTAGGTAAGTATACTTTCTCTTAGTTAAATTATTCCCTAAAATTACGATTTTTATTATGTACAATAAAAATAACTATAAAAAAAGGATTTGGGTGATTCAGTCGAGCTAACGCTGGTATCGAGTGCACACCTGATTGCGGATTAAAAAAGTTGGAAATTTTATATCAACAGAGGTGTAGCGTGGGCTTTAGCAGCACCTCCTAGATACAAGGCCTGGTTACTCAAGTGAAAGAGTTTTGTGACGTCACACATAGTAGGTACAGCCAGTCGGCTTAAATTTGAGGAGTGGATCAAGACAGCGCTCTGCACCCAGTTTTTTTGTAATGCAGTGCTATCGCCATCTGTTGTCCAGAATATTATTTATTTTTGTGAATATATATCTCATGATTATTTATCAAACCTCAGTTTAATTTGCAATTTATTTAGTTAATGAAAATAATTTATTGTATTATAAAATAAATATGATTGAAAAAGCCAAGTTTTTTTTAAATTATGTAAATTTCTTTAAAATATCTACACTTTTGCTTTGCATAAATAATCTGTTTCAATTTTTCATTATTTAGTGTTTTGTTTGTTCAGAACTGTTTATGGTAATTTTATCAAAATTAGGGCTTAAATTTCTGTTTTATAGATAACCTTTTAATTTAAATTAATGTTATAATTTCTGTTTCAGTCTCACACGCACAGTTTTATATTTGTTTATTTCTCCTTACTTATGATTGTAGGGGACATAAGTTACATGATACTGTGACTCAAAAGTTAGTTTTTCAGCTAAACAATAATTTGTGATGCTTTTCCTAACAGAATCTTAGATCATGATTATTTACTCACCAAAAAATCTTTTACACAGTTTCTTTCTGTCAGAAACAACATTGCTTTTTTTGATAATTGAAAAATTCTAAATCTTGCTTATTCTAACAATAAAGTAGAAAATCCTAGCTAGCAGTACAACAAAAAAAGAAAATAGCAAAAAATTAAAACTGATTACTATATATTAACAGATTGACAATATTTGAAAAAAAAACTACCCTCTTTATGTCAACTGGTGTTAACTAGATTTTGCCATTTTTCCTACATGTTGCTATACTTGGCCTCATGGTTTTGATAACCGATAAGTCCTCATGTAAAGATAGTTAACATTGTTTATCAAGGAGGTTTTCACTGAAACTATCGATGTAATTGAATGCACAACAAAGTTATTTTCTTATGCACTTTAAAATTCAGTGTTAATACAATTTCTGTTGTGTGGCATGATTTTTCTTTCTAACAATCTGTTCTTCATATAGATTTTTGAAGATTTTATACATATACATTGTAAACATTTGTTACATATGCATATATTTCTATGACATTTCCTTTGATTGAAAAAAAAGGTTATTTCTTTTCTTCCTTCACATACAAGTACCATGTTCTCATCATTACAGGAAAACAGATAAGATTTTTTGAAATATATTTTTTATTTATACCATATGTGATCCAAAAATGTTTGTAGAAAAAAGATGCAACTTGATAGGATTTTCTCATATTTTTCTTTGGATTTCTTTACAATTCAGTGTTGATGGGATTTTACGTCTCATGTCATCATGGTTCTACTTTGCCTCTGATAATAGGTTTCTCCTTTAGTTTTATGAAGATCATGTGCTTTATACATATCTTACTGTCCATATACATATCCCATTATACATATATATGCCCTTTATACATATCTTACTGCCCAAAAATGAAATTCTATTTTGTGTAAATGTATGTATGTGAAAAAAAAAATTCATGATTCAATACATCAACATCAGCACTTTATTATCAATCAGCAATACTAGATATATAAAATGAAATTAAAACAAGAAAATGGACACATACACATATTTGTACAGAAAACATTTCCAATATAAAAATATTGCTATAAAATATATACATAATGAACTAAAAACGATGCCAATGAGAAATATTTTTTCCACAAAATGCATTAAGAGGTGTAAAATCAAGATGTTGGGAGGGAAATCTACTTAAATATTAACAACTCACAGTTGCAAGAACACCAATTCATGTCCACATCGGGAGCATTATAAATAATTGCACATACTGAAATTTGCTTCCAAAAGTAACTTCACAATAAATAACTAAAATTGTACAAGTCAAAAAATGAATGTGTTTTTCATTAAACAATAGTTTAATAAATTTTCATAAACAAATTTTTCTTTTGAAGAAAACTATGCAATACTCAGCAACAAGCACCATTTAATTAACATGCAGAATCTATTCTAATCTTGAAATCTTAACAAATGTGTTAAAGATCAACAGAATTAAATTTCATCAAATCAAGCTAACACAACTTCCTGATATCGTCACATATACGATATCTGTAACCAAAACATAGAGGATTAAACTTTTCATATCACTTATAAAAGTATCCATGAATGTGTATGAAGGAATTTGGTATATATTCAAGTACACACATGGAGTTCAGTGCAATATGTAAAAAATACTTATATTTGTGCCTTGAAATATACAATAATCCCAAGACATCACAACAACAGCAAACCTTGAGGTATGCAAAATAATGAGGCTGTGCAACCCTCCTCACCCTCTCAAGTATAATTTAGAATACTGAACTCTCTTTGTAAAGCTCAATTGTCATTCCTTAAAAGTAACATTTCAATAATTTAACACTTTAGCCATTTGGAAGAAATGCTAGCCAATACATTGAATGCAGGAGGGTTTCTCAAGACAAGATGATATTTTCACTGATAACAGTCTGTATCCAATTTCAGAACACTGAAAAAGCTTTGTTAGTTCAGAATGTAAGAAGCTCCTATTAAAACAATGCTGATAAGAAGGAACTTTAGTATTCAAGCTTATACACCTATTACATTCATTCATTTTCACAAACAGATTTTAACACTCATTTCTTGACCATAGCATTTATGGAAAAATTTCAACACATTTTGTGATAAAACTGGAAGAGAGAAATTTTATTCCATTGTTTACGAATCACTGTTCAAGTTTTAGGATCTTCAGGATCATGAGATTGCAGCAATGCCAAAGCATCCTTCACAGCATGATAAATTATATTCTTTATCTGAAAAACAAATAATTCTCAATATTTTAAAAATCATTAAAATGTATCAAATTTTCTTTTAAAAAATATGTAAAATATTTAGAAAGGAGGAAAACATGTTAACACGCTTAATGCAAAATCGAAATAATTGTAAAAATTTAAAACCTACAATATCCACTGAACATGAATGAATTACATAGAACTAAAAAAGTATCTAAATTTTATGCATTACACATCAGCAATACATTTCAAAATATTTACTAACTTCCACTGGAATATGTGCAAGATATCTAAATTTACATTTCAGTAAAATACACAAGTCAAGAACATAATAAACAAGAAGCATATTAGATAAAAATTGGGTTGATTATCAAATAAAAAAGATTTTACAATACCTACCTAAATTTAAAACTAAATAAACTATATAAAAAACGATTTAATATAATGCATTAAGAATGATCTTAAGACAACTTTCAGTTTCAAACATTTTCTCCTTTCTCACAAGAAAGTAAAATCTTACCATGCAGATTCCCCTCACCCTCATGTTTCGTCACAATTATAAAATAATAGAAACATACTTTCCATTTAAGAATTACAAATGCCCTAAAATATAATTTTCAGGAATGATAACGGTAAATTTTCAAATATTCTTTAAGATATGAAAAGAATTTGAATAAGTTACACAATATACTTTAAATTTTATTTCTTGGATTGCAAACTTAATTTTACAAGCTTCAATAGATACTAAAAATTCTACATTAACACTTACTTGTAATCGATCTTCATTATAAACTATAGTATCAGATAAGTTCCTTATCTCTTGTGTCAGGAAAAAACTGTGTCCGACACTTTCTGGAGATATAAAATCTTCTGAGACTTTAACACAGCTTTGTAAATTTATAACCTGGAAAATTTTTTTTAAATAAATAATAGTAACAGATACAAATAAACATAGTATAACCCAGTTAAATTTTTAAAATTTTGGCCAGAAAATATTTCTTAATGCATCACTATAATTCAATAAGAATTCTCAGAAAATGTTTTAAATTGTTTACAAGGATGTTTTATGAGATTTTTAGTTTTTTTTTATTAAAATATTCTGATATATACATACTAATATATATCAGGGTCCAAACAAAATGCAAATTTTTTGCACTTCCCTTCTGGAAATCCTATTACAAACTACACGAAAAGAATCCATAATCAGAAATTACACGCCTATTCAACAGCTAAAAATACTAATAGTGAATTACTATGCACTAGTTAATTGCAAATTTTAAAATACAGACTAATAGATGTTTGATAATATAAGAAATTCCTGAATTGATAGAGTTCTTTTTTGACTTTATGCAGAGATGAAAACATTGTATTGTTTACATCTTGCTGCACAAGGTATGTTTTCAGATTCCAAACAATGTTAAGTAATAGAAAATTTAACAGTTTTTATAGGAGTTTCATAATCAATTTCTGCATCAGAATTGTTATTCACTGGTTCCGACAAATCAAAAATTCTTCAACTTCAGTTGCACAAATAGACAGTCTGTCATCAAATGCAAAATCTTAAAATATCCCCTGCATAGTGAAGTGGGATGAAATAAGAAAGGAATTTCCTGTCCTATTTAAAACTTACTTGAAAAGTTACACTCATGAGCACCAGTTAAGTCTAATAATGGTCTGTGCCCTTTCCCATCAAAATCCACTGCTTACAAGAAAATACTTTTTCATTTCCAGACAAAAAGAATATGCAAGTTTTAAAAAATATAGTTTTTTCTAATACAAACTAATAAAAGATTTTTTTCAGCTGTTGAAATAATTCTTTAATTTTGTGTTTATTATTTGTTAAATAGGGAACGGAGGTGCCTTCATTTTAATCGGGGAACGAGAAAAATTCATTAAATCACGAAGTTCGTTAAACAGGTGTTCTACTGTGCACATATACACTCATGGACAAAGAAATTAGCACACTAAGAAATAATTGCAGGAATGTAACGAAACTTGGCATGAAGATACATGTCGGGGAGATATGCAAATGATTAGAAATGCAGCGTGATTGCACATTACGTATAGCAGGTAGAAAGCGTTTAACATCGTTCTATGTGGAGTATAAAACAGGTAACCAAAGCTTGTTTGAGTGTGCTGAATCCTTTACAAAGGAAGAGCTGAGGTAGACATGCCATTATGTCATTTTCGAAGACAATATGAGCAACTGTTGCAGTTTGAGAGGGGGAGAATCATCAAAGAGGGGGGATCAACATTGCAGTGCCCATTGCGTGTGCTGCCTTTGACGCCCACTCATCGACGCCTCCGTTTGGAGTGGTGCAGCGCACGAGGAAACTGGACTGTAGCGGAATGGAAGCAGGTCGTCTTTAGTGACAAATCCAGATTCAATCTCAGCAGTGATGACAATTGTGTTCGTGTGTGGAGACCCCGTGGTGAACGCCTCAATGCTGCCTTTGTTTTACAGCAACACACCGCTCCCACAACTGGTGTGATGGTATGGGATGCCATTGCCTACAATACACGGTCACCCCTAGTATTGATCCGTGGCACCATGACAGCCCAGCGGTATGTCCATGACATCCTGCAACGACATGAGTTGCCAGGAGCCATTTTTCAGCAAGACAATGCTCGGCTTCACACGGCAAGGGTGTCACAAGACTGTTTCCACACTGTTACTACCCTTCCTTGGCCTGCCCGATCCCCAGATTTGTCTCTAATCGAGCATATCTGGGATCATTTGGGACGGCGAGTTGGGCATCTCACGAGTTGGAACGAACTGGAGGCAAGGTTACAGCAAATATGGAACGAAATGTCTCAAGACATCACAGAACTTGCATGCCTCAATGCCCAAATGTATCGCATTGTGCATTCTCACTAGAGGGGGTTCAACAGGGTATTAAATCCTCCGTTCTTTTGCCTTTTTCTCTGAAATAAATGATCCTTTTAACTTTTGATTTTCTAATCATTTACTTATATCAAAGTAGTCATTACGTATGTAAAATTACGTTTCATTTTGACGACTCCTTCTTGGTGCACTAATTTTTTTGTCCATGAGTGTGTACACATATATATATATAAAAGAGCATGCAATTGAAATTTATCCTTTAAAATTACATTCCTGTAAAATTCTTGTTTAAAATCTCATAGCACAGTAGAACTATACATATATATTTTAAAAGAGTTTATAACATTGAAACATTTAAAAAACCTTGCATTTAAAATTTGAATTCTTTCTAAAAAACTTATCACCTCCATTTTGCAGTCAATTAATTCAGAAATACAAATGGATAAAAATATTTGTTACACTCTTTCTTAATAAATCTGTTCAAAATAAGTGTACTAAATGAATGGTAAATATAAAACAAATTAAGTCCAAGTCAACTTTTTTTCATTAATGAATTATGAATTGTTCATGCAGTTTTAGCTAAAAAAAACAAATATTAACAGCAATGGCATAAATTCATTCGATGTCATGATCACACACACATATTTCCTGCCCAACCCAAACACAGCAATTTCATACTTCGTTGTGTTGATTTTACTTTAAACATATACATTAATTTTTGCTCTAAAATTCGATTTTAGTCCATATCCTATATTGATATTTAATTAATCTTTCAGAAACTAGGGAAGTTTGTGGCACTGAATTATTTTTTTACATATGTAACAGTCCCTATGACTTAACGGAACTGCTACTGCTACCTAGAGTGTAGATGTTAAGATTTCATTCTATCCTCTGTTCTTCTAATATGTGTGTGAGTTTGTCTTTATAATAGCCTTTATGGTGAGGATATAATATCCTTTTTCCAGTGGTGTGATGTCTGTGTGCTGCGTGCCAAAAAAATAAAATGGTTTTAATCAACCTAAATGCACTATCTTCATACAAATATTCAACATGATCTACAATCACGCATGCGACGACCAATTATAAAAATGACTGGTAATATTGAAAATATAATGTTTCCTTTTTGCTGTTCTTGAAAATCCATTTCAGTATGACTGTTAGAGGGATATCTAGGTTTCTGATATAATATTAATTATTTTATAAGAACTCTTGGCAGGAATTAAAATTTTTTATTTTAAGTATATGTAAAGCACTTATTAATGTTTATATAACTTAATGTGATTCTGATTTGGTGCTGCTTGCCCATGCTCACTATAAAAAATAATCTTCCTTGGAGTTGGTAGAGAATGAAAAATAAAATATTACACACACACATGCACACAAATATTTTAAAATTAATGTGTATTTAATAAATATGTAAATAATAATTTACATATTAAATACAACACTATTCAGAAGTTATCAGTTAACTCTGACATCTCTTTGGATCTCAATGTTTTATATAAAATCTAAAACACTAAATAAAAAGATAAACTATGAGAAAAACTAATTATACAGATAATCAAATATACCCATTTTAATGCTGAACATATTGTAAAACATGTGTATAGCCTAAAAACAATTAAAGTAATTACAAACCTGATGTGGCGATCCAGCTGGAATGAATATAGCATCACCAAAACATTGTGCAATAGTATAAGCCTCCACACCATACTCTTTACATAACCTGTTCCGCAACTTTTCATCTAAGTACCATTCTTGATTATGGATAGGATCATGATGTGGATTTAATTTAACACCTTGTTCCTCTGAAACCTGCAAATTACATTTTTGAGAATTTGAAACTATTCAAGATGAATGAAATAAAACAAATTTCAGTAACAATTACCTTATTTAAAAAATCACGAATTTTATCAGCATCTCTTGCATTGTAAACATGCCAAACAGCACCTGGCTTTGATCCTTTTTCTTTGGCTCGTTTTTTCATCAGAGAATCGCATCCACTTTCTTCAAGAGCTTTTATGATTTCTAAAAGTGTATTAAAAAATCCAGACATTTACGTAAATGAACACAAAAAGCTATATTTCTCTAATAAATATAAAGTATAAGCAATCTAACAGTATAAGAATAAAAGATAATATAACAAATCATTCTAAATTTCAAGCTTGCCTGAACTTTTTAAAACTTCTGTGGGGTATTAAATACCTTCAACTGTGCAAAACCTAAATGAACCAACCAAATCATTATAAAACTTCTGTGGGGTATTAAATACCTTCAACTGTGCAAAACCTAAATGAACTAGCCAAATCATTATGTGAGGATAAAAATTTTCAAATTATCACAGCCGTTAGATGAATAATAAACATGATATATGTAAAAAATATATTTTCAGAGAGTAGCACATATTTTTCAATAAAAAAGTCTTAAGATATTGATATGATAATAATTAATTTGATTTAAAAACATTTCTCAAAAGATAAAGCTTCACGAAACATTTGCATGTTCAACATAAGTAAGTACCTTCATCTCTTCCATCACGTTGAACAGCAACGTAAGCTAGCACATTAACTGCATCACTGACATCAAGATGAAGATTAGTAGAACCTTTCCCAAGTGAGGAACTTATACCTAATGAGTAAAACAGTGAAGTATGCATTATAAGTTTAAAAAAAATCACAAACATAAAATTTCAAAAAATAAAATTCTTTTGAGACTAAAGTTGATTTAATTTTTTTATATATGTAATTCAAAACTTAAAGAGAAATACCAAATTTCAAGATAGATTATTCAATAGCTATTCAGCATCACAAGGTTATAAAGCCAGTTTTAGACTTCCCAATCTTCCCCATTCTGTTTTAGTACAAACCAAAATCGAAAAGAGTACAATGGATAGAACTTGTGAACATATGATTAATTACCAGATCATAGTGCATATCTAAATTGCATAGACTACAATTTGAAACAAAGAACAACAAACCAGAATTAGTTTTGTATAAGCAAATTAAAAAGTATATGATTGATAAAATAATATTTCCAAAAATTAAAAATGAATCTACAGCATTATGAAATTTATGTATATATTTTAGAATTATTATGTTAAGAAAAACCTCTATATAATTTCTATGAAATAGGATGTATTGCCATTTGTGTTCATAAAACCATGTAAAACTATTATATTTCATAAAATAGCACCACAAATATCAATGGGTAATGGAACTGAAAAATTTTAAATACTCTTAATAAAAAGGTAACTTTTTTTTTATAAAATGAAATGAGTATTTTTGTGCTCTCTCTCTCTCTCTAACCAGTTCCTAAGCAAATTTTGGTTTCATGATTTTTGTGTGACTAAATATTTGTAGCACTGAATATAATTTATAATTATGCTTCTGTAAATAATTAAGTCTGTTGCTATTCTAATATGGCATTTTAATACTACTGAAATAACAATTGTCTTTTGTCACAAATGTTAAAATTCTTATCCCTATCTGTAAAACCTCTATTTTTCTCAAAATGATAAGATCATTCAATATATGAACAAAAATAAAATGTATTTGCTTTTATATTATTTTCTTATAGAAAAAGAGTCCAATATATATATATACACGAAAGAGCCAAAACACTATGAACACCTATTCAATAACACGTTGCACCACTTTCTGCTAGTAAGCAGCAACTCACCTTCGCATGAATACAAGTTCTTGGTAGAAAAATTACGACAGCTTATAGAAATTGTCTAAACAGTGGTCAAGTAAAAGTCGAGATATTTTGACAAGATGTTTGATCTCTCAGCTGCTTTTTATGAAAACCCAAATGTGCCCTATCAGGTTAAGATCCGCCGAGTTAGGTGGCCACGATATTAATTGGAATTCACCTTTTTGCTCTTCAAACCCTCATAACGGAATTCTAGCCCAACTAAACAAATGAAATATAGGTAAGAATCAATACGATCATTTCGAATCCCAAATGCTGATCAGTTTATTCCATTGGCTGGAAAGGTCAACTTATGAGATTCTATAACTACTAGACAGTTGCTGAAAGCATACATTGAACAAACTTCCATTAATTTCAAAAATAATAGTTATACACAATTTTTAACTATTAAATATTCTTTTTAATGTCCTCTCAACTAATGCATATCAAATCCTTAAAAAACAGCTGAAACAGGTAAATATCAGTATATGATAAAGACAATACATTTCTAAAAATATGACGATTAAGAATAAATTTAATAAAGTAACATTCAATACCGCTATATCAGAAACTGAAGCAAACTGTTTAATTTATGTTACAGGATAATTATTGAAAATAATGTCCCACAACACAAAGTTTCACAAGCTGTACAAAATTATACGAAACTAAGGAAAGGCAAATTAATTATAAAAAAATTCCTATTAAAGGGATTTAACATCCAAAAAAATAACTACGTTTTAACTAAAATTTGCTGCTATATAATTAAGCATTGCCTGCAAGTTTCATCAAATATAAAAGCGTACATGTTTAGGTTTAAATTACTTACCATACGCATTATACATTCTAGGACCCAAATCAGGTTGGACAAAACATTCAGGAAGGCGACTTGCCATATTAAGCACTCCTTCTCGATGTGTATACTGCTGAAGAGGAAGAACTTTCATTAAGTCATCGTATCTTGCGGGTAAAATATTAGAAAACTCATCAGGCGGAGGCCAATCCAAAAGTTTCAATACTAATGACTGCCCATCATCATCCTTAATTCTCTCTATAAAATATATATATATATATAATGAATGCTGTAAATATATAGATAAGAGTACTAATAACTTTCTATAGATAGTGTAAAATATTGCAGAATTGGATAAAAAATATCTAAGAAAATTCCAACATAAGATTTTCTCAGATTTCAATTTTTATAAATTAAACAATCTTTATTACATCACAGAATAAGAGTAATTTGATTCACAGCAGAATAATGAAAACAAAAATGAATTGTACTATAATATCCTAATGAATGCAGAAAAAAAATAAGCATTTCAAACAAACAAATTATACAGCCATGAACATTTAAACACTTCAGATTAAAAAAAAATAACTAAAGAGAAATAAACAAAATCAATTTTCTTTTTTTATTAAAAGCTTCAAAAATCAAAACTCTTACTATTATGATTATCAAATCCTTCCCAAAATTTTTTCATAGGTTGACCTTGTATCAAAGTTCCACAAACACAATTCAAAAAATCTGTCTTGCTCTCACCAAATTCTTTAAGAAAACTTTCAGGACTCCACAATGATGGATCCAAGTTCTTTCCGACATCAGCGACAATAACAGGCTATAACAAAAAAAATCGCTCTAATTACATATAAAAAGTACTCATAAATGAAAAATAACTTTAAAAATAAAAAGTCAATTAAAAAATAGTAAAGTAGAAAAAGTATAAGATGAAAAACGAAGAGAGAACTATGATTAACTATATTTCTTTTCTTAATTGTCGATTCTATATGAAGTGCCATATAAAAACTTCAAGTCTTATAACAGTAAGACAAAAATGATAGTTATGTTAATAGAACACCTCAAAGATAATTAAATCATGCTGATGAGCTAATGAACAAAATTAATACATTTAAAAAAATTCTAAAGAATTTTCTGTATTAAAAATGCTTTATTTAGTGTGTGATGCAACCTTTTTTTTAAATCATAAAATAAACTCAAATTTCAAATGTTTTAAAAAATTTGAGTTATATGGGTTTTAAAATATGCCCCCCCCCAATGCTAAAAGTTCCTTAAATATTTGACATTATGAAATTTTCTAAAATACATTTAGAAAAAGATTTACACTAAATAGATAATTATTTTCCCAGTTCTAAAAGAAATTGCTGAAAAATGTATTAATACAATCTTGAGGGATTTGAATGTCTTGTGTTTTAAATGCATGAATCAAAAATTTTCCACAACTATCTCCTACAATATATTTAATACATGACAATATTCAAAGTTACTATTCTTGATTTTGGAGGATTTAAGGCATCTATATATGTAAGCTATATTTCTTTTATTCTTCAACTCTGTAGATCCACTAATCACAAAGTGTTAAGGAAAATATCAACAATACACTAAACTAATGAAATAGATTTTTTTTCTTTTAAAAAAATATTAAATTATGTAATAAACTTTGTTAAAAATTACATTTGAATAAAATAAATGTTAAAACAATGCACACCTTAATTGTTTGTTCAAAGTAATTGAGCAAAGTGGGATACATTAAGGAATGGGGTCACACTTTTCCCCATAGATCAACAGCTTTTTAATTTTTGTACAAAGATTACGTCTCAACACTTTCGTCAACAATTTTTTAAAATATAACCCCATCTATAAAAGTAGCCTGGGTATGCCAGTGATCTAGAATGCTGCCTTCAAACAGTTTTCTTCAAATATCTTTAGTATCAGCTACTGAATTCAGATGCAATTTGAAACACAGGATATTTAGACCATTATATTCATTTAAAATTTTATAAGTTAAGTAATAAAATAATTTGTGTTTCCTTTAAGCCACTAACAGCAGTATCAGCTGTGACGGGTATTACAAAGGCAATTAAGGATGTCTTGTTTTTTCTTTTCTTCTTTGATGATTGTACAAAAGTACACTTATAATGATCCATTTGAATTAATATAAAAAGATACTGAAATAAGAACAAATGTAAGATTCGAGCAACTATATTATGGTTGGTTGGATTCTTTTGGCACAAGAGGTAATTCCGGTCATGCTGCACCCGATTGCATCATCCCCTTAAAGCAGGGGTACTAAATCTTTTTTTACAAATTGGCCGCATATACACTCATGTCCATAAATTAAGAATAATTCAGAATCATACATAAATTGAACTCAGAAATAAAAATTTCCCTGTAGAATTATCACACACATCTTGAAGAAGAATATGCAAATTACAGGAAAAAACCAGATGGCATGTAAAGTGCGTCACAATGACAAGAGTGTAAGAGAGGGGTATATAAGGAATGGTGGCAAAAAAGTAAAATTGTTCACAAGCGCTTTAAAAGCCTTTCAGTGCAATAACCGCATAGTTATGGCACAAAGGAAGCATTTGGATGATTTTTTACGTGGTAGAGTTATTGGACGACTGAAACACGTAGACGTACCCAGCTGGAAGTATCCGAAGAACTTGGAGTCGCCCAGAGTGTCATCTCCAGACTTTGGCAACGGTTCCAAGATGATAGTAATGTGAGTAGATGTTACAGCACAGGTCGCCCCCGAGTTACAACGCCGAATGAGGACCGGTATTTGGCAGTTACTGCCAAAAGAAATAGACGGAGCACAGCATCAGACCTGTCTCGTCAGCTACCGGTATGACAGTTTCAAGGCGTGTACAGACGCTTAGGGCACATTGGTTTATATGCTCGAAGGCCTGTCAGATACGATTTCCACTTACCGCAACTCACTGCCACCTGCGATTAACCTGGAGTAGAGAGCATGCATTGTGGACATCACAACAGTGGTCTTGTGTGATGTTTTCCGACAAGTCCAAGTTTAGTTGGCAGTCTGATTCTCACCGGACTTCAATATGGTGAGAGCCAGGTACCTGTTACCACCAAGAAAACACCACTGAATGACACCGTTACGGCGGTGCAGGATGGCTCCTTTGGGGAGGAATTATTCTTGGTTCCAGAACTGACCTGCATGTTCAGAGTGGAACGATGACAGGCCACATCTATCGGGATGTTATTCTGGAACAATATATACGTTTGTTTCGGGGTGCCATGGGTGCTGAATTTCTGTTTATGGATGACAACGCCTGTCCTCACCGTGCAAACATTGTAGACGAATGCCTTCAATCGGAGGATATCACCCGTATGGATTGGCCAGCATACTCACCGGACATGAATCCAATAGAGCATGTGTGGGATATGCTTGGCCGACGAATTGCAGTCCGTCAACCCCCTCCCACCTGTCTACCGGAACTTCGGAGGGCATTGCTTGGTGAGGGGTGTAATATTCCCCAAGATCAGATTGATAATTTGATACTCAGCATGCCTAGGCGTTGTAAGGCCTGTATTGCATCGTCCGGGAGACATATTCCGTATTAACCATCATACTAACCATGTTATACTGTTTTTTGTAAATAGGTTCTTTTTTGAAATTTGCTCCAGGGAGTAAAAATCGCCATTTTTATTAATTATGTCAAACATATAGCATCTTTTTTTGCTCTTTACCTTTTGTTTAATAAATAGACTTTACAAATAAGTCAAATTTGTTTCGCTTCTGTCTCTTTGCCTGAACTTCATTATCCTTAATTTATGGACATGAGTGTATTTGGCGGATATTTCATGCAGGCCACAACATAATAATGGAAATACACTATAAGACCCAAGTAACAATATGGACAAAAGAAAATTGATCAAAATATTAAAACTATTTTTGTGTGTTTTATAGTAAAATTGTATTAACCTTTCTATCAAACACACATCAAATAAATATTTATTTATATGCATTTTTTTCTGAGTTATGTGACAGTTTTGATTTTCTTTCATCCGTGTTCTCTTGCTTACATCTACTATAAAGAAAAGCAAATTGATAGATTTAATTCCTTGATTGATTGAATTTCCTGTTAAAATTTTTAGTACACTGTTCTCCAATATTGCATTTCTTAGTGTAATGGGACATAACTGCACCACTCAGAAGAGGCTGGTAAGCCACATGCAACCTGCAGGTTGAGTATCACTGCCTTAAAATGTTACTTTCTAATCTGAATGAGAAGAAATATAAAGAAATACTATATACTTAAATAAATTGAAAGATGAGATTTAATTTAAAAACAAAGAATGTATCAACATGCATGATTAAAATGTACTCTTTATTCTCTTTCTTTGCTTGTTTTTATCCCTTTGAATACATTAAATAGATATAAAACATTACAGATTATATTCCCTTTAAGTTTCAAATAATTATGTTGATTAACAGGTAAAGTTTTCAAGCACACACACAGAGACCCAATCTCTTTATATTAAAAATTCATATTTTAATATGCAATTACCTGCCCCCTTTTCCATTGTTCTTGAAACAGCTGCATATTTCCAGAGTGGTATGGATCTTTCAGAAGTAGTATTTTTCCAGTTCCAAGCCATAAATGAGGTATTTCTGGGTATAATAACGAACTCTCTGTAAGCATACATGTCCTAACTGGAGGTAAATCTCTACCAGACTTAGTCATTTGAAAACGTCTAGTAAAATGTAGTAGCTGTTTTTCATTATTTTTTTTATCTGCCTTAAGAACCTTTTGTTCAACAACAACTGATATGACTTCATCTAAGGTACTGGTTAAAGTCTTGGAAGAACTGGAAGAACCACCATTATTTTTTCCACCCATCTTGCCAGTTGGTCGGATCAAAAGTTCCCTTAAAGTTGAAAAATTTTCATTTTTTTCGTCATCACTATCAATAGAAGCATCAGCATTACTTTCTTGATCTTCAGATAATTTGTCATCATCATCCCGTTCCCGCTGATCATCTGATGCTTTTGATGACGAATTAAGAGCAACATCAGCCAACCAACTTAGAGGTGAACCACCACTTTCTGAGCTGTAACCACCCAGACCATCTTCTTGCTTCACTAAACCATTAACAGAACTTTTATTAGACCGCTTGCTAGATCGTTGATAGTCAGAAGAACCATTTGTTTCGCGAGAGGATTCTTTATCAGATGAGAAACATTTAGTCACAGCACTCATAAGCTATAAATAAAGAAATACTTATTTAACAAATTCAATTTAATTTAACATACTGAATAATTAACACAGTATAATACAATATCTCTAATACAATTATTATACACAACCATTCATAAATAAATTTTTTTATAAAATGATTTAAATATTTTGAGTGAGTGGCTTTTTAAAGGTTTCTGTCAACATACCATTATTAATTTACATTTATTACTTTTTCAAATCAATATTATAGCTTTTAATTGCATGAAAAAAATTTTATTTTAATTCTTTCAAATGCAAAGAATATTTATATGAATTTACTTTACTTTTCTGACTTTTGCAAATATTTCAAAATCATTAATATTTGAAAACTCACACCTTGTGTGTTTTCACTAAAATGGGTTTGAGAGGCTCTCTGTAAATGAGAAACAAGTTCAAGAGAGGATGAAAAAACGCTTTTAATTAGAAGTGAAAAAAAGCTTTCTATTGACGTGTTTCGTGTTTTGGAAGAAAAAATTTGTAAGAATTTTGATGGTTTTCTGTGATTATTTTCCCTTTTAGAATAAAAGTTCCATTGTTTAAGTTATTCATGCTGTGGCATAAAAAATCACCAATGAAAAAAATGTAGCATAACCTATGCTTCATCTTTGGACTAGAAACCAATTTTGAAACTTAAC
The DNA here is from genome assembly GCA_019973935.1 of Trichonephila clavipes. Lineage (NCBI taxonomy): Eukaryota > Metazoa > Arthropoda > Arachnida > Araneae > Nephilidae > Trichonephila > Trichonephila clavipes. The sequence continues at coordinate 89,758 of BMAU01003842.1, forward strand.
AGAAAAACAAAAGTATAGCCATACAGTATACTAATAAAATAAAAGTTTTAATATTCTTAGTTTAATAAGTTTAATATTATAAGTTTGTATAATATTCCTAATATATCAAAAAGATATATTTTTAACAATTTAAATTACTTGAAATAAAAGGAAATTGGAATAGGATATGTGGCAATAACTGCATCAGAAAATGACCAAATGAGATCATAACCTATAATTAAATCATTTGTCTCTCTAGCTGGAGAGTATATTCTGTTTTCCCTCAAACTATATGAAGTTGTTTTTATAAAGTCAAACAACTTAATTAAGTACAACCCATCAATGATGAATAGGGTTACCTTCACAAAATGTACAATGAAACGGAACTAAAATTTTAATTCAGTATATATTTATTTCTTATTGTTATACTATTTGCAATAAATAAATCATAGTGGAAAAGAATTTTTAAAAAATATTGATAGTCTTCGAATTTTTTTTAACAAAAAAATGGAATTGATTTATTATTTTTATATGTATTAAAGTAATTGTACTTCTTGCATATTGCAGAGAGAAAATCTCTCAAATATGATATAGAATCTATACAAAAAGATCACGGAATTATTTAAAATTATCAACAAATATTACCTTGCATATACCATTAGAAGAACTTCTACTGTCTTGATCACTGTCATAAATACCACAATTGCAATATGTTGGAATGTTCCATTTCCGACGAATATCATGTAAAGCTTTTCCTACACTCCAAAGTGCTGCACCAGCAATAATCTGAGTTAACATAAGCTTTTCCTGCTCATGAGGCTGCCTGTTTGAACACAATAACCAGTGATAATCATCACGATCTTTAGAAGATGATTCATCTATAAAAAGAAGTTAAAATGTATATATTATTGTAGTAACAAGGATAATTTACAATTTTTACTTACATGATACATTAATCTGTTGCAATGCACATATAGTAAACAAGAAATAAAAATGAAAATTTCAAACTTGAATATCAACCATTCCTGTAACAGTGCTTCCAATTAATGAATGAAAGTTACCAAGACCAATTGAAAAAGTGGTCAATAGGCTTCAAGATAAAAGTAGAATGCTATATGATGATTCATGTTATAAAAGTAATACTGAATAATCCATTGACAACATTTCTCATTTAGCTAAACCATATTATCAATTACTTACGAAAACTTTTATCAAATCCAAATGTTATTTAATTTAACTTTAAATTTTACATTGACAATTCTTTTCAACTAAGCAATAAAAATAGTTGTATGCATCAATTCAAGAAACCCCATAAAAAATCCCTTAATTAATCAAAGCCATACAAAGTATAATTAATAAAAGAATGACATGATCATTTACAGTATTCAAATTAGCAATTCAAGGAGGGAAAGAGGGGCCCCCTCAGTCTCCCCCTTTGTGTTCAAAAACAGATGTTTATTGAATGACGTTCATTGGAAAATTTAGACACTTTACCCTTGGGTGATCCACTTTTTCTTGATTTATAGCAGTCAATACAAACAACGAATCCACATTTATGACAAACCCAATGGATGTTAAATAAAGTTGTTTCGCACACATCACACATTTCTCGAACTCCCTGAACTACTCTTTTCCAAGTGATTGTGCTCTCTGAAAAATTTATGTAAAATTGAAGAGGGAGATTAAAAAATAAATTTACATAAGCATACAAACATTTAAAAAACATTAATAACTATCCTATTACAATTGAATTGATCTACAATGTTCATAATTAGCTTTGTATAACATTCTATATTATACAAAGTTAAATGTGAACGGTCTTAAGTTTATGTATTTTAAAAAAATTTATAATAAACTTAAACAACTGCAGTTTTATTTATTTTTAATAATAAAATACAACATATAAAACACATTCAATAAAATATCAAACCTAAATCTTAAAGTTTGATAAGTTAATGAAAAGATTTCTAGATAATTAATAACCAATTACTTAAAAACATGGTTTACAGAGGTTTAATTTTTATACTATTAAAATAAATACAAGGACAATGAACAATAAAAAGGGGAGGGGGGAGGCTGACAAAAAGATAAAGCTCAAGATGACTAAGAACAATTTCTTAAAATTTAAGTTGAATTTTAAAACAAAAATGAAATGGAATAATGCTGCTGCCATCATTTTGAAACTGAAGTAGAGCTACTGATAAGCTTATTTGAGAAAACATTGTTCATGTTTTCCTACACTGTAAAATATCTAGATATCACTTTTAAAAAAAGTTTTTGAGAATATCTTTTCAATGAAATAAATGTTTAATGGGGCGAGTGAAATAACATTTTGTATTTATTTTAAAAAAAGTAAGTAAATGTTGTTCTACAGGAGGTATGAGATAAATCCTATCACAAAAATTAGCAGAATATTCTGAAACGAACTGTAAAAATTTCTTTTACAATAAACTTAACAGAAAACACTTATACATCTATTTCAGTTTGTCGCTAATGCACAAGTCACATAAAAGTATGTAATAAGTTAAATATGCGCTATGAAGAAGGGATATCGAACAAATAAAAAAGAATTTCATTGAGAAAATGAAATAGTTATTGATTTATTGCAATTTTACTTTATGACTACACTCTTGCATCTAATATGCCAAGTAGCATAGAAGGAAAATATGATCATACCGCTTGATACATGTAACTTCTGAGCTTCTCTTTCCATTTCAACTAAATTACAAAATTGGTCACCAACATGTGTGAGGAGAAACTTAGAAATTTCAATTTCATTTTCATGAGGTTGAGTATCGGTCGGAGGAAGCCAGAGTTTGAGATCTTCTTCTAATGCATCAGATGGCTCTGAAAATCCAGCACTTAAAATGGTACCATTTTTCCCATAGCGTAATCTATTAAAAATTGGAAGATAATACTTCTAATCATTTGATACACAAATGATATTCAGAAAGTTAAAACATGTTATTTATTTACATATTGTAACAAAAACTGATTAAAAATAATTTGACATGAGAAACAAATAATGTCACAGATCATCAAACCAATACTTTATTTAAAAAATGCTTGAAGCCATGGAATTGAGATACAAGTAGTCTCCTTTTTTCAAACTAAATAAATTTATTTAGGCAAAGTTATAGTGAGAAAAACTGTGGAATTTCTTAGATTCTATTTTCTGAATTAAATTTTTACCATCGAAAAATCTTAACAATGCCACCTTTTCATTTTAAGTTAATCCTTTAACCTGAAATATAAGTCCTTCATAGAATGATTTCAGTTTTTCTAAACGTAAAAAGAAAATATATTTTTTACAACACTGCTGTATTTTTAATGAGAATTCTTTTTTTAAAAAAATTAATTAATCAAAACAAATTCTTATTTGAAAAATGAGTTAATTTTCATCAGAGCAATGTAATAAAAGAAAACACTACAAATTTAAAAAAATATTGAGTTTAAACAAAATATATTCTCTTCCCAATATAAATAAATATTCTCTTTATTTTTCACTAATTCTTGTGGCTGAGTTCATTAAATAGGTACAAGTTTTTTAAATGAGATTATTACACTGATGTTCAAAATTAAGGTTACAAAACATAAGAGACAGATTATACTTATTAATTAAATGGAACAAAAGCTATATTACATTAAAAAGTTTTACTGTACTAAATTTTCAACTACAAAAGAAATTCCTATAGGAACATGCATATGAAGGGAAAATATAAATAAAAAAATAATAGCTTACTTCCTATATGCATAAAATCGACAGAAAATATTAGGCATTTTTTTACTACGCTGATGAGGTGTCATGCGACATTCCCTACATTTGGGAAGGCGAGGTGCAACTTCACAACATGGTCCATCTTGTAAAAATGACTCTCCGGTTTTTTTCAAGTGAGCTATTGATGGTTTTTCAGGAGGCTTAACCACAGCTACAACATTTTTGGAAACTGAAATGAACAGAAATTTTGTTGCAGGAAATTCAGATCTAAATTACTTGGTTCATAATTATATAGTAAATAAATAAATATACTGATATTTTTCAATTATGAAAATTCAAGAAAAAAAAAGGTATAGTTACATTTCAAATATTTTTAATTACAAAAACAAGTTCATATATATATATAAAGGTCATATTCATTAAATATTAATTAAAAAAGAAATGATCAAATTTAAGACACATAAAATTTGTTAATTCATAACTCACAACAAAGCTGGATCATCACACAGGAATGTTCTCCTAAATTTAGATCAGCAGATGGGCTCATCTAGTACAAAGCTTAGAAAAGGGTATGAAGAGGCAGAAACTTATAACGATTAATACTATCAAAATATTAAGAAAAAGATTACAAATGCAAAGGCAGTTTCACTTACAGAGTTTATGTGATATAAACGCAACTCCTCATCTTAGGTAATGCTAATAAGTACTGTAAAATCCGGCGTGTAATACACACCTATACTTTCAAGCTGCATTTTTTAACTTTTAGGTATGTTTGTTGTATAACACGCGCCCCCTTTTTTACGAAGAAATCTGAAATGTTAGTATAATATGCCTTTATGTTTTGAAGTCATTTATTTGAGGTATTATCTCAGACTTTAGAAAAAATAGTAACTTTCTAGATCTGCAACATTTTAAGTTCATGAGGAATGTCATTTCTTTTAAATAAACAGTGTTTCGATATGTGTAGAAGTAAAAAAAAAATTTTTATATGATCATATCTTTTGTTATTTTTAAAACTATTGTTCTTATACCTGGCATATAACTTGCAACCATAAAGTTCAATCTTATTTTTGGTGTTAAAAGTGTGTGTTATATGCCGGATTTTACAGTATTTTATATTCATTTAAAAACTTACCGTACATTCCGGTTTATAAAATGTGTGCTTATAATTTCATTCAACCTTTTTATATTTTTAGGTGTATTTTCCGTATAATTTGTGTCCTTTTCTTTCAGAAAAAAACATGAAATGTATATGTGCAATGTTCTAGTTTTTTTAAAGTTACTCATTCATAGAATTGTCCCCGGCTTCCAAACAATGGTATACTGAATTGAAAAGCGACAAAAAGAACAAACAATATGCATCTGGCCAAAATGTTTCAAAGAACAAATTCTGCAAATAGGGTGAATTGTAATCAGTGCAGATGCACACAAAATTAAGTTAGCTTTTCGAGAAAATGGAATGCAAACCAGGGTAAGAATGCATTCAAAACCAAACAAATTTGTAGACTTAGATGCTTTCTCTTTCTCAAATCATTGAGAGCTGTGATTTTAATGCAAGCACCAAAGACTTTAGTAAATCCCACTTGTTTTAATTGAAATACAATTGATTTACTTTCCTCTTAGTAGTGAGTATGAGTTCTGACAAATGAAACAAATACAACGCTGGTTTAAAAAAAGCAGTCATTCAATTTGCGAAAGAAAATGGAAATTGTGTAGCAGAAAGGATATTAGGTATTGATGAAGTAAGGTGAAACCACACTATGCTAAAGAATAAATGTACTTTTTGTAAAGAAGTAACAAAATGACCTATCATAAAAGAAAGTGTAGTGAACTGGATTATAGAAAATCATCAGAATTAATTGTATCAATCAAAGGCGTACATTTACTTGCCTTAAAGTGGGTGAAAAAGAAAGCAAATGAAACTGAAAACTTTAAAGCAACTCTGAATTAGTGCAGTCGATTTGTGGTTGAAATATAACTTAATTTAAAAGGAAAAGTTCACTAGATAAGCCATTTCTTCCAAATAAATTGCATTTAGATACATGTAGAAATCCAAATTTTTATGCTTATCTATTCCATAATTTTCGTAAGTTTTTGTTTTTTTTATCACTGGCATACAATGTGTATTTGTAAATTTTGATCACGACTTTTTTACATTAAAAATATGCGGAATATACGGTAAGTTAAAGAGACTAATATTAAAATTGAGAATAATGAAAATGGTTCAGTATGTTATTTTCACTCAGGAAGGAGGGGTGAAGGGTGAGAAATGTAGGAAGAATATAGTATTTAAGACTACAATATTATTGGGTCAAGCTAGTCAAGGCAATCTTGATTGTTCAGCCTATGGCAACTCTCCCTAATCCCTAACCAAAAAAAAATCAAGTGAGGAACAGAGGTAATTGATTTTTTTTTCCCCATATTTTGACCACTATTTATCCATAATCGCGTACACAAAGTTCTTATATAGTAGCGTGGATATACTGAAAAACTATGTCGATGAAAGCACCAAGGCCAAACCTTTATGCTAAAAACTTGAAAATCAATTGGTCTAGGGAGGGAGGGATGAACGCCAAAACACCACCCTTATACATGCCACTGCTTATCCTTCCATTTTATGTCATTGTTGGACAACTCAGAATTAGATCTTTCAAGATGGCCTTAAGCTAGCTCTGTAGATTAAGAGATGGAATGGAGGAGGAGAAAACGAATGAAAATTACATTCTGAATATACTTGAAAGAAAATTAAACAAATTTAAAAATTCAAGAGGGCTTTTGCCTATTGTGATATGCATTAACATAATTTATATCATTAGGAAAATTACCTGATTCCAGAGAATCACTGCCAGCTTAATTATAAAGATTCATATAGTACACATTCAATATAAATAAGGGAATAAACTAAAAGAGAGATACACTTGTAGCGGTATCTAAATAAAAAACCAGTACTTAGACATCACGCGAAGACTATCGTCTTGGCGTGATCGATCAAGTACTGGCGTTCGGATCGGAAGGTGCCCGGTTTGAATCTACCTACAAACTCTATTCTTGAGATATGTAGTGGTTGGAAATTTTCAAAGACATCCGAAAATATTTGGATCTCTTGCATTTGTATACATGTGGTTAAGGTTAACAGAAATTAAATTCAGCCTTGAGCCAACCCAATAATTTTGTTTCCTATGCAACAAGAACTTAAGATTATTGAATCTTTGTTCTTAAAGAAGGCAAAGGAATAGAAACAATGCATGTAAATATTAATTAAACCCAAAATACCCCAAGCAAAATAACTTAAGGTGGGTTGTTTTTTTTTACAAAAAGCGAAATCAGAAAATGCCTAATTTTACTTGGATATGAAGTACAACTATCTAATTGCGTTTAATGAATACTCAAAAACTAACCAGATAAAAAATAATTAAAAGTTGAACTTACTATTTCTCATTTAAATATAAAGCAATGAAAAGAGTAGAAATGTCATGCACCATAAATATCCCTCCCCAACGACATGTATTATTATTCCCCCAATTCTAAAAAGAGATTCTTTGGTATATTTCACCTCAGCAGTCAGCGTTTGACATTGGTCAATTGGCTTGTTTCTCCCTGCCTAGTTCTCTTGTGGGTGAGAAATCGAATTTGAACTAGGGACATGAGTGTATGGTCATTTTTGTCTCCCTTTAGAAATGTTTGGAAATTTTCATGTATACCAAAGAATACCACATAGACTCATTGCACTTGAGTGCAAAAAGAAAGGTAAATAAATTTTTATTGTTAAATTTTACTAAAACACAGCCACTTCATTTATTTACACTCAGATTTGGATTAAGCGGCTGGCGGCCACCAGGGGCCCCAAGCTTGATGGATTTTTGCAATAAATTCAACATGCAACAAAAGGATCTTGAGCCAATATTGCAACCCCAATGATTTCCATACATTTGAGTCACGCAGCACTAACTATCTTTCTTTCATATATCTGTCTTGTTGCAATCTCTATAAAATTTTCACAGGCATTTTTTTTGCACAAATTTTATTTCTAACAAACAAATATTATTCAAGTCAAACAAGTTCATTTTTTAGTTCACTGCTGTCCTTAGTTAGTGTCTGATACATTTTATACTAATGGGGAAAAAAATCCCAACATCAAGAAAAAGTTATTATTGTAGACGAATGAAACTTCGGCAATGCATTTGTCTAAGTAACATATTTAATGATTATACTTTTAAGATCACAGGTTAATGTAGGTGCGAGAAGAGCAATTTCAAATGTGAAATGATGGCACATTAAAAACCGGTGTAATCGCCGGAATTTTAAATGCAAGCATGTGAACAATGAGTTATACAAGTATTGTATTTTTTGATTGATTATAATCCTAAGTATATAGTATGTAAAATTTAATAAAATATTTGTTATTAATAATTAATTTTATTAATAAATGGTAATTATTTGTACAATAATTAAGTTTTTACTGTTTTTTGTTTCCGAAAATCAACAAAATCAAAAGAATATGTTGGGTGTTGTATTGGAGCATGATACGAGAATGGTGGACTTTCGAACTTGGACCCCTCCGTCTCTTTGAAAAATTTCTGCGTGTTCAGACTGTGCACAAAGGATACATTCGTATCAAGTCTTTCTACAATATTGTGGAAAAGAAAATCCACCTTTTTTAAGCTCTATTATACTACCTTGTTGAAACACAGCGAGCTGTTGATAATGGCTTCTTCGTCTTCTTAAAGTCATGCTGGACTAACAACAACTCACTTTGTCAAATCTCAATGTTAACTAACCATCACAAACTATACAGTGCATAGTTAAAGCACAATTAAACATCCTCAAAGTGACACAACTAGCATCACATTTATGTGCCTAACGTGAAATTTGAATCGAAGCCATCTTTCGGATGTGTGAATATGCCTACCAAATTTCTTTGATGTAGAACAACTCCTTCTTGGGATGGAAATTTTACTTCCAGTGTATTTTACTAATGAAGATAAATGAATCAAAATGAAGTTATGTGATAAAAAGTATGTCTAGTTCAATATACAACATGAAAAATTACATCGTTTTTACAATGCCTAAATTGTTTGAGGATACACAGTGAAGCCAAGATAAAGCCAAATGGGATGCTGCAATAACAATGAACTATGATGAAAGGCTGATAATTTGGGGACTTGATTAACCATTGAAGGCGAGATTAGTAGCTTACTTTTTTAAACAATTTATGTATCTTTTCTTTTTTTTTTCTCTATATATTTACATAAATCTAAAATACTCCATATATGAAAAAAAATACAGAGAACACTTCAATTTTCAATACAAATTGAATTTATTTTCATCGAGTCATGGATTCAAATCCCAACACCACTTGAGTGAGTGAAGATTAATGTTGCACTGTTCAGAGCTGCATGAGGGCTTTTGGTGACGGACCACGTAATTTTGAACCATGGTCAAGTTATGTGGACGACACCTGTCCCCAACGTCACTTAAAATTCATAGTGTAGTATGGCTGATGGACGTAAAATTTTCGAGGCTAAAGGGAGAGTTTTTTAGCAATGTCACTCTTCCTTGAGTGACTATCTCTTCCATGACCTTGTAGTTTTGAGCAATGGTCAAATGACAAGGGCGATGTCAGAGCTGGCATTCCTTTCTTCAAACTTCCATAATAACACTAAAGACTCGAACTCATAATGATAATGCTAGTTACAAGTTCACAACCATGACCACATGACTAAACCTGAAAAACTTGCAAAAATTCTTGTTACATAACTTTACTTGAAACAGCTTAATTCTACATTGTACAGCATTTGCACAATATTTCCTAAAATGCGATCCCTCAAATTGGCAGCTTAAGGAAATATTTAGTGAAATTAAATCATTAATCATGAGTGGTAAGATTTTTTTAAAGTATGCTATAAAATTTAATTATGAATACAAAAAAATTCTCCTTCAAATAGGTAGATCTTTTTGACACCAATGCAACAAAAAATGATCAAATTTATAATTATTTGTACAATGATATAGCAAAGTATAATTAACAATTCTGACAAGTAAACTACAATGATTCTAAGTCTTCATAACTCATAAAGGATTTTTAAAAACTTAAACCTACTGACAAACATAACTATAAATTAATGTATAATAACTTAATTCACATGATCATGTGATTTAAATTCATACAAAATATTTAAAAAATAATTTTTTTCCTTCAATATATAACAAAAAAAGGTTTTGTTATTACACTTGAAATTTAACATCAAAAATAAAAACAAAAATTTATACCTATAAAACTATATAGTATTATTCTTATAAGTGTTCATAACATCAACAAAAGCATTTATGGCAAATTACAAACTATAACAATAAATGAAAATTATCACTACTTAAATTTTTAAAAATCGTTGATTAGAATTTCAAAATTATGACAGAAAAAACATAGAAAAAGTGCATATAAGTACTTAATAGACTATTTAATAAAATCTATTTAAATCTAATGCCAAAAAATATACATATTTTAAATACAATGTGGTTGTTTCTGAGTTTAAAACTAATTCTTTAAGAATTATGGAAGTGGAACTAATTCAGATTATTATAAATTAAGAGAGAAAGTATACAATAGTGATACTAAAAGCAGTGCTTAAACATGATTCCATACAGTAATGGGGGAAGGGGACATACTTAAGAAAACAAAGTGTCTATCTAATCTATATAATCTAAAAATATGTGACCACAAATCCTAAAGTAATGAAGACATAGAATGCAATACAAATGCAATAAGTTCATTGAATAAAGTCCAAAAATATTAATTCTAAATAAGCCTTTATTAACTTTTTAAAGTATTGGAATATTAACCCACACCAACTAATAGGGTATGGGGAAAATGCTTTAAAAAATTATACTGTAATATAGTTATACATATAATAATAAAATATAGGAAAACATATTTAATAGTAGATTGAAACTAATAAAATGAAACTTATTACTGAAAAGTAACAGCTTAGCACATCTTTAAACAAAAATTGTGCTCCAAATAATGGGTCCTTCTCCATGATAGCGAAGACAGTCTCATTGCAGTAGATTTCTGTTAGTGAAAAACTTCATTTATTCTGAGCTTCATTTTTTTTTAAATGTACAGGGCTCATTTTGTTACTTATATGGAACAAAATAATAAAAAAGGGTTTTTTTTCATCAAGTACTTTACAATCATCAACATTTACAAGCACAATTGTAAATGTTTTTGTCAAATATTGAATGCATAGTCATTTTATGCTAATTTTTTCTTTTTTTATTTAAACTTGGCAGTTCATTAGATATGTATTGTGTAATCCATATAATAATAAAATTCTCAGCATATCTTCTGTTACTTTCAGTGAGAGATTATTGGAAAATAAATATGAATAATCATGAACCAAAAAACCAGGTCTATAAGTTCGTAACACTGCCTAAAACTATTCAATTTTGAAGTCATTTTCATCAGTAAAACTTGAGACACTTAATTTATGAACATGTCATTAGCATGAAAGATTTTCCTTTATCTGATAATTACTGAAAAATTCTAAAAATAGGATTATTATTGATTTAGAATAAGTATTTACTTGAATCTAAGCCGCATTATTTTCCAATGTTAATGCTACAAAAAATTGAGGGTGACTTAGAATCAAAGGCAAAATATTTGTTGGATGTAGAGAAATTGAGTTTACATCCCTTACTAAAGCAAAAATGTAGTAGTCCATTCTGGCCACTTGCATCAATGACTTATCCCATTTCGCAGTTTATCTCCAGTATTCAATCTATGCTGCACATCGTGGTCTGATTGTATTTAGGAAATTTTTTTGTATAAAGGATTTCTTTTAATCACCTAAACATCAAAGATATTTGTAATAGCATCAAGAACAGTTCATTATGATGCAAGTATGAAAAAGGAGGCAATTTTATGGGCAGGGAAAAAGGAGACAGAGCAAAGGCCACTGAAAATTTGACACAGATGAAACAAATATTCGTCAATGACATTAAACATAGTGATATGATATTCAACAGTCTTTAATAATTCTTTCGCATTATTCTATAATACATTTTTTTAAAAGAATGTTGCATAACAAATGCATTGGATGATACAGAAGTCAACACAGTGTGGGAACATGGCGACACCAGCACCAATTCTAAAGTCAGCTGTGACATAGGGAATGACAAATCATTTTCGATAGAGGTTACTAATGGTTAGAGTAATTATAAGTACATGTATGTATTTGAAAGTTTTTAACACTGGTAAACTGTGGCGTGTAGTGCACACCTAAAGTTAGACTGATGCCAAGTGTGGTCTGGGTCCCAAAAAATGACTTTGCAAGTGGAGGGGGGGTGCTAATATTCTCTGTAACACAACTGATAATAAAATAAATAAGTTATTAATTTACTATTTTTCATTAAAAATTACTATAAAAAAGTATCAGATATCAATGAACCTTTAGATGATTTTTTTATTTTTTCTCAAAAACGTGTAGAGAACTTGAGGTTGGGCTTAGATTGGAATAAATATGGTAGTTTAAAAATAATGAATTTTATTTCTTATAAAATTTTCAATAGGATATACCATACAAATTTAAATTCAAAAAATGACTAATACATTCTCTTTTTTACACATGTGTGTTCTGGTTTTTTCTTTTATTCAACAAACTTTTGTGTTAAGACAAAAACAAACACAGTTCATCCGAATTTTTTTTAAAGATCTATAGTTTTTCAAAAAAAATTTACATAATCTAAAATTTGGCACAGGTAAAATAAGAAATAATGGCAATGTTTTTTTTTTAATTAAAATCTGAAAATGTTTTCAATGTGTACAATTTTAAAATTATTTCTCTTTCTAGCATTTAATTAATCCCTTAACTGCCGTGGAAAAGTTACGACCAGTGCCACCGTTTTTCCTAAAGGTGCGGGTTGTTACGCAGTTTGTTGAGGGAAAAGAAAAGGAGTGTTTTTCCTCCCAAAAACTGTTTACTATTTTTTAAGAAAAGAAAGAAAAAAAAGGCAAAATAATAAAATGAAAATAAAAAAAAATCTCTAGAATTACAATATAATAAAAAATAAATTATGTGCCCTGTCATATATCCTAAAACATGATGACGAAAAATAGTCATCTAAATCACTCTCATCATTGTCAGACATTTTCGTAAAAAGATCTATTTCGCACAATAAACGAAAACGGAAGCAAAAGAAGAAAAAGCACGACCTACTAAAATAGAAAGAGAAGCAAAAAGTGCACAGCTATGACTTTCACCGTTTCAGAAACATCCCCTTTACCAATACCCTATTCCACTTCTCTGAAATAAGAAAATCCGTTTCAAACATTGTCAGTCATTTTATAGCATACTAAGGTCGTGGGAGCAGCACAATGCAAAGGATCGTACTTCAGAAAGGCGTATATATACCCCGGCGGCAGTGAACGCATCGGTAGAGTGAGGCGTATATATACGCCAGCGGCAGTTAAGGGGTTAACAAGAAAATATTTTGATGTTTGTCTTCTCATTTTTTATTCATGAACTAAACCAAACATTGTCATGAAATTTAGACTAATTTGCATCATTTGAAAAATTACCGTATTTTCCTGTATATAATCCGCGAATTATGTGTTAATAAAGTTCCAAATTTCGTTGTGCGTATTATATACACCGCCGCGGATTATTTGAGAAAAAATATTCTAGATCAGAAAAGCTAACAATAAAGTTTTGAAAGAAATGCCATTTATGTTTTATAAAATAAATAATAGATGGCGCTTTCATGACTAGGCTGGCATATTTCAAGCATAACTAGTGTTTGTCAAATTACATTCAAAAACGAATTCAGTTCCTCCGAAGGAAAAATTGCTGATGATACTGCCGTTATTTCGCAGAATAAGAGATTTTCCATTGTAATCTCTAATCTGCAACATTACATTTCCTTGCTTGAACTCTGGCTCAACGACTGGAAAATAAAAGTTAACGCTTCTAAGAGTGCCTGCCTCATGTTTACGAGAAGACCCCAACTCCCAGTTGGACTTACCCCCATAACTATTTTTGGCCAGCCCGTCCCCTGGGTAAATGTTGCAAAATACCTAGGGTTGTTTCTAGACGCAAAATTAACTTTTGCCTATCATATCGAACAGACTCGCAAAAAAAAAGCGATCGCTGTTCATGCTATGCTTAAAAGCTCATCTCCAGAAGGAGTAAACTTGCGATCCGGCACAAAGTTTTGCTCTACAAATCCATCATCCGACCGGTCATGTGTTACGGATCACAAATTCTTGTTTCCTTTTATCAATTTTTTACCAAGTATTTATCACTTTATGACTTCATTGCGTTATATAAATTCTTATACCGCGATCATGTCCTTTACTCTACTATTTTTTGGTCTATCCACCCCCTCCCCCATTTTTACTGGCAATGTGCAAGTTGATTCATTAAATTTTATTCAAAATTTGTTCTCTCCATTTTTCTATAAGATCTTGAAATTAAAAAAAAATTTAATTTCAAGATCTTGTTTCGGGTCGTTTATTTTCGGATCGATCCAATCGTTGGGGTGGCTTTCGGAGTACTTAGTCCCGTCGGACTCTAACCTCCTATCCTGGAATTTTAGATGACTGAACAAGATTTACCAATGCCCTTTTTAGAAAAGTATTTATATAAAAATAAAATTTAAGTTGAGAAGAATTTGAAAATATAAAAATATATTGTGTAAAACATTTAGATGAAAAGTTATGATTAAATAAAAAAGCTCTTTTAAGAGCTAGAAATCATATTTCGAAGCGTCCATTAAGTGGGCGGAGTTACGGTGGCCAATCGGGTTGCAGCAAGAACCAAGATCAGAAAGAGCGGGAAAAAACATCGGGAGGTGGGAATAAGAGCTGTGGGGTAAAAGGGAGCGATTTAATTGGCCGAGCCAGGAGTTCAGGTAATGGGGTATAAGGACTTGCAAAAATAAGTAGCCAATCAGAACGATCTGCGATTCAACAGAGTTGGATCACAGTAAGAATAGAAAAATTAAGAATGGAAAAGAAAAATAAAAGCGGAAAATAAAGTTAGAAATTAATTAAAATCAGGATCAACCAAGATATCTCTTGGTCTACGAATGAAGGGATAGGTTGGATAATGAGAGATCTCTTGAATAGAAGGGTTTTCGTGCCCGTCAATGTTGCTGAAAAAGTTTAAAGCTAATTTTCTGATAGTCTGTCTAATAGTCGGGATATTAAGCGCTGATCGAATGTCAGCGTTCCTCATGTACCAGTGTGCATCGAGGATTTGTCGTAAAATAACATTTTGTGAGCTTTCAATGAGATTGAAATTGGATCTTGCTGCGTGTGCCCAGATTGGTGAAGCATATGTCAGAAGGGGTTTTAGGATCAGAGTGTAGATAAGCAATTTATTATGTCTATTTAATTTAGACTTTTTGCCAATAAGGGGATAAAGATTACTCGTAGCATTTTTAAATTTATTTCTTACGTATGTAATATGTTGTCTGAATGTGAGGTTTTTATCAATAATGACACCAAGGTATTTGGTGTGTAGAGACCAGGGTATCCTTTGGTTTTGGAGCGTGATTTCGGGGGGCGGTCTTTTTTGAGAAAATGAAATTGCTTCAGTTTTCGAGGTATTTATTGCTATTTTCCAAACGGAGAACCAGATTTCAAGGTGAGCCAGGTGTTCATTGATATTTTGTGTTAGAGTGTTGGGATCATAGTGTCTACTTAAAATGGCCGTGTCGTCCGCATACATACAGATCATGGTGTTAGTAGTTTTAATAATGTCATTTACATAGAGATTAAATAGTACAGGCCCCAAAATAGAACCTTGGGCGATGCCAGCTTTTACAGGTCTAGTTTGAGAGAACGTTCTGTTAATTCTGACAGTGAACGATCGATCACTGATGTAGGATTTTAATAAAAGGATTAGTGGGGGTGGAATTTTATAAGTTATTAATTTAAAGAGAAGGCCAGTGTGCCAAACTCTATCAAAAGCTTTCTGAATGTCGAGGAACACTGCCGCAACATGTTGGTTTCTGTCAAAGGCATCTTTGATATATTCAACTACGCGGAGTAGTTGATGGGAGGTGGAGAGACGAGGACGGAACCCGTGCGGCTCCGGAACGAGGATATTTTCGTTCTCAAGGAAAGCATTTAATCTGGTAGAGATAATTTTCTCCGCCAGTTTGCTTAAGATCGGAAGGAGAGAAATTGGTCTGTAGGATTCAGCCAATTTGGGATTTTTCCCCGGTTTGAGAATGGGGATTATGACAGCAGTTTTCCAAGAATTCGGGAAGCTTCTGAGTTTGAACATGTTGTTAATAATGTTAGTTATTTTAAAGACGGTAATGAGGGGTAAATTTTTGATCATTTTGTTAGTAATCCCGTCTCTTCCCGGACTTTTCTTGATTTTGATCTTTTTAATATAATTAATAATTTCCGACGGAAGAGCAGGTTGAATTTCATCAGTGGTGTTAGCATGATCATTTATGTAAGCGTCGACAATAGAAGAAATAATTTGGTCTTTCTGTGGATTTTGAATGTTATTTAACTGGAATTGGCTCTCAAGTGATTGAGCAATTAGATCAGTTTTGTTTGAATCACTGAGAGCAATACCGTTAGGGCCGTTAAGGGCGGAAATCGGGGAGGCCTTTTTCCTGAAAGCCCGGGCGGTTCCCCAAAGGGAGCCGTCTTCAGCATCCAGGGAAGTAAGGTGATCCTCCCATACCTGTTGTCTGTAATTTCCTACTAATCATTTAATTTTATTTTGGAGTCTATTTAAATCAGTTTTGTGTTGAGGAAATCTAGTGAATTGCCATAATTTTCTGGCTTTATTTCTCTCCCGGAAGAGGTGTTTGAGCTCACCCTGAACAAATGGTGGCTCCGAATGGGTCATTGGCCTCGATGCTTTCACGTGAGCGTCGAGAATCTCCGAAGAGAGTTCTCTGATTTGGGACTCGATCTCTGCGGTAGAGTTGGCCTGTGGGAGATAGATATTTTCGGTACTTGCGAGAGTTTTCGTGAATACATTCCAATTTGTATTAAGATGGGGTGGGGGGAGTTCAAAATTTGCAGTTTTCGGGAAGTGAAGTTTAATGGGGTTGTGATCGGAGCTTAATTCAGAGATTGATTCTATATTGCAGGTCCAGTTCAAGTTTTTGATAAGGGCATAGTCAATAATAGTGGCTGAAGCAAAACCGAATCTGGTAGGAGTAGGGGGGGCTAAAACTTCGATGCTGTTATTAATCACATAATGATGCAGTCTATTTCCTCTGGTGTCGCTCACAGGGCAACCCCACGAGGTGTGCTTGGCGTTAAAATCACCGACCAAAATGGTGATATTGTTAATATTAAAAATTGGGTCGAGGGCGGCACCCAGGTTTCTGAAATTTTGGTACAACGGCGGAATGTAAGTCGATCCAATGATAATCGGCTCATGATCCATAGGAGTGAGCATGATGAGAGTTGCCTCTACACCAGTGATCTGGGGTGGGGACATGATAATGAGAAATACAATTTTTAATGAGGATTGCAGTTCCACCTGCCAGGGGCTGGGTGGGTCCTGTCATTCCTGTAGCAGTAGTAATTAGGGATTTTGAAAGAATGCTCTGGTCTCAAGTGTGTTTCTTGTATTAAAAATAAGTCGGGGGCGTGCTTATCAATAAAATCGCGTATCTCAACAATACGCGATCTCACTCCGTCAGCGTTCCAGGAATAAATGGAGAGCCCGAAAACGAACTATACATTATTGATATTTAGGTTGTTAAGGGAGGAGCAGACTCCTCTTAGCAGACAATTAAGTTTGTCAGCCGGGTTATTGCAATTAAAGGATTTTTTCATCTCACTGAGTAGTGAGGGAAAGAGGCTGAAAATTTTTTGCATTTCGAGTATGGCTTGTAAAAAGCCAAACTCGTTTGAGTCAGATTGGGTAGCATTAAGTGCTTCCAAATTAATATTTTCATTTTTATTATTTTCATTATTTTTAGACGCCGAGGAGGCATTCCCAGGTGCTGCCATCTGTTGGGCTTTTTCGGGGTTTAAAATTTGAGCATAGGTTATTCCTGTTTTAACCGGGTTATTATTGATGTTTCTTTTTAAATTTTCGACCGGGGATTTACTTTTGCCTTTTTAGGTTTAGGGAATTGGGGGCATTCAGTAGATGAGGCCATGTGGCTCTGTTATTGCAATTGATGCAAAGAGGGTTTTCAATTTTTTCCTTGATTTCGCAAGCGCCTGTTCTGTGATTCGCACCACATTTCAGACAGCGGGTTTTCATATTGCAATTTTGACTCGCGTGGTGAAAGTAATTGCAGTTATAGCATTGGGTGATTCGGTTTCCTTTTCTAAATGGGTCGAGTTTAATCTGCATGTACAGACAGCTGCGCACCTGATAAATGTCATTGACATGATCATCGCGCTCTATCTCTATCATGTAGATAGGTAAAGGGGTTTTAGTGATAAATTTTCTTAGTTGGGCAATTTTAACAATGTTAATGCCCTTTGCAACAAGGTCGTTTTTAATATCAACTGGGTCTATGTTGTCAGGGAGACCTTTAATGACCAGTTTAAGTGGCCTGGTAGAGGGGGGCTCAATCACGTAGTGTTCGAGCTGTTTTTCTTTAAGGTAATTTGTAATATCTCTATGGTCGTTTGCGGACTGGGCTTCGATTTTAATATACCCTCTCGTGTGGGTATTAGTAGCCGTGGGGTATGAGCGATGAAGTTCTTGCAAGATTAAATTGTAAGCATTAAAGATTTTCATAAAAATCGGTTTGATTTTATACTGAGGTGGGGAGACGTCCTCGGCGTCGTCTTCTGCGGTGTTGAGTGCCGCAAAAGCATTGGTAGTTGCGAGCTTCTCCATTTCTTTAATTGGGGCATTTTTTGTTGTTTTCTTAGGGAAAACAAATTCGTCATTATTTTTCTTATTATTATTATTAGTTTTAGAATTATTGGCGGCTTTTGCCGTAAATTTAGCCGGTCTGATTACCGGTTCTGCGGTTCTTTTGACCGCTTTATTTTTAGAATTATGATAACAGAGGGCATTTGGGCAAGGTAAATAGTCAGTCAACTTACCTTCCAGGACAGAGATGTTTTCATTGAGCGACTTGAGCTCCTCCTCCAGTTTGGACTTCGTTTCCGTCGTCGCGCTGGGAGTTCTGTTTTCGAGATCGATCATGCTGGTGACGTAATCTCTTCGAATCTGATAGATTTCAAGTTCTTTACCGATGCTCGTGATTTGCGAACATCTGAGGTCAGCTGGGAGTTTAGGAGTGGGGGACCAAGGTCCTCCATGGTAATACATTGGTCATCGACCGGAGCTTCCATTAGACTCGACTTGCTTAGGCAAGATCCAAGGCTGGAATGGATCGATCCAATCCTTTTTTCCACGCCCACTTTCTGCGCTGATCGGTCTCGACCAATCAGAACGCAGCAAGCAGGGCATTTTTCCATCAGTGAGCGGACTTCGTCCCCGCTACTGTTTTTCAGCAGATATGCTCTGCCCATTAATTATTTCAATCTTTTTTATTTTTTTACTCTATGTCACCCCACTAATTCGGCTCTAATTTTATAATTCTCATGTGAGGAGGTACTAAATGGATTTTAAAAAAAGAAAGAGACAATGGGAAAGCAGTCTCGATCTTAATTTTTTCCAAGTGCAAAAAGCTTTGTTTAACAACTCAAAAAACATAGATGGCAGTAGCAAAGAATTTTTTGTTTTATTGAGATTATCTTAAAAAATATCATGCATATTTAAAAAGACGTTTCATAATAAATTTTGTTTTCTGTACAATTTCTTACTTCTACTTTTAATTATATTGTGTATTTTTTATCTTATGTGACACTTATTATCGGTAGTTTATATTTTGGGATTATTTACCCTAAAAACTGCCGCGGTTTACTCGAAAAAAAGGCTTTGCAGATAATATGCCGCTGCAGATTATATACAGGACAATAAGGTACAAGAAAATTTAAGCAATTTAATGTATAATCGTTAAATTAAAATATGTTTATTATCCTTTTCTAAGCATAAAACTTTATCTTAAGTTTTATTAAATCCGGAGAGAGGAGAAGAGTACAGTGCATGAGAGGTTTATTACCAAGTTAATTCTTTAACCCAGAGATAAAAATTCATAACTGTTGTTGCCCTCCACAGTGAAAAAGGATTCACCACAGCAAAAATATGAATTTTCAGATGTAGCTTATCAAAAGAGATTAATTATAATGGTTGCAAGAACAAAAATGCTCTCCAAATACATGATTGATCAGTTTAAATATAATTACAAAGAACTTCAGAATAATTAATAATGATGGATAATTTTAATAAAATGCTGCAAGACATTAATAATCGAACAAATAAATCATTTTAAGAATTGTATGAAATTGAAATATTTTGAAAACAAATCAAAATCGAAATATGTTTGCTCATATTTTCTTAAAAAATAAATGTAAATACTTACTTGCAAGCTCTACTTGAATTTCTTTGAACTAAGCCACTTTTTTATGTGACCTATTGCTTTTGCAGTTTTGTACTAATTCTGATCAAGCTCCAAATTGGCAAAACCTTGTTTTGTTCATTCATTGAAGAAAAAGCATTCACTTCTTTAAATAGTGCTTTACATTTTCAGTCTGATGCATAGTGAGCACAACAAAAAGATTCATCTGGTTCTTCAATATTTTCCCATTCAAGATTGAGATGGAAATATAAGTTCATACATAGAATTTCTTCAGATTGAAAAAAAGTTCTTTTACTTGAAAACATTTTTTTTTTTTTACTCAATATGTAGCACATTCATATAAATGACAAAGACTTTTTCAAGTACTGAAAGACAGTTTCATTTTTAGTAACTATTTCCCAAAACATTCCAGTTTTATCGCTTAGTAAATTTGTCTGAATTTCATAGTTCTCCCACCAAAATACAGTTAGTTTCAAAACGCTTTATGTCAAGGAATTCAGACATTAAAAAATTTGTTCAGATTCAAAGCTAGTAATACTTAGGGAGCAAGTTCGACAGTTATGTCTTTAATATGTGCCTCAAACTTTTAAAAACTTTACAGGAGTTAAGTGACCTCCACTTTGATCAATTGTTCTTATTGAACTAAAGAGCTTTCTAAAGTATTCTGCCTCAATCTAAAGGTTAAAGTACATTTTAAACCAGCAGATTTCAAATGTTTAACTTGAACATGTTAATACCACTAATAATTCCTTTTTCTTAAAAACAGTGAAAGCTCTTTTATACAACACACTCTTACATGTGTTACAGTTTTATTTTGCTTTATGTAGTATTACACACTGGTGTTTAAAAACATGCTATTTCCAGATGCTATTTTCAAAATTTACTGGTTGCAGACAAAACTCTTTTATTCATCATTATACAGGGGAAAAATCATCAAAAAATCCATGTAACTTTTCTTTTCGGTTGCAAAATGTCCTTGGCTATAGTGGTTGTTAATAGTTTTTATTTGAGGAACTTTTAGTGTGACATTATCCTCAATTAATAAAAATGATTTGTGATGAAATTAGTTCATTCTTGAAAATTCTTGTTCAGCAAATCTTTAGCTGTATTCCTCTGTAGCTTATAGAACTAATTCCAAAGTCAGTTCCACATTATTTTATTTTATAATGAGAAAGCTTAGCAAAAATCGTTCTTTGAGGAATTTCTAATATCCATTTGGGGTAAAATTCCCCCAATAAAACATATTACACTTTATAAAAGAAGTCATACATTTGTTCTAGTCCTATATCATAACACAGATTTCAAAATCACTAGAGAACTAGATTCAGCAATTTTACCACATCCAAGATATAATATTCATTTGCAGCCCAGGAACACATGAAAATTTTGCATACTATGATTTAGCAATGCTAGCACTTGATAAAGAAATTAAAAGTTTTCAACACTGTTTGCTTTTAGGGGGGAAAGCCTTTTACAACACACTTAGAAATACCATTTCCACTGCTCCAAATGCTGTAGTTATATTGTAATAAATCCTTCTGCCCCAATAAAAAACTTATTTGTCGGATGTAAAAAAATTAACAAAGTTAAAATATATTGCAATTTTTGTTCCCAGTCCTTTTTTTGTTTGAAGTTATTTTTTGGGCTCTTATTTCTCAATTCATCACAGAAGTAATCAAAATACTTTGTTCCTTCCTTGCAATCTTTTATTTCCTCAGGGTTTGCTTCAATAGTTATGGAAAATATATGACTGGTAAAGCAGCAGAAACGAAAAAGTTTTGAATTTTGGCAGTACAAAGTTTCTCATATAGACTTCCACATACCGCCGCGCTCTGATCTTCTTAGCAATATTGGCTCCATTCCTTAGAAACATGTGAAAATAATGTATCTTCTGTATTTATGAACACTGCTACAGTGTAAGATGACATTTAAAAAGGTAGGGAGGGGAGGGGGAAAATATTAAAACAAATCTTCGAAATGATGAAGAAAATGCTAAACAATGATTTCACAAAACAGATCACACATGGTACATGAAAGAAGCAGAATGGGAGAACAGCATTATAGCACATATTAAGCAAGAGCAAACAAGCAAATTACACGCCACCTCAAAGCATAAGATTTAAAGAAAACAAAGAAAAAATAAACTTAAAATGAGTTTTCTACATAACGAAGAAATTGCCAATTATGATTTCACAAAATAAGTCACACACATTACATAAAAAAGCAGAATGGGAAATGGCATTTAGCATAAATTAAGAACAAATAAAGCAATTGAACTGTGTCAAATGCTACTTTTGCTTCGAGATAGTGGGACCAGTGACGTCACATGGAGGAAAGGACTTCTATAAATTTAACCCCCTACCTCAAGTCCTGATGCTTTACCCGTATATAAAAAATTTTTAAATTTCTTTCTTTTAAATATTTAAAAGTTCCAATTATAATCAAGAGTTAGCGCAGTAAAATCTCATTCTATAAATTATACAGAAAGTTAAAAATTATTTTTTTCCCAATAAACAAACATTAAGTAAAATTCTCCATATTTAGTGCAATGTTGAATATAATTCAAAATTAACTATCAATCCATCTAAGAAATGAAAGCAAAGATAATTGGATTTTATTCATGGAAAACATTTTATGCATCCCTACAACAATCAGTAAGCAATTAAATCGTTTTAATTCTAAAAGTTAATTTTTTTTAAAGCCTAAAATATATAGTTTTAGAAATGTATGTACACTTTTAATTTAAAAATTTAAACGAATTTTTAATTTTAGTTTTTGACCTCTCCACCCAATATTCAGGGGCATTTTGTACTCTCTTTACAATAAGAGAATACAAAATATAATTAATATTACTCATTTTTTAAAATTATAGACAAAAATATCAAAATGGCTTCTAAAGAGACATCACAGTCTCACTATTCCGAAAATCATGGTCCAAATCATGGTCCTGTTTAATTTAGATAGTTTTTGTTAGTAATTTTTGATTTCTTATTAACCAAAATCATCTTTATGAATTTATGTTTTGGAAATCTTTGTACAGTTTGACATAGTTTCAATTGGAAAAAAAAAATACTGAGAAAAAAATTATAGTAAAATAAAAATTCCTGCTGCTGAGTTATGTTAACACAAGTTTAATAATTCCTCAAAAACAATAAAATGCAAAACAAATCAAAATTCAGAATTAAAACAAAAAGAGCTAAATTGTATAAAAATGGAAAGCCTTTTTACTTACTTCCTTTCTTGTTACATGTTTCTTCAAGCATTACTCTGCGACCTTTACTTTTGCGCCCCCTCTTACGTGAGTGTGAGTGCATATTAGATTCTTTTTCATTTTTTTTCTTGCTTTCTTTTTTAGGAGATAATTGATCATCACATATGATTTCAGTTCCATTACCAGCTTTTGAGCGCTTAGAACCATGTAAATGCTTTTTTTTAGATTTACTCTTGCGCTTTCCACTTTTAGGAACATTATCTACATCCGAGCTATAGCTTGAAGAATCTTCTTGAAAAGATTCCGATTTTGGCTTATTTTCTGAGATGTCTGATTCACTATCATTAGACTTAATTCTATCTTCCAAATATTTATCACATATAGAATTTGTAATTAATACAAATGGTTCTGGTTTACAAACCTCAGAAAATGTTCCAGGGAGTTCAGATTTTATATCACATAATGGTTCAGTTTTAACAATGTCATTGGGGCTTTTTTTATCTTCATTTTCAGAATGACGCTGTAACCAAGCCTTTTTCAATTTCGGATGACTACTACAGCTACTACTAGAATTTGTACTATTGGACGAATTTGCAACAGTTATATTAGTATTGCTACTTAACTGTTCTTCATTAGCATCTGGTTGTGAATTTGGTGGCACCATTTTATCAGAGGTATTCAATGAATGGCTACTAGAAAATTCAACTGCCTCTTCAGAAGTATTCACAATGCTTATATTTGGAATTTTATATTTTGTGAGACAACTATAATAGCTCTGAGTTTCAGATGAGTGGTCCAAATCAAATCGAGATTCAACTTGAGTCAGTGGAGAAGAGTTCTGTAAATCAGGCATAGAAGGGGGTGTTGGTGAAGGTTCTAATTTGTATGAGAGATTAGATGCCACAGCAGGAGAAGGTGGATTAGACTTTACACAATAAGAATCAGCAGTTAAATGATGTTCGGCTAAAATTGGAGCATTTGAAAGTAGATGAGGAGGAGTAACAATGTGAGTTTCACAAGAATCCAAACACATGGTTTGTATTTGTGGTTGCAGTTGTGGAGGAAGTAAACTATCATCAATTGATTTTGGGCGTTTTCTAGTGGTAACATCATTCATAATTTTTCTTTTCACAAGTGGAATACCAGTATTTTCTAAGTTTTCAGGTTGAGAATTAGTATAAGGTGATAATGAGTTGTACCCTGGCAAATGGACTGATGGATGGTTAGATACAGATGTTAATCGAGGTGATGACTGATGAGGAGAATGAGGAGCACCAGAATTTGACTGTGTTCCATATAAATGAGCTGGGGAAGGTGATCTATGGATAGATCCCTGAACTGTCATGTGGGCTCGGTTGGATAAATGAGAATCCTGTGCGATAATTTTACCAGAACTGGCATTACCTGGATGAGCATTAAGAGCCGCAACAGGAGAATAACTGCGGCTAATACGTCCAGGAGGGAGTGTATATGGTACAGAACTAGGACGACATACTGGGGAACCACTAGTAATGCCTGAATTTGGACTGGCATGTGGATATTGATGAGGTGGAAGAGGGCTTCCAGGATGTGTGGACGCTTTAGATGACTGAGAATGTGCAAATGACACTTGAGGTGTGCTGGAATTTGTATTACTAGTGTGTGTAGCTGCTATATACATTGGATTGGGAACCAAGCCTTGTTGAATGAGGCTGTAAGAATACGATGAATTAGCAGCTGGAGATGTACTTTTAGAAGTTGCATATGGAGGTGAGTAACGAGCAGGCAAGTTATTCATTGAACATATTGGTGGTTTAGAATCTCTTGGATCAAATTTATGTCCAACATTTATCTTTTCTTGAGCAACTTTACTATCTCCTTTCACAAGATTCTGAGGTTGGTCTTGCAGTAACTGATAATGTGGTGCTCCAATCCGACCAACTGCAGGGGAAGTATTTTGATGTGCTGGAGGAGCAGGACTATTACTATTACTGGAAAGCTCATATCGTTTAAAAGCACCCACACCACAACCCAAAGGTTGAAACAAAACATTTCGATCTTGTCCATGCATTCCTTTTAGTTGCTTAGAATTTGGATGACCTGGTGATAAGGATCTTTCATCTCCTTTCCCTTTCAAACTAAAAAAATTAATTAAAAAGCATTAAAAGACTTTATGACCATTCATATGAATGGAACTATCACAACCAGTTAAAAACTCAAAGAAAAATTTCAAAAATCCTCAAGGCGATCGTTACATGATAAAATGGTGAATACATCAGGATGGAAGGGGAGGAGTTAAATTTAAAATATATAAAGGAGCAAATAAAACATTTAACATTTAGAAATCATAAAATTTACCTCGCTAATACTTAAAAAATTCACACTTAATATTTAAAAAAATTTAAATAATACGTCTATTTTCTTTTAAAAGAATCAAGGTTTGACATAAAAAAAAATTGCTGCGAAATTTACCTGTTGGAAGCTATTGCTTCTTCACAAGCCATTAGTTCAGCTGGAGTAATAAATGAATGTTGAAAAGGTTGATATCCATATAAACTAAAATTTGTTTCACATTTCAATTGTGCAGAGGAACAAATAGGACTAGGAGCTAGACTTGATTTAGATGATCCTTGACCAGATATTTGAGGTGCTTCAGGCTTTGAAGTATTTCGAACTGATCTTGGCTAACAAGAAAAAGGTGGAGGTTAAAGAGATCTTGAGCAATTGTTTTTATGTATATAAAATAAACACTAAAAAAATTTTTGGAACATAATAGAATGGCAGGCATTTTTTTTACACAACTCTAAGGATTTTCCAAGCCAAGTTTTAGCTGGTCTGTTAATATTTAAATAAAAAAAAAACATTTTAGCATAAATTTACATGAAACTTGGCACAAAGGCCATTTCTAACATAACAGAAACAGCTTTTATCAAGTATTTAATTGCAATATTTTAAGAAAACAGGCTTTATAAGTTAGAATACAGCCTTCTCTTATAAGAGAAGGCTGTATTCCAAGACAGTGATCCACAACCCCCGGTCCATGGACCAGTACCGGTCTGTGGATGAAATGGTACCGGGCCGCCTAAAGAATATTAATCTATTGTCATTTTGTATAAAGTGGTGCATTTCTCTCGGGTTTGTGCGGAAATCACTTTATATTCCACATTAAATCACTTTTATTCATTTTTGGTGTAACTATATTTTATTCTGAAGGCATATTTAAATGTAACTAAATTAAAATTGTTAAATCAAAACAATCAACGTGTCGCATCATTAAACGGGCCACAGTAAAATTATGAAAGTTTGACCAGTCCGCGGCGATAAAAAGGTTGCGGAGCACTGTTCTAAGAGACCCATTGTTTGAATCCCATTCACAGCAACAAATGAAAGAAGACACTGAGCCAAAAAGAGACATTGAAAGAACAATATGCACCCAAAACCAGATATTAGCAGGGTAATATGCTTTTTACAGATTAACTGAGATTCAGTCAAGAAACTAATTAATGGTATATCAGTACCTTTATAGGCATTATGTTGGATGGCCTCATACTCCTGCATGTGTTTGACAAAAGACCCCTAAATACTATGAAAGCAGAATTCTTAGATTGATTCCCACGAAGGGATGACAGCCTTCATTTATGTAGAACTCAAGTCAGTCAACAATTACCTTGATACCAAGGATATTCAACTGTATAGATTGGCCAGCCAGAGCTTCTAGCCTTAGCCCTATAGAACATGTTTGGGTTGCTCTTGAGAAAGTAATTGTATGTCACTATCCTCCAAGAAGCATTCCGGAACTAAAAACTATTTTGCTCAGGAAGTAGGATTGATTCCAACAGAAATTCCGCAACTGGCTCTTGTTCAGTATGTTGTCATACTGTATGACTTGTCAGGCTGTGAGTGGAAACCCAACCCCAATATTAAGACTCAATTTTAGTTTGATATCCCAAGATATGGATTTTGAATATCACTGCACTATGAAGTTTACTGATAATAATAAGGACTATAAAATTTCTTTAAAATGAAACAATGCTTTTTTGTGTTACAAATGTATATTAATTTAAAATCATTTTCCCTCAACTGATTAAAATTTGTCCACTACTTTACAAAAATCTCACATGAGCATATTATTTTAATTTTACATCCAAATGTATATAAAACCACATAAATAGCAACTTAAATATCAATCAATAACAAATAATCTGTAAATTAGTAAGTAAAAAGTTGCAATAATTTTTATAGCGATATTTCAGCCAGATGACTTTGAATATATGGTCATATGTATGAAATACATACAATGTAAATTTTTCCTCTTCTATATTGGTAAGCCATTCATACTTTTTCTAATCTACTGCACAAAAAATGGATTTTGTATTTAATCACATTGTTCAATATTCAATAAAGAAAACTATTTTGCAATTTTTCTTTAAAAATGTTGAATATTGCATTATAATACGAATTGTTTAATTGATGTTGTTCTTTTGGAGTGATGAAAAGTCAACTGTCTCTTTCTTAAACTATGCATGCTTTCCAATATATTTTTTTTAATGTTAGCAGCTTGTTAGTGGATGTTAGGATATACTTTCATTCATACCTTGTATAACTTCATGCCTCGTAAAACTTAAATAATTAAAAGTATAAGCTATACATGCAGTAGCATACACATGCCTCTTATGAGGGGAAGGGGTTGCATAATAAAAAACATGTAGACAAAAACTCCAAAACATAGTATCTCGCAAAATGTTTATATAATCGTCATCCAATATTATGTAACTAGCTTGATTATAGTCGTCAATGTCACGATGTAATCACTATCCTCTAGATTTTTTCATACATTTTTGTATCGTAATTATAATGTAGCACAAATGGAAAAAAAGGGGGAGGGTAGAGGTTGCCGGATTTGTCTTTCTGCACATGTTCAGTAAGCTCTCTAAATTTGGAATCCCTTTCAGGTTTTACCACCATCAATTATCACTAGAATTTGGCAATTTTTTTCATAGCACTCTTTGGGGCACCTGGAAATGAAAATGCTATCTTTTAAAAATATCATATTTTCCTGTATATAATCTGCAGCGCCGTATAATCCGCGGCAGTTTTTACGGCGAATAATCCCAAAATATAAACTGCCGATAATGAGTGTCACATAAGATAAAAAATACACAATATAATTAAAAATAGAAGTAAGAAATTGTACAGAAAACAAAATTTATTATGAAACGTCTTTTTAAATATGTATGATATTTTTTACGATAATCTCAATAAAACAAAAAAATTCTTTGCTCATCTAACTTACATAGTAATGATCACCTACAAATGTCTGAAAATATTTTTTACAAATAACTGTCTTCAACCAGAATGATCTTTTGAACCCATTGGAAATAAAAAATGGGGTTTGACAGGGAGATGCACTGGCGAGTCTTTTCTTTAATCTAGCATTAGAATAAGTGGTAAGAGATTCCAACATCAATACCAGAGGAAATATCTTTAATAAATCAATATAGTTGTTGGCTTTTGCCGATGACATTAATATCATCGCTTGAACACCCACCGTACTAAGACAGGCCTTCTAACCTTTAGAGAAAGAGGCCCTAAGGATGGGACTGAAAATTAAAGAGAATAAAACCAAGTACATGCCTTACACTAAATCAGGTTTTAACAATTCCCATTTTAAAATTGAAGTGTATAGTTTTGAAGTTGTTGACAGCTTCACTTATTTAGGTTCGGGAATTAACAATAGAAATGATTGTACAACTGAAATCCAAAAGTGAATTACTATGGCTAATAGATGAAAAATCAAACTTAAAAGAAAAACAAAGGTACTATTGTAATAAGTTTTTTACGATCAGTAGTAACTTATGCATGTGAAACTTAGTCCGTGTCTCGAACAGATGAGAACATGATAAGTATCCACGAAAGGAAGATTTTAAGATTCATTTTTGTAGGAATTCAGGAAAATGGAACATGGCGAAGAAGATCAAATTTAGAGCTCTATCAATCATATAAAGAATCTGACATTGTTAACTTTATCAACGAATTAAATGGGCAGGTCACATTATCAGAATGAACGGAGACCACACCACTAAAAAAGTCTTCAATGCTTAACCAATTGACACACAAAGAAGGGGCAGGCCAAATCATAGATGGATTGATGCCCTAGAAAAAGATCTAGTTTTGGGTACTAGGTATTGGAAAACACTAGCAGGAAAAAGGTTGGCATGGAAAAGGCTTCTTAAGAAGGCCACTGCCCACTCTGGGCTGCTGTGCCACTGAGGAAGGAAGAAATTGTCTTCAAAGTTAAGACAAAAAAGAAAACACTCTTTCATTTTTAAATTTCTAAAAAATTAATCAAATTAAGAATGGGCTTTTTTTAACAAATGTTTTGAATAAACTGTTCTGCAATAGGGGAACAAGTAAATTTTTTTAATGAAAATTTCTCATATACAGATACAGAGAAAATTCTTGTAAGGTTATTTGTTTCAACTATTAATTATATTGATTTTAAAATACATCTCATTTATATTAACACTTAATTTCAACATTGTATGAATATAAATAAATAAATTGTCCATTTTATTTTACATGAAGAAATTTATTACAATTTCTTCAATGCATTTTTTTAAATTCAGTTGAAAAACTGCAAATGATGTTGCTTTATTGTGTACATTTGAAGAATATTTCATGTAAGAGATTTGAGCCAAAAGTTATTTTTTGTTCAGCTTCAGCTCCAATTTGCATTAATATTGATTTTTATAATACCATCACATATATAAAGTTTAAGCACTGCTGTACCCTAGTTCTTGTGAAATAACTGATCTATAAGTTTCCTAAAGTATAGTAGAATATTTACAAAGATATAGATAAATAAATATTTTACCCATATGCAGTGCAACACAACATGTAGAATGTATCAAAAAAAATATGTTCATATCAAAAATAAGAACAAAATATGAGATTGTTGTGTTTGAGTTAGGCAGGGAACAACATGGCAATGGTTACTCCATTATTGAGAGGTCAATCATTAAAAAAAGAGTTTAAAAACAAAATATTAAAATTTTTACTGAATTTTAAACTAACAATTTGGGCAGAGCCAAATTCACAAAGATAACTGTATGTTGTATTGAACACTGTTTAAAAACCATTGATCTACCGTTTGTTATTTACTTGTTGCACCTGAATGTCCAAACAATTTTCTTGAATGAGTAACTCGTTAGGTACAAACTTCCTTAAAATATCTGAAATCTTAATTAATTTAAAAACTCTGCTAGATTAAACAGAATCCTAATAAAAACTAAGTAAATTATGCTATGCCACATACAAATAGTTTTCTATGAAAAATTACTTAAAAGTTATTTTATGTTAATTAAGAAATCAGAAGAGGAATATGGGACAGTATATTTGAATTAGAATTTCCCTTTTTTGAAATACTTCTTTCAACACACATAGACAACATTTAATTAAAGCTGTTGTCACTTTGGGTATGAAATTTAGGATGCAGAGGCTACTATTCTTAATTCTTTTATACCCCAAAACAAAAGAAAATTGGATGTATATTACATAAAATAAATAATTTACCTCAACAGATGGATAGTTCTGGAGAGACATGTTAACTGATTGCTCATTTCGATGCTGCTGAACTATGGCTAACCACCTTTCGTGCTCTCTATGTGCATGGCTGCTTTCTAAATAATGAACCCTAAAGAGAGATAAGAAATTTTCATGTAAGAAAATGTAATATTTACAGTAATAACAAAGAATTAAATCATTTAATCGTCAAATACTTTTTGAAACTTATTTAAAATTAATTCATTTGCAATGTACGTTTGTATAAAATGAAATTCAACACCCTGGTCACTGTGCTATACAAGTGAAAATCAAAAGTTTTACATAAGTTATTGCGACAGATTTAACATGTAACAACCTTTATACACATAAGGTCTTTCATTGCATGAGAATTCACACCTCGTGAGTTGACTGAAATAATATCGATCGAGAGTTCGCGACCATAACTACTAGGCTAATGTACATAGAGGATTAAAAAGAAGAGAAATTATGTCCAAGTTTTACAACTTAATTAGGATTTCAAAAATAATTCCTAAGGAAAAAGGTAAAAAAAAACACCATTTTGATTTGAATTTTAGATTACCTTACTATATATTGTAGTCAAAAAATTTGACTAGTAATTTTTTTCCCATTTACCTTTCTTTTTCTTGTTCTCTCAATCTATCTTCATTACGCATCACAGTTGCAGATTGTAAATTGCTTGTAGGAATACCTTCTTGCCCTTTCCCTAAGCTTTTGGTATTTGATAAAGGATTCCAGCCCATCACCTTTTGTTGTTGCTGAAAATAAGGTAAAAAGGTAAATTCTCATTAGCGAAGAATTATATATATATATATATTTTAGAACTATGACAACCAATTAATATTCAAAGTTTCAGGCTGATGCTCATACAGAATTCTAAATGATATTAAAAACATCTGAAATAAAAGAAAGTAAAGGCTTGTAAACATTAATTAATTGCTGTGATTTAAATTTAATGCCAACCCTGTGAAGAGAAAAAAAGGCATTTAAATAAAAATATTTTTTCAACATCTGTGTGTCCTGAAATAAACATATTTAAAAGGTATCTTTTTCATTTCTTTAGTAAGAAAAATAATACATTAGAAAGGTACATTATCTACATAAATTTCATAAAATTTATATGAAAATGAAACTTACTTTCAGTTGGTTTTTTTTAATTCATTAAATTGTAATTCTCCCTTTAACTCCCAATTAAAATTACAGTCAAACCTCGATATTACAAACCTCTATATAGTAGATTTTTCTGAATAGCGAACTTTTCCCTGGAACCAAGAACATTTCACGATTTTCTCTGTAAAATAAGTCCGTTTGTCTATATAACCAACTTTTTCTCTTGCGATTCAATTTTTCTTCTTCCTATTTTTGAAGTATTTCTGGACATTTCAAGTTATTCTCTCTTTTATCTTATTTTATGGTGGTCATAAATCCTGACCTGGTCTTATTAGGTGCTTAACTCACAGAGAGCAATGGAATTCTGGGCGTTTGATCCAAGAAGTCCAACCTTTAACCCCCATTGTCCAATTCATTGGAAACATCTTTGATATCCCTTTCCACCCTTAGTGGAGTTGTCTCGTGTCCCTGTGCCTTTGAACTAGTCTCTGTTTATTTGTAGTGTTGATCCGCCGTACTTGTAACTTCATTTCTTGTAGCTCAAAAATTTCAAAATGTAAGAGCTTGAGCATCAAAGGAAAAAAATTAATTTCTTCAGGAAATGGATAAAGTCGTCAAGAAACTTTCCTTGAAGTTTTGCTTTCTTTCTTTTTGATACGTAAGATATATAAAATAAATATATATTAATTTGCAAAAAGGTATGAATAATTACTTTTTTTAATATATAGTGTTTGTGAGTTTATAAACCACATAAAGCAAATTTTAAAGAGAATTAGAAGATGAATACCTAACAAAATTCCCATATAATGAACTCTTTTTCGGAATTTAGCGACTTCATTATATAGAGGTCTGACTGTATATGAAAAAAAATCAGATGTAAAAATAATTTAATAAAAATATTGCATTTGATGCAAAAATGGATGAAAATCTCAGATCTTGACTTGCAGAAAATAAGATGTTTACAACAGGTATTAAATATAGATGATATTGTAGATATGTTATTTATAAAAGATTTATTTTTAATAGAAGAAACTTATAAGCTTAAAGTAATATAAAGGAACTTAGAACTTTTCCCACAAAATAATCAGATTTGTACAACATGCATCACAACTAAGTAAAAATAATTACAAAAAAGTCATTTGTAAAGAAAAGATTTTTTTAACAGAGAAGAAAAACTTTGTGTTCCTAACTTTAAAATTTAGCAAAATAAAAAAATAGGCTATTTTTAACTAAAAAGGGTTACCTTTTGTAAAGCTAACCGAAGAGACTCTTCAAAATGCTGTTGCACAGCCTCTCTTTGAACTCGTTCTCTTTCTTCTCGGTCAATTTTGTCTTGCTCCATCCACTGTCTCTCTTTCTCAGCTATCTTTTCTTTTTGCCGTTCTATTCTTTCTTGTTCCCTGCTGCATACACGAAAAATGGGGGAAGAAAAAGAAAAAATCATCAGTGAATTGCTTGATTAAAAAAAAAATCTAATTTAACTGTTGCACTTTCAACTATATGCAATCACTGAATGGTAAAAATACAATTTTACATTTAAAATATTCCTCGGCATAATCTTGCAAAACTGACTTCAATAGTCTCGATTAGCATGGTATAGAAATTTGGCAACTGGGTCATGAACTCGGGTATTGTCCTACAAAAACGAAGTCTGTCATCAGTAGCCCTAGAGTAGCTTTGAAGTGCATCATTAATAAAAAAAATTCAATCAACTAACACTTTGGAGATGGAAGCCATGAATTCCTGTCTTTCATTTTCAACTGTTGGGGACAAATGGCAGGTACAAATAATACAGAAAGTTAAAGGATAATCATAATTTTTGGTTTACATATGCATTAGTGTGTGGGGATAATTAATCAGGTATTAGCACTAAGGTGCAGAATTACTACATATCATTAAACAGATGATAAAAATTAGCATAAATATTTAAAAACTACATGTAATTAAACTCTCACAAAAAATTTCAACTCAAGATTTTCTTATGGAGCTTTAAAACCTTTTAGCCACTGTCCTCATATTAAAAATTCTGTCTTGGTGATTCAGGATAATTATTGAACTAATCTAAGACATACAAATTAAGAGTTTCCATCGGATTAAAACTACTACATGCTTTTCAGTAATATACATTATTACATAAAACCATTTGAGTTTGAAATGAATTCCAAATTCATTGCCCATTAAAAACTAAGCTAAAATATAGGTGTGGAAGTAAAATAGATTTTATGCATAATTTAAAAAACATAATTAAAAACTTGAATTTTCTAACCTTTCTCTGTCATGGATTATGCTTCGCTCCCTTTCATGGGCTACCACACGCTCTCTTTCTTGAGCCAATGCTCTTTCTCTTTCATGAGCCAGACTTCGCTCCCGCTCATGAGCTATTGCCCGTTCTCTTTCATGAGCAATTGTCCTTTCTCTTTCTAGTCTCATTTCTTCATATTGAGCAAGCATCCAAGGGTTTGGATTCAGCTTCTGTTGCCACATGACATCAATGGGAATATGAGGAGATCCACCAGAATTACTGAACTGACCAGGTAATAAATTGTGATGAGGGAGTAAGTGTCTGTAAGCTGAAGAATGGACGGGTGTTGAATGCGGGTGTCCAGACGATGCTGGGGGTGGATTTGTAGGGATGTGCGGAGAAAGCCCAAATGCATCAAAATGGGAGGGTGGACCTGTACTACGACCTTGCTGAGGATGAAGAGTAACTCTTGGATAAATAGCTGCAGCCGATGCTACAGCTACAGGATGGGATGCAGCAGCAGCTGGGTTCATCGACTCTCGTGCTTGATATTCTTGTGGCCGTGGTGCGCTACGCAAAGCGCGATATTGCTCAAGATCACGCCGGTGTTTTAAATCCTCCAATTCCTTAGCTGATAGAACTTCTCTACGGCTGCCCTCACGATGCGTTCTTGGGTACCTCTCAAGGTTGTTATTAACATATCCTCGTGATGTTTGACTGCTAACATAACTCTGTATCTTCTCCCCTTTATATGGATCACTTGAGCCTAAATGTGACATTCCTGAGAAATGGAGCTCTGAATGTATAACAGGAATGCCCTGAAAATGGCCAGCATCATGCCAAATGAAACAAAAAAAGCATTTCTTGAAAAACTAAAAACTTTAAAGCCATGAATATAACACACATACCAGTCTCTCTAAACAATATTTCTTAAAAAATGGGTGAGAAATAAATATTATAAGTCCAAACAAGAAGCTAAAAGATATTTCTGTTTTTTTTTCTATCACATATTGACTAAATTGATTTTAGTGCCTTCAAAAGCAAATATATGAAAATAGATATGCAAGTCATTATGTTGAACACTATGAGCCCATGACAATAAAATTTTATCCACATGTTTCAAGAAATACATTGTTATAAAAATAACATTCTTCCAGGTAAGTGATCATTCCTCTTCAAATAACAGAGTTTAGATGCTGAATCTTCTTTTAAGTTGAAATTTCAGAATTGTTTATAATAAAATCTATAAAAGAAAATAGTCAAAATCCATGAATAAACAGCCAGAAATTTCAAACAAAATAAAAAAAATACTTGCATCCATATAAAACAAGATTTAGATTGAGAACTTATAAATACATTAATTAATGCTAAATTAATAAATATGACAAAGAAATGTTAATTTATAACTTAGCCATGTTTTAAAAAAAGGCTCACAACTGTATGCAAAAGGTTATCCCAGGTATTAAAAAAAAAGAGACAAGATGTGACAAAAATAACTGTAATCAAGAAATACATTTGTGGGGGGGGGAGAGCATTTTGTAGGAATAACTTAAATTTTCTTTTCTTTGAACCTTATTAAAAATTATTTCATATACCAAAATACTTCATAAGATCAATTTTGTATTATGCTTTAAGTTAAAAATATATTGCTAGATCATAACATAGCACATAATACTTATTTATACTGAAGTAAACATGGTTTTTATTACAAAATTATACTTCAAGTTGACCTGACCTTAACCTGATCGGCAGACATTCAAATTGCTTAGAACATAAAATTTTGTGGCAACAAGGGTTACGAATTATGATGTGCAAGCCATATTTTAAAAAAAGTCAAAGCATAGAAAACAAAGTCAAGAGGAAAAGTGTAATATATAATCACAAAAATTACTTCAAAATTCTGGCTCAAAGTAGACTTTAAGAGGTAAAAGTTGAGATGGGGAAAACTGTTCATTAGCTGGTGGAACTACTTCTTTTCATAAACTGTTCTTTGAAACTTGTACTTTTAGCACTGTAAGAGCTGAAAGCAAGTAAATGCATATATATAATTAATTCTTTTATAAAAATATATCAAAAATACACATAAATGAAAATATATTTAAAGAGAAGAATATTTTTGATTGTCTTCATTACTGGTCAGAAAAACAAATTGAAAACCAAATACATCTAGAAAAAAAAACTTAAAAAAAGCTGGAAACTTTTTATGTTAATATTCATCAGTGTTTTAGTCATAATGTATTTAAAGAAGTTAAACAGTTGTATAAATAAATCATTTGCATTTTACTTAAAAATCATACCTTTCCAATCATGAATATACATTCTACTTATAACAAATTAATAATTATTGAAAAGCTATTTTTAATAAACTTTTATTTTTAACTTTAAATATTCTGATTTGATCCAAAAGTTTATAATATAAATAAATAAAATCCTACAGTGTTAATTTACTCAAGATGGAAAAGATAACTAAGAACAAAAAGAGTTAAAAGAAAACCACAAGAACAGGGTAAATTATTGCTTTACATCTACATTAGGTTTATTTCCTGGTGGACAAGATTAGATATATGCATCAACAACAAATAATGGCACAAAAGGAACACAGAGCTTCAATTTATTCCTTTCAGAAGGTCACACACAGACATATGGCATCACCAAGCTAACATAGTAAATATTAAATGTGAGTGAATATTAATGTCGCAGCTATTCAACTACATGAGGGCTTTTGCCAACAGACCTCGCAATTTAGAACCATAATTAAGTGACAAGGATGACATCTAAGCTCGCGCCTCCTCTCCTAACTTCCATACACCACCAACAGGAGCACATTTGAGCCCTGACATATTTAATATGCAGCAGTACTGGATTGAAGTCATGACATACCAGCCACGAATCCCTTACCTTGACCACTAGATTACGACGGCCTCATATTAAATGTAAACCACAAAAGAAACGGCAATACTACTTACAAAACGAAATTTTAAAGAAACAAGGAAATAAAAACTATTTGAGTCATTTAGTGAAATAAAAAGCAAAAATACAGGTAGTGTGAACAATTGAACACACAGAAATATTTTGCAGTATTATGTATTTAAATACTTCAACAGTGGACCTGTGATTCTGACAACATAAAGGTATAAAAGAACAAAGTTTTGTTTGACAAGAAGGACGGCCGAGAATGAAGAAAAATCGCGTGTTTAAGAGTGTATCATTCGTGTTTACCAAAGAAAATAAATCTTATGAAAGAAATTTATCATGCTGATGTACCTGAAATCATAAATCTTATACTTAACTAAACACAGTGAACTTCCAGTTTTAGAAAAAATTAACAATTCATACATGTTATTAAATTTAATCATTCATTCGTTAATAATTTAAATACATTATTCACTTAATCACCACACATTTGGCCTTTTTTTTAAAAAAAAAAAGAACATTTTTAAATTTCCACACCAGCCAATGTGAGGACTTTGAGCCTTGACAGATTTAATATGCATCAAAGAGGGTTTAAACTGGAATCCGGGCTCGAACCGACGAATCGACAACGCCGGTCATAAGCTAGCATGACGACTCGGCTCCCGCGATCCCAGAATCATAATCAGAAACAAGGAAATAATCTGTAATGTTTACAATAACTTTCACAAAGATAAAACAGTGAACGAAAATTCTAATTAGTTCTCTTAAAAAGCTACTTTGTAATTGTTGTCAAACGAGATAATCTAAGTGGAACTGAGTTACTACCCCCCACCATTTATCTTGGGTTTCTTTACTTCCCTTTCCAGCGAATTTCGACATTTCCATGTTTTTTCATACATCAACAACAAATAATTCATTGATTTTTTGACGCGACGCCATCTTGATTACTGTTGCAAAAGACTTCAAATTAGAAAGTCGCGTTTGGGCGCCATATTGGCACGGTTTTAAAAGTCGTCAAGAGTCAGTGGCGTAACGCCCGCATTACGGCGGGAGGGGGGGCAGGGATTCTAGTTCTAGGGGACCCAAAGCCTGACTGACGCCAAAAAACGTACTTGGGCTTGGGGCCCAGAACTTGACTTTAAAGGGGGCGGGGGTGCGCTAAGAGATCAGATTCTCCGCTACGCCACTGCCAAGAGCTGCACCAAAATAGAAATTTACAAGACCTTTGAAAGTAATTTAATAAGTGATATCACACCGGTTAAAAGAGAAGAAATTTCCTAACTACCAATTTCAGTTTCACTGAAGTCAATAGTGCTACAGAAAAACCTCTAATGTCCTCTACTTTCTACATCGACTTCCAGCACCATATCCATGAAGATAAAAAAATGATTTACACTGTCTAAATTTGGCCATAATACGGAATGATTAAGTCCTGTAATGCAGCGTAGTATCAAAATATGTGAAGAGAGAAAATACCAACAATTGTGTGTAAGTCGATGCCATTAAAACATACACATATTCAATTTCTCTATGCAGCATTTCATCAGTTTTAATACAATACTGGAGTATTAGTATATGAAGCATAAAAAAGGTACCGTAAAATCCGGTTTATATATATATATATATATATATATATATATATATATATATAACGCGCAGCTATACTTTCAAGCTAAATTTTTTAATCTATAGGTATATACGCCGCGCATAGAACGCACCCTCTTTTCCAAGAAAGAACCTGAATTGCATTTGTGTAATGCTCTTGTGTTTTTAAGTCATTTAATAGAAGTATTACCCCAGGCCAGAGTGGCTTAACGTACACCCCGCATTGCGGGAGGGGGAAGGAACTATAAGGGGCCCAAAGCTTGACTGACTCTTAAGTACGTATTTGAGCTTGGGGCCCTAATATTCTCCGTTACGGGCTTTTGAAAATGTAATATAGTTCTAGAAATACATACAACCCTTTAAGCACATTAGGTGTGTTATTTCTTTGAAATAAACAGTATTCGATGTATGTAGAATTTTTTGCATGCTTATCCCTTTGTTTATATTTGAAGCTATCATTTTTAAACTCGGCGTATATAACGCACACCTGTAAACTTCAATCTAATTTTTTTTGTGTTCAAAGTGCACGTTATACGCCGGATTTTACGGTATGTTTGATTCATACTGCTTTCACCAATCGTTAAATAGGATTCAAATTTAGAACATTTTTTGAGAAAGAATTGCATTTTTTTTTTTTTTTTTTTGAAAATCATATTTTGACTTCCTCTAGCAAGTATATAAAAACATATTTTAACAGGACACTTATTTTTATTTGGATGGGTTGATTGATTTTAATTTACGTCGCAATGTGAAGCAACACGCGGTTATTGGCGACGGACAAGAGAATTTTTAACCTCGGTCAAGTGATGAGGAAGCCACCTCAGCTGATACCCTCCCCCCTCCTAACTTCCACACCACACTAACGGGAGGACATTGTGCCTCGACAGATTAAACGTGCATCCGCGGCACACGATTTCAAAACCGTGACATGACAACGTCAGTCACAAGTTTGTGATCACAACCACTTTTATTTGAATCAATGAATCTGTATAAAATGCCTTCCACATTTCGTTTTCAATACTTTATACGTTAACGGTATATTAACGCTTCAATACGCTAGATTGTATTTATTTGCATCTCTTATGATTTTTTCAGGATGCAATGATAAGTTTTACACTGTTATCAGAAACATGTAGGCGATTCAAACATTCCTTAAACACTTCTATTTTGCAGGTTTTTATTCTCTACTAACGTTGGGTGGAGATAAAGATTCCAACAAAAAAAAATAATACAATATTTTAAGAAATTATTTGGAATACCAACTGGGAAAAGAAAAGCAGAATAACTGAAAAATTTATAAATCCTATTGCAATTTATTTAGGAAGTTAACTAAGCCGATAAAGTTTTGAGAGAAAAATTAACGCAACGCTCCATTGGGTTTATAAGATAAATGCAATGAACCAAAGAGATTGAACTCCAAACATCACTAAAAATAAAGGGACTGAACAAGTTCCATCTCAGTGGAACTTTCGGTTTTACCTATTAAGGTTATTCTACAACTCACTGTACTTAAGGTAACTGCCTACCTTCGGACCCATTTTTTTTTTTTTATAAAAAAATTTTTTTGGAACAAATTGACTGTTTTTAGGAAGAAAAATAAAAAAAATGTATGTAAATACAGATTTTTTTTAAATAAATATTTTACTTTTAGAAAAATTGGTTGTTTTCAAGGAAATTTTATCAAATTTTTACTAAAACGCGTAACACTGTATAAAAATCTCTAATACAATTATCGTAATTTTCTTTTTACACAACATACATATTACGATGTTCTTCAAAATGAACCAAAATCTAAGAGAAATATTAAAATACAAAAAAATTACAGACAATTATACATAATAATATGAACATTTTGATATTTTTTTCTTTATAAAAACTACCCTAAATGAAAAAAATATTTAACCAAAAAAAAAACTCATGGTCCACTTTATGAAAAAAACAGTATAATAAACATTCCCACAAAATTTCAAAACATTACCTGGTTTGGTTCTTAAGATATCATGTATCTGGTAAAGACATTTCTTTCGAAAACATAATTTTGAGAAAAACGCATTTAAAGTTTTATTTTACCGCCCTTTTGCATAGAGAGATGTTTTTTTAAATCACTATAACTTTATTTCTATTTCGCGTAAAGGAAAAAGAAAACCTGTTCTGTAAAGAAATATGTTCAAACTATAAGATTTTGAAATAAAAAAAAAATGCCTTATGCAGACGAAAAACGACATTTTCAAGGTAGGCAGTGTAACCTTAGGTGTTACTTTAAAAATTGAAATAATCTAAGTATAATAAAAAATTATCTTGATCAAATCATCACCGCATTAAAAAAATTGTTTTCCATTCAATTTCGACGGAGTATTTGAGCAAAAAAAGTTAACACATAAAAATGAAAACGTCGTAAAATGACTGATGTCACAGGAGTGGCGTGACGTACACACCCGCATTGCGAGGGGGCAGGACTGTAGGGAGTCCAAAGTCTGACTGATGTCATGTACCCTTTGTAAGCTCCGGCTTGGGGCACAAAACCAACTTTGCGGGGGGGGACTAACATTCTCCGTTGCGTCATTGTGTCACAGCCATGAATGACATCACTCATTGGTAGAAAGTTCAAACGTGTATGATTTATTGCTGAAAATACTGCATTATTCCAAATTCGAGCTAAAAACATATTTTTAACATTAAATAAAAATTGAAATATTCTACATCTAGTGTAGTAGTAGTAGTATAAAAACTAGGTATTCACAATGAAACACGATTTTCAAAAGTTCATCATCTTGATTTACTCATTATTGTTTAAAAAGTACTCGTTTTCTTTTTGAAGAGTTTAAGAGATCGTATTTATTCCTGTAGTTCACATTTGTGTGTCGATGTGATCGTATCAGAAAATTATTTTAAGGAGTACAATTTAATTATTTTAAGGAGTACAATTAATGATTACATTTATTTAAAATTATATACTGTGTTCTAATTACATAAGATATTAGAAAAACTGTTCAAATCAATTTTCATAATAATTTCAGTATTATCGCAAACAGTCCCAGAAGCATAAAAATTGCCTTTTTTTCTGACAGTTCAAAATTAAATGGTCAATTTCAATTTCATTTGGATACATAGGCAATAAATAAATGATTGCTGCCTATCTCCGCATGCGGAGTTTGAACTAAGAGTGATGTTGCTTGTCGAGGTAAGTGCCTGGCTAAAGGAAAAGTAATGAGCTAAATTCATGTGACGTCAGATTCATATGATAACAACAATCAAGAGTTTTCAGTCAATCAGTTGATGCGCTTTGCTGTTGCCAACTTTTGCTCTTTTAGCAGTAACTTCCCCTTTCCTACATATTTATCAACAAAAATCATTCACATACGTGAACAGATTACACTTGATATAAAAGTACATATATAATGCAAGAGTAATTTTTTTTTAAATTTTGAAAAACCTTTTGAAGAATTTTTATACTAGAACATCTTTACTCAATTATGAAATTTTTAACAAGTAGAACATTAAGTACAAGACTAATGGCAGCTTTGAATTCAATGGGGAACAAGTGATTGCATTTATCATGTGACTGTCATGTGCGAATTTAGCGTACATAAATTAATTTAGTACACTATTGTATTTGATTTGATAAATTTACGTTGCTACAAACACCAAAACTGTTGTCGAAGAGCCTCGTATCTTTGAATCATCGTCAAGTGAAAACTGCAACGTTTAAATCGGCACCCTACTCAATATAATAATTAAGAAATGCCTCTGTATCCTAAGATCACAGCAAACGCAAAGGAACACAAGTTACAATTAAGCAAGAACAATACAAATCTATTTAAAAAATGAGAGCATTATTATCCCCCCATCATTCAAACGATCTGTTTACTGAAGTAGTGTGTCATCAGGTGGGTTCATCACATCACATAAAGACAACTCCTTTTTTGTCTTTTAGAAAACATATAACGAGACACACGACACAAATATTTTTTTAAAAAATGTATGGATTCACTTAAATTGAATTATTAGGGCGACCGACCATTCATGTACAGATTACATCAGTACAAAACGGTAACTCACCTGCACTGAGCTTTCACACATAACAAAAGTTCGGCGCTGCAGAGTAGCGCCCTCTAGTAGTCCCTTAAGTTATTGTATCAATGATCTTTTTAAGTCCCATTGAAATAACATGCAGTCGTAAAAACAGAAGGGGGATAGACACTTTTAACAGTTTTGCAGTTCTCAGTTACAACTACAGCTGGATGGAATCGGTACAGTGACGTAACGTACACCTCCGCCACCCCTGCACCGCGGGGGGGACAGAACTCTAGGGGCCCCAAAGCCTGAGCGATGCCAATTGCGTAAGATCCGGCTACGGCTCAAAATCTGATTTTGCAGGGGGGGCGAAAATTCTCCGTTACGCCACTGAATCGGTATCAATGTTAATGGGTGAATTGTGATGCTAATGAATTAATCACTAACTCTGCCACTATATAAAGTGAATTAATTACTATAAACTAAATCAAAATTTTTAACTCCTGAAATAAATTTCTCTATCAGGAAATCTGATTCTTTCCAATTATTTTATTTCCCATCTAAAAACTAGCCTAAATTCCAAATTCACTAAAATTTTGCCGAAAATTTCGAGTCCCAGGAGTTTAACAAATGTGTGGCTCTTCTAAAAATAAATGATTACCTCGAATATTTGATTTAAAAAAAATTATACTCAAAACTTTTCGAAGCTCTTTCAATTCTAAAAGGGGAAAAAATTGAAAGTAATGTTATGAAAATATTAATAATTAAATACAATTACGGAAAAAAATATCTAA
This sequence comes from Trichonephila clavipes, assembly GCA_019973935.1. Lineage (NCBI taxonomy): Eukaryota > Metazoa > Arthropoda > Arachnida > Araneae > Nephilidae > Trichonephila > Trichonephila clavipes. The sequence continues at coordinate 133,338 of BMAU01003842.1, forward strand.
ATTTGGATCCTTGTCATAAAAATCTATATATAAATTAAAAATTTCACTCTTAATTTTTTTCTTTTGTTAAGGCAATACTTAATTTTTTGTTGAGATCAAAATTTGTGGTTCTTAAAAAGCCCTCTACATCATAACACTAAATTGACAAATCATTCACTACAGGAGAAATTTTTATGTAACGGTAATCAGGGAAATTTTTATGAATAAATTGCGTACATCTGCTAGCGCATAGTTCCTCAACAGCTTTCCCGAAATATCTCTCGCATATATTTGGGGATGGTTGGTGAGTGAGAGATTAACGTCGCACTAGAAAGCAACACGAGGGTTATTGGCAATGCACTTCATAATTTTGAGCTGTGGTCAAGTAACGAGAACCCTTCCTCTCCACACGACGCGAAGCGATGACTGTGAGCTCGGCAGATTAAATGTGCATCAACCCCCTCTTACACGGTGGATCTTCGGTGGCACAAGGAAACGAACCTGCGACAAGCCGGCTATAAGTTTCTGAACATAACCAGTGCTCCCCTACCCTTTTATCTCCGCGGAAAGGTTAACGTTTGTTAATTTTACCGTGACCCCCTGGGGGCATTGATTGTTTATGTTTCGGATTGCTTAGATTTAATAATTTTAAATTAGTTGTATTTAAACATGCCTTCAGAATAAAATACAGTTACACCAAAAAAATGAATATAAAGTGATTTCCATAAAAAGCTCACTAATCCGGGAGAAATACAGCACAGTAAATAAAATGGAAACAATTAAATATTCTTTGTGTGGTCCGGTACTGTTTGATCCATGGGCCGGTACCTGTCCGCGACTCGGGGATTAGTGCACTAGGACACCGCGAAACACGAGGAAACGTGTACAGGAATACTTCACCCGGCTTAGGGCACAAAACCTGACTTTGCGGGGAGGGGGGCTAAAATTCTTCGTTATGTCACTGCTCATCGAATAAACAGAAATGATTTATTCAATTTGGAATCTAGACTAGTTTCAATCAATGAAATTTATTAATTTCTACGAAAAAGCTGAATTCGTACTTATTTATCTAAATTATTACTACAGATTACTTCTGCATACAAAGGCAACTCATGAAAGAATGCATTTCATATCGGTAAAAACATTAAAGGCTTATTAAATGTCTACTCATTTTTAAGAAACAGTCAACAATTTTCAACGATAAAATCACTATAATTATGGACATGAAATAGAAGCATCAGCAGAATGCCCGCATAAAAAAAAGAAGTGATGCAAATGCTCCGTTATTGTGATAAAACTTGGAGATTGAATACGTGAAGTGGCGCCGCACTGGTTTGGATTCAGTTTTAGTTCGTTGAGTGTTCTGCTTTAAATTTGTACTTATATATTTCCGCGACCCTCTTCCCCACTTTTACCTCTGCATATATATATATATATATATATATATATATATATATATATATATATATATATATATATATACAGTCAGGTCTCGTTTTATGCGGTAGATACGTTCTACCGAAAACGCATATAAAAAATCGCATTAAAAAGACATTACTTGAATGGAAAAAGTAGAGATACCGTTCCTTAGTTTTCTAAAAAATCGCATAAAACCAAAACAACTAGTTATAATTAACTTAAAACCGCATAAAATAATTGCAGAAATGAAAGAAATAGGCTGCATGATAAATTACTTCGAATGTCTGAAAGAAATTCATACAAAAGCTAAAAAAAAAAAAAAAAAAAAAAACTTGTATTCAAACCTTAATTCATTTTATTTTATGCAAAAGTAATACATATAGTTTTACATTTTTAATCATTATCGCTATCTCATAATGGTTTGCACTGTTTGCGAAGTGGTTCCAAATCACCTTCATCATCAGAAGAGACTCTCTCTGCAATAGATATTTGCGGTAAAGGCCACGGATTTTCACAAACTTCCTTCTCGTTCTGTGCAGCTCTTCCTTTTCTGACAATGTAATCAGTAATTAAACTTTGCGATGATGATTCTTTTATTTTTTTATATATAGTTCACGATATCCAGACATGCAGTTCTGCAGCTCACGTTGTAATTTAGAGGCTCGTTCAGAATTGGGGTCATTAATAAGAAAATGATTTTCTAATTTACTGCAAAGTTGAAGACCTTCTTGAATTAATTTTCCAGTGAGGGGAGTTGATTTTTCTTCCTCGTCATTATCACCTTCTAGACCTACGACGCCGTATACAGTTAGAACTAAAGTTAAATCAATAATATCATTGTCACTTAATACATCATCCACAAGCAATTCATCTATATCATCGTGGCGTGAGTGAGTGAAGATTAACGTCGCACTGTTCAGCTACACGAGGGCTTTTGGCGACGGACCACGTAATTTTGAACCATGGTCAAGTGACGTGGACGACACCTGAGCTGGCACCCCCCTCTCCTAACTACCACACCACACCAACGGGAGGACGTTTCAGCTCTCGACAGATTTAGCGTGCATCGCTGTCTTAGCGGGTCTTTAGTGGTACTGGGCTCGAACTCGTGACAAAGCCAGCCACGATCCGATGCCTATACCACTCGGCTACCGCGGCCACTATATCATCGTGGCTGAAGGTATTAAAACCATCTCCTCAAATTTCATGTGTGCCAAATTAATTATTTCATCTGATAGTGTCGATGTTTGAGTGGTTGTATTGTCTATCACACATGCTGGTCAAATCTTTTTCCAACAAGCATTTAAAGTTCTAGGTTTTATTTGAGCGGAAGCAGATGCAACATGAATTAAACAATCAAAAATAGAAAATTGTTTCCACACATCTTTTACTGTTAAGGACTCATTTTCTAGTTTATTCAAGATGAATTTGTACGTTGTCTTAATATAATATTTTTTAAAAGATGCAATTATGCCTTGATCTAATGGTTGAATAAGGCTTGTTGTATTGGGCGGATGAAATACTAGTTGAACATTTGGATGTTCTAATTGTGGATGACTTGCTGCATTGTCAACAATGAATAGAACTTTAAAATCGAGAGATTTTTCCTTCATATAGGCTTCAACTTCTGGTACGAAACAATTATTGAACCATTCTGTAAAAATAGATGTTGTCATCCAGGCTTTCGGGTTAGCCATCCAATGCACGGGCAGTTGTTTTAAATCTTTACCTTTAAGGGCGCGTGGTCTAAGAGATTTATTTATCAAGAGAGGTTTCAACATCCGATCTCCTGATGCATTGCTACAAAGTAATAAGGTGACTCGATCTTTACTTGCTTTATGTCCACTTGCAGTTTTTTCATCCTTTGCAATGTAAGTACGGTTAGGCAATTTTTTCCAATAAAGTCCTGTTTCATCAGCGTTAAATACTTGATCGGCAGAATATAGTCCCCATCTTCAATAATTTTCGCTAGCTCCTCTGGAAATATTTTTGGTGCTCCTTCATCTGCGCTCTCTCTCTCTCTCTCTCTCTCTCTCTCTCTCTCTCTCTCTCTCCTGCTATCTTAATATTATGAAGTGCATTTCTTTTTAAGAACCCGGTTAGCCATCCTTTGCTAGCTGAAAATTCTTTTTTCCAGCTAGGAAGTGGAAGTTGGTGGTTCTGACTATTTCATTGACTTATAAAACTTAAGAGCTTTTTCTTGGATTAAATAACCACTTACAGGAATCCTTCTTTGAACTTGTTCCTCAATCCAAATTGCGATGGCTCTTTCCGTTCTTTCTAATAATACATCCCTTCTGTACGATGCAAATTTGGTGTTTAATCTTGTACCAGAAATGACCGATTTTCTTATTGCAGCTTCATTCTTTTTAATTGCTCTGACAGTAGATTCGCCTAAATTAAAATGTTTTCCAATAGCCGTAGATCCTTCTCCTTTTCCTAAGCGATCTAAAATTGCAAGTTTCGTTTCCAACGAAATTGACTGTCCTTGATGGGTTTTTTTCTCCATTGGGCCAAATAAAATCTTAGAAAAGAAATTTAAAAAAATTACACTTACGATTTTCTAATGAAAAATAAAACTTTACGACACTCACTTTAAATCCAGAAATCAAAATTTGCTGCTTATTATATCGCAACTTAAATTAGCCACTTATTAAAGTGAAACTTTTATAAAAATGAGCAAGGCACCGCTAAGAGAAAATATAATTTCGAAATAATGATATCGTATCGGTATACTACTGAGATAACGAATGGGAATCTAAGACTGTTGCAGCCGAGCCGCAGACGTAAGCACCAAAAAGATACGGAAATTCTCGGAATACTACGATCTACGTCTCAGTATAAAAAATAATAATAATAACAAAAATCTAAAAATGTTTGGAATACAAATCGCAAATGTTTGAAATCCAAACCGCACAACTTCAAAATCGCATAAAAACAATCCGCATAAAAAGAGACCTGACTGTGTATGTATGTATGTATATATATATATATATATATATATATATATATATATATATATATATATACTAGCTGGTATACCCGTTCTTCGTACGGGTGGACTGAAAAATTAAACACAGATTGAAGGATAAAGAAGTTTTTAATGAGTTAATTTTACGTGAGTTGCAAATTAAACAAAAAAAAGTTTTTTGCATATCTCAGCTAAACAAAAAAAGAAAGAAAGAAAACACCTTTGTTAAATTTTAAGTATGCAGATATAATATAAATAAAAAAAAATATTTTTTATCATCTAACTCCCCGTAACACTCTAGAGCAGGGGTGGTGGACCTTTATGGATGTACGTGCCATTTTTTCTAAAGAAGTGTTTAATGAGGTACAGACGTGCCACCACAAATAATTTTGACTTGTGATTTTTGGGAAAATAATAAAACTTATTACTAAGAACACAAAACTCTTTGTTTACTACGAAAAAATTCCTTTTGCACTGTATAATTGTAAATGTTTTAGATATACGTGTAATTCAAATTAAAGTAACATTAGTGTGACTTCTGTTGTGGCAGATTGTGTGTATGTGGATGACAAATAACTTATATTAGGATTGTAAGATATTGCTTTTAGTAGAATACATGCTCAATATAGAAGTCATCAGCCAATCGGTTTTTAAGCAATTAATTATTTTTGATGTGGTTCACTTTTGACAAGTGGATTTGCGATGTGTTTCGAAATGTCGTTTTACAGACGATGTTTTGCATACCACTGTTCTAGAACATAAAACACGCACATTTTTTGTTGCCTTTACTAATAATGCCATATTTCTAGATTAACCAAATTTGAAATTCTTTGTTACACTTACTATATCTTGCCCTTTTTTATTTTTTTTTCGCTGAACTAGTCATGTTATATAAATAACACTTAAAATCATAAATATAATACAAATAAACTTTAAAACACAGTTGTGTCAATGAAATCGACTATGATATGCATAGACAAACTTTGCAATTGTAGTCCTCGACATAACTAACGCAAGACAATAACAAACGAGTGTGCTCCCCGCCGCCCCACGACCGATCACTCGCATTTGTTCGTAATACTTCATAGTGAACTTTGTTATTTCGAAATAAAATGCAAACTATTTTGATCGCTGGCGTGCCCAAAATATTGTGTCGCGTGCCATGAATGGCACGCGTGCCAATGGTTCGCCATCCCTGCTCTAGAGGGTCGATTTTTGAAAATACCTCCCTAAGCTAATATCTGCTCAGAAAGAAACACATTGTTTAGTTAAAGTTTTGTGTAATAAAGGCTTAAAATAGTGTAAATAATTTATATCTGAAAGCGTAATACATTAATATTACTTTCTGTTGTTTTTATTTTATGTTAAATTTGTAATATTCGCAAGCAACGCCGTTTCTTAAACTATAATGGCGAATCAATGAAAAACATAGCGAAATAGTAACGATAGAGTCAAGTTGGCAAGTGTCTAGCTACTTTCATAGCCCGAGCTGTATTAGACCTTTGTAAGACCTGCCGTGTAGGAGAGCGATGCACGTTAATACTTTATCCACCGCATTATGATTTACTGCAGTTTTTTTCATACGATATTTTTTTTTATCACTACATTGAAAATTAAGGGATAGACATAAACGAAATACTCCACTTAGGGAAATTTAATCCGTTAGAGCTAATAAATTAATTAAAGATATTCCACTGTGTAGAATTAATTATGTACACCGTTCACTTAAAATAAATAGTCAAATTGTTTTCTAAGGTCTTTATTAACATACAAAAACATAAGACACTTAAATTTTGACATAAAGTATTTTTTTCGGGACAAAAATAATAATCTTTGCAATCCGCTGAAAACGCAATATCTGCTACAAAACTATTCGCCCTACCGCTAAAATACTCATCATAGAACCCGTGCTTCCATATATCTTGGAAGAGTGGATTTCAAAGAATATTCCTGCTAAGTATTGGTAGAATATTCCTTTTAAGTTGTTGTGGTGTGGAAGTTAGTAGAAGGGGGTGCCAGCTCAGGTGTCATCCACGTCACCTGACAATAGTTCAAAATTACGTGGTCCGTTGCCAAAAGCCCTGGTGTAGCTGAACAGTGCGACGTTAATATTCACTCACTCACTCCAAAAAATACAGTACAGTAGTTATAATTATTTTTATACTTAAAAATGAAAAATTTGTGTGTACCTATTCAATTAAAATATAGTGTTATAATTAACTACTAACCACAAACAAATTTTGAAAATTTGTCCAAATGATGTAGTGTGAAAGAGAAAGTTTATTTACTTTAAGTACCAGAACCGATAAAAGCATTTATTTTGAAAAAGGATCAATTTCTTACTACCAAATGTGTGCATAATAAAATCATAAAAGAAACATTCCAATAAAGAGATTTATAACAACCCCTCCCTTCAAAACTTAGTTTTATTTTGAAATAAAAAAAATTAGGGATTATGCTGACCACAGGAATTAATTAGAAGCGAGCGCCTTGCGTAGCCAAAACCAAAAGGTTTTTCACAAACAAAAGATAGATATATGCTGTCGTGGGGTTTTTTTGCAGCGCACGCCAGAATTGCATGCAGATGGCAGAATTTTTTCCTACTTACTTGACAAATATCGTTACATTTTTACACTTCACACAATATCTTAGTTAAATTTTAGCCTAGGCTATAAATCATAGCCTATGTGTTATTCTGATGTATAAGCTATATTACTGTAAAGTTTCATTAAAATCTATTCAGTTGTTTTTGCGTGAAAGACGGCCAAACATCCTCACAAACTTTCGCATTTATAATATATATCTAGATATATATAAATATAACGTTATCATAATGGTTATGTTAAACGAAAAATATTCTGAATTCATAGAATATTAAAGAAAGAGCCTGTAAATACGCATTAAGGAGCCGTGATTTTGCAAAAGCGTATAAATGGATAATATTTATGGTATTTAGTGTCACTTAGATTAGTAAATGTATATAAAATTGTTTTAAGAATACTACTACAATAAAAAATAATTTAAGTACAATATTTTGACAAAAATGAACACAGAATGACCAATTTTCAAAATATTCTCCTTTAGTGAAAAATGCTTCCATTTTAATAATATTTTGCCTGCATATAAGCTCAGACCTCTCTACAGAGGCTCAACTAGAATTTTTGAAACATATAACTTAGAAGTGGGTTTATACATATTTTACGACAACAGAGGAAAGCAATTTTAAGAAAAAACCGCCGATAATTATTTCAATTGGTGGTAACTCTGAAAATAATGAGCATTTTTTTTAAAAAAAAAGGCTGAGCCTCTATACAAAGGTCTGAGCTATATACAGGCAAAATATTATTATAATAAAAGCATTTTTCACAAAAGGAGAACATTTTGAAAAAAGGTTATTCTAAGTTCATTTTTTCCCAAAATATTGTACTTAAATAATTTTTTTTTGTTAAAATGTCCTTAAAACAATTTTATATATGTGTTCTAATCTAAACGACACTAAATATCACGAAAATTATCTATTTATGCGCTTTTTTAAAATCACGGTTCCGAACGTAGTCGGAACCGTGATTTTAATCTCTAAAATGAAGAAACATCCTTTGTGAAATAGGATTACAGAGCACGTTTACTTATATCAAAAAATAAACTCAAAATCTTTACTATTTCCTTTTCGCATGCTTTATACTACTATTTATGAACAGATTAAGTTATGCGAGTTCTTCCACATATCCAAGTCCCTCCCCCTCTTCATTTTTTTCAAAGAAATCAAAAGCGTTAAACATTCATCGGCAAGATCTTCAAACAAATCGATTTTATAATGCAAGCGTTATTTGAAATGTATTACTACCGTAAGTAACTACACTGTAACACAATTCTAGCACAATTTCAGGATAAAGTACAGAATGACGAACGAAAATTTAGTAACCTAAAAGTAAACTACATAGGTCAAAATTCTAAGATATGTTATGACGTGCATAACTTTGTAGATATATTATGTATTTTATACGTAACATTTAATTAAGCATTTGTAATTAATGTTTTAGTTTATTAATTAATGCTAATTGTTTATTTAATAATTTATTTTTTACTGTTTTTCGTTCCCGACAATTGACAAAATCAAAAAAATGTTTTGCGGGTGTATTGTGGTATGATTACAAGAATGGTGAAATTTCGCCCCTGGAACTCTCCCCCCGCTCCTTGACAAATTCTTGTGTGCGCCACTGATTCAGAAAGAGGCTATATGTTCATAACAATCCCTATTTACCAACTGATATAAAAATGTGTAGCATTTGTTTTTAATAACTAGTCTTGAGTGAAATTTAATAATACATTGGAACCTTCCAGGGAAGATTTAAGCTAATTTCAGGCCCTGGGGGCAGCAGATCTACAGGCCGCCTTGACACTGGAGGATCGAAATTTATAACAAGAAAATCTGTTAAGTCCAACTTATCCGGGCTTACGGCGCCCAATGGATAGACCACCCCGCTGGAATCTTCTCTTACACACCTCATTCATCTCAATTAAATTATAAACAGTGTTTTTTTCCAGGTATAGAAGTTTAAGTTGGCATTACTTTCCAAGATGGCGACCGATTTAACAGCTGTCAAGTGATTTATTCTCAGTTTGGTTTGGCAATTCATCATGAATAGACTCACGCCTGAACAACGCTTTCAAATTGTCGTCGAATGGGCCCAAAACGAGATTGCCGTTGTTCCAGATTTTCATAAGCGAATTTTGTTTAGCGATGAAGCGCACTTCTGGTTGAATGGCTACGTCAACAAACAAAACTGCCGCATTTGGAGTGAAGCTAATCCACAAGTGTATGTCGAAACACCGTTACATCCAGAAAAAATGACTGTTTGGTGCGCTTTATGGGATGGTGGAATCATTGGTCCGTACTTCTTCAAAAAAGATGAAGGCCACAACGTTACAGTCAATGGTGATCGGTATAGAGCCATGATTACCAACTTTTTCATTCCTGAATTGAACAATCATGATATCCAGGAGCTGTGGTTCGAACAAGACGGCGCAACATGTCACACAGCTCGTGCCACAATCGATTTATTGAAAGACACGTTAGTGACCGCCTAATTTCACGTTTTGGACCTGTGAATTGGCCTCCAAGATCTTGTGATTTAACACCGCTAGACTATTTTCTGTGGGGCTATGTAAAGTCATTGGTCTATGCGGATAAGCCACAAATGCTTGACCATTTGGAAGACAACATTCGCCGTGTTATTGCCGATATACGGCCACAAATGTTGGAAAAAGTCATCGAAAATTGGACGTCCAGATTGGGTTACATCCGAGCCAGCCGTGGCAGTCCTATGCCAGAAATCATATTTAAAATGTAATGCCACAAGATTATCTTTCGAATAAAAAAAAATCATGTCAATTGAATAAAACATCGTTGCTTTATTGCAATTTAAAATTCTATACCTCTAAAAAACACCCTTTATATATATGTAATAATTCCCTCTAGTATCATTTTTATTAATTAACTCTTTGTACTAAAAGTTAAAATAACTTTAAATCTTTGGTTTAAAAATAACAGCGTAATCTTAATCGTAATCGGCTAGTCCGAAATCCTTGTCCCGCCCATTCTAGCCAATCAGAACTACTATTACGTAATGACCACTGTTGATATAATAGCAAAAATCTGGTGTAATTGCTCTCTTTGTATGCTTGCTTTCATCATGTAAAAATGTAAATAACTGCAACTCTGTGTCTTTGTGTTGTGTCTGTCAAGATGTCGCTTCTGTTATACGTGTCTGCTTACGTGTTTTTAACGAATAGATGTAAACTATAAAGTGATTGACCAGTTACGCTATGTGTGCATCAAAATAAAAGATGAAACTCAATTCTAAAGATGTTTTCAATAATCCAGATATGACAACAACCAACACCGGCCAACACTACTACAATACATTACACACACACACACACATATATATATATACATATATGTACACATATACACACACACACACACATATATATATATATATATATATTTATATATATATATATATATACATATTACTCACTTTTAGATAAATATTTTACATTATATTTCTGAAAGTTGGGAAAGTTCGCCCTCCCCCCTCCTGCCGGAAATTTTGCTTTCAGTAAAGCATAATAATATCTTTAGGTGAAACAATAAGATATCACAATCTTAGAAACATATGTTTTATTTCATATTTCTAATCACCGTTAAATATATACAGTAGAACCTGTTTTTGTGCGGTCTTTTTATGCGATTTCCTTCTTGTGCGATCTTTTTTTTTTTAGGTAGTGAATGAATTTCAATGGCTTTGGCTCCCCAGTAATGTTTTCAATCTATTTACGGGTGGTGTAACGGAGAATGTTCGAACCCCCTCTGAAAGTCAGGTTTTGCCTTTAATATTTTATAAATTGGGTCAATACATATTTAGCGTAAGTCAGGCCTTGGGCCTCTAGAGTCCTTCCCCCCTCGTGATGCGGGGGCGTACGTCACGCCACTGAAATGTAGACACTTCAACAGGGCCGATCCTAGGGTATCGGCCGCCCTCGTGTAAACACCTCATGTACCGCTCCCTAGAGAACTTTTCATATCTTGACTAATACTTAACGTTGACGTTAAAAAATAATCTACTTATATAGGAATAAAAAGTAAAACACATTAATGTTGTTGCTGTCGTGTGTTTATTACTGGGATACATACGAAAGACGAGAGATAGATGAACAGAAACACATAACATAACCAAAGAAGAATAGAGATTTTTATTGCAAACGATGATCCCAGCATATAACAAGAAGAGGTGCGCTGCTTTTCCTTTCGAGACGGGAATCCATTTCAGGCGAAAGACCGACTTCTTTCCCGAAGAAGATACAACCAAGTCTTAATCGGGATTCGAACCCGAACCCACTGGGTTACAAGCCAAGGGACATAGCCACCATACTGGCTGTGTGGGCGACAAAACACATTAATAATAACTCAAATAAAATTTGAAGTGCAGAATTTCATTTTTTGGCCAGGTAATGAGTTATAATAGCGACAACATGCTTTAACAAAATAATAAACTAACAAAAATATAACCTTTAAAATAGAAATTTTATAATTATAAATGCAAAACAGAATTTACTCAAAAAATACAATCTAATAAAAATAAATACTAAGGCACAAATCTCGTGAAATGAAAAGTACATAAATCAGTCCTTCTACTAAGACTAAGTAATAAACTATACCGTAAAATCCGGTGTATAAAGCGCACTTTTAACTCAAAAAATAAGATCAAAATTTACAGTTGCGCGTTACGCCGGGTATTAAAACGAGAGCTTTAAAAATACAAAAACGATGAGAGCATAGGAGAAAAAAAAATCAGACTTTTACATATATCGAAATACTGTTTCTATGAAAGAAATAACATTCCTTATGAAATTTTTAAAGGATTTTAGTTCTGAAAGTACGCTTTTTTTACTAAAGCTTGGAATAATATTCGAATAAGGATTTCAAAACACAAGATCATTGCGCACATGCATTTCAGGTTTCTTCGTAAAAAAGGGCTAGGGTGTTTGTTATACGGCGAATATGTGTAGGGGCACGTTATACGACAGATTTTACGGTAACTATAAAAAATAACTCTTCTGGCTTTCTAAGAAGCAAATTTATTAATAGTTCCGGTTAAATCAGTTTTTTTCTGAGATTTCGGATTCAATTGAGACTATGGCCAAATCTGAAAGCCTTTCTTCTGTCATATTATTTCTCAAGTATTTTTTTATTTACTAAAACCTTTTTTCACCGGAAGCTACAGAAACAGGTTAAGTTACAAAAATTCTTAATGCTAGAGCGAAATTGGGAAAACAGGGAATATAAGATCATTTTTCACTATAATTTCTAATATCTCAGTTGGCTGTTTTTTACCAAGAAAAATATCTTTGAATGAAGTTATTTCATTGAAGAGCTGTATACCGTCTATATCTTATTTTGAAATTTCTTTTTTATTTTCTCTTATTGATCCAACAATAGGTTTTTTTTTTTTCAAAAATGCATCTGAAAGTGGATGTGTACCAGTTGTCTCCTTTAAAGTCACGTTCTTCAGTCAAGCTAAGGCCCCTCAACGGATATAACCTTAAAGTCAGCTACACGAGAAACTATCAATTTTCCCAAAAAGGTTAAGAAGGAGCATTGAAAAAAGGTAGACGGTGGGTATGACATACCCTCCGCGGGTTGATTGATTGAATATTAACGTCGCACTGTTCAGCTACACGAGGGCTTTTGGCGACGGACCACGTAATTTTGAACCATGGTCAAGTGATGTGGACGACACCTGAGCTGGCACCCCCTCTCCTAACTACCACACCACACCAACGGGAGGACGTTTCAGCTCTCGACAGATTTAACGTGCATCGCTGCCCTACACGGCGGGTCTTTAGTGGTACAGGGTTCGAACCCGTGACAAAGCAAGCCACGGTCCGACACCTATACCACTCGGCTACCGCGGCCACTACCCTCCGCGGGAAGTGCCGGGTTAAAACTGAGAAAGATCTCTCACCGGATGCATTCTATATCGTATAGTTAAAAATATTTTTATAAGTATCTCTACATTAGGGAAAGTCGAGACCATTTCTTTTGCAACTTCGATGCTTGCACAAAGCCTGGGGTGTTCCCGAGAGACGATTTCCGAGAGATTCCGAGTCATATATATAATTTAGTTCTCCGTAGCAGTGTGGAAGGAATTTTTATGAATGCTTGAAAATAAAGTTATAATTTTTAATTAAAAATAACTAAATTCTTTTTTAATCGAATCTAAATTTTTAAACTTTAAAAGTTTTCTATTTATTATTGCAAACTGTAAATTTTTTTTGAAATATTTAGAAAATTAAAATAATAATCTTAGGCTTTTAATTTTTTTTTCAAGCTCAAAAATTACATTTAATCTTTTTCAAATTTTCTGACTGAATTATGAAATTTCTGATTTAATACAAATATATTTTGTTTAATTAATTGTAGTTTCATTTCTGGAACAAAACGTAATTTGGCTTCTAGATTACTTTTCCAAAAAATTAAAATATCTCCATCAAAAATAAGCTTTCAAAAATTCTAAGGTTTTTTTTTTTAAAAAAAAAAAAACTAGGAACACAATCACAATATTCTGAATTTGTAGTTTCCTTTTTTTTTAAAGTTTCTAAATATAAGTTAATAAAACATTATTATTATTATACTTGCTTGTTTGTTTTTTCAAATGTCTTAATACTTTGAGACTAAACAGAACAATAAAACTTATAGAATAATTTAAATTTCTAAGATAACTCAAAACTTTTGACAAAGGCCACAATATCACAAAAGAAATCTAAAATTTTTTAAACTAAATTAGTATCTTAATTACATCAAAAATACTTACTACTTATTGAATAATTTTTTACATTTCTGTTTTGTTTGATATCCCTTGTCTACTTTATAAATTGTGTTTATCATATTTTTGTTTCTGTAACACATTTTGCTATCACTTTAATTAAATAGTTTTATGCTACTACAAGCAACTAAAAAATATTACCTATATTTTTTTCAGCATTTATTATTGTTCTGTAAAAATAAACCTTTCATTAAATGTTTTTTATAAGAAATTTCTGCCATATAGTTCTGACATTCTTATTGTTGCCTTAAATATTGATATAGATTGTTAAAGATGAATTTTGATTAACTTTATTAGAAGCATACAGAATGCTATACAATACTTTAAAGAAATACGATTTTTATGTATTTTTATAATTAATTATACACATAATTAATTATTTTAGTTAGCATTAAATATTCTTTCAAATTCTCAGGGCAAAAGATCTTAATCAATAAGATATCGTGTAAATCCCTCTTAAAATAGCAATAAATACAAAATGAAAAAAAATTATGCTTTTCAAATTCAATCTTACAAATAAGCAGTCTTAGAGTATATTAGAAAAGTTATGTGTTCATTTCACATGTTACCTCAATAAAAACAAAAAAATGTGTGTGTATATATTTAAGTAAACTTCACATACTTTTATTTCTTTGAAAATTCTTTTCACAGGTTGAAGCAATTCAAATTAAATATTTAAAAATTATAGATTGTTTAATTTATTACTAAACAGAATTATCGTAATACGTTATGATTGCAAACAAAATCATCAAAATAAATATAACTATGTTTTTTATTTCAATTTCTCGTTATTGTTAGAATCCTTTTAAAAGTATGGCAAATAATTAATGAATATACTCAAAGGCTCATTAGTGTTTTGTATTTTAAATGAACTACTACCGTTTTTCATAAGTGACTAAAGAAATTATTTTTATACGAGAGGCAAATAATATTCTTTCATTTGAATAACAAATGCCAATTGAAAATCTTTTAAGATCACGGTACATTCAAGCTACGAAAACACACTTAAATATGTTAATCAACATGAAAGTATTCTAAGAAACTCATGACAGTTATTTATATTTATATAAATAAATAAATAAAAGCTATAGCACAAATGCAACGAAGTATTTTTTTTTTCACTTTATCTTACGGAATGATTAAAATACCTGAGCATTAAATCTTAAAAATCGAAAAGAGAATTTTGAAAGTGAAAAATAGTTACCTTTTTTGTTGTTCTGATTTTTGTCTTGTCTAAAAGAAATTAGTTCGGAAGTCAAATTGACACAAAATTTCCTCAGTTTTCTTCGAAAAGGGGTCTTTTTTTTTCTGAGGGTCATTCTGCCCAATGCTTTTCATTCGTCCTTAAGCATGTCATAAATCTTGACCGTGCTTTTCATTACTTTTGTCCGGTGTGTCGAAATTCTTCCTTAACGCCCCCTCCCTCTTCCCCCATGGGACCAGCTTTAAGAACTCATGAATACTCGTAAAAAAAAATAATTAACTATAGACTTGAAGGTGACAGAAGATTTCTGGTGCTTATGGGCCAGATCTTTCTCGGAACTTGAAGCAGATCACTTGCTGACTGAATGCACATTCGGTCTTTTGGTTGTTACAGAAATAAAAGAGAACTGGGATAAATGAAATCTCTAATATTCTCTTTCAACTGGACCACTTCTGAAAAAAATTCCAGTTGCCAAGCCTTCGTGTAGCTTCTTTGTGCGACGTTTATTACAGTCAATCAATCAACAGACGAAGGGGTATTTTAATTTACAAGCAAATAACATTTTGAATGTATTTTTCCCATCCCAAGTGTTATCTGTATTTCACTTCAAACGATCTTTCTATCGAACCGCTTTGAATGAGAAGTTTTTAATGCTTTCTGACCACATACCACTCTTTGTTTTCTCATTATTTTGAGTAACTTTATCAGGTTTTAAACTTTTTTATAATAGGACCTGAGATTCAGAATTCACAAGGAAAATTTATATCATTTGAAGCCAGTGACATACTATTTTATAAACGTAGAAAGGAACTTTTAATATGACCATTAATAACATTTTACGACTTTTTGCTTACACACGTCCGGGGCCCCTGTAGCTAGGGGGGTCTGTATCACTGAGTGTGAGTGAGTGTTAAGGTTTATGGCGCAAGAGCCAGACCTGGCTAAAATGCGCCACACTTTTGTTAAAATATTAAAAACAGTTTAAAAACACACATTAAAAATAAACACAGAAGAATTATAGATGTGTATGCCTGCATGCACATATATAAAAATTGACTTTTTACAATGATTTACCTTGAAATTTAAATTAAAAATAAAAAAACAATTCTTCTGATAAAGGCAAATAGGTTTTGGTGGGGTATTTCTCCCACCAAGTCAGGTAAAGTTAAATGTGATGAAGTAAAAAAGGTGATGCGATAATTATTAAAAACGGGACAATCTATTAAAATGTGACGCACAGTGTAAGAGACCTTGCATGACGGACATTCAGGAGCATCTTCACCCAACAACAAATGCTTGTGAGTGAAGCGAGTATGACCAATGCGAAGACGAGGCAATTTGACATCAGTCCTTCGCATTGGCATCACAGGCCATGCTCCTATGACAGGTTTCACGGAGTGCAGTTTGTTATCCAACTGCTGACTCCATGATTCCTACCAGATCTTAAAAATATGATGCAAGATGACGAGCTTCATATCCGATAGCGGAACCGCTAGCGGCAGATGGGTCGCCTGTATCACTGATACTGGCCCCCTGATAAGGCAGGCTACACCCTTGATGAGAAGGAATGTTCCTCGGAATTTGAAATCCATTCTTATTTTTCTCGAATTATGTTATGCTATCGGGAAATAGGGACTTATTTTGATTTTTCAATAACTATTTAAAATTCAGCATATTAATTCAACTTATTATAAATTTTATTTTGAAAAAATTCACAAAAAATTTTGCTTGTTCTAAAGAATTATAGGTGGCCTGCGGCCGCCTACGTGTGGTGCACGCGCTGCACACATGCTAGGATTGGCTCTGCACTTCAAAAGACGCTCTGTTCTTTTGTTATAAACAGTCTCACGACAATGTGCATTCAGTTGCTTTCTCTCAACGCTCCAGTAGCCCGCGATTGATTGAAGACGAAACTTTCAATGACAGTGACATTATGAATAATTTGATAGATTATGAAGACGGACAAGAAGAACCGGATTCTTTTAAAGTGGATAAAAATATGCAGGGATCCAGCTTTCCAACAAATTGGAAAAGCATTTTCTTAAAATAAACACGAATTAAGACTGGAGTATAAAATTCCAAAAAGGGCTTCAATTATGTATATCTGGTTATCGTGATATTTACAAGCAACTGACCACCCGACCTTCGACCAAAAACTTATCTCTTACTTTATGTTCCCAAGAAGTAAATCAATCGAAATTGTACTTTCAAGTGACGAAAGCGATTTTGAACTTATTCATTACAGGACTTTCGATTAGTTTGGGTTTTTTTTCTTTTTTTATGGCCCAAGGACCAATTTAGATCATACTGCGCCAAGAGAGACAATAAGAACAGTTAAATAAGATTTGCAGGCCATAAAGCCTTAGTCGGGCATAGTCTATATGCCTTTCTTAAAATCTATAGATTAAATTTAGATATGATAAATAAAACCCTTGATGCTTATGAATTTAAACACAGGTGAGGAATTGATGCTATTGTTTAAAATACTGGATAGAGTAAAATCAACAGAGTTAAAAAGCCGATGTCTAAGATGATTTGAATGAATGAGTGAGTGAGTGAGTGAGTGAGTGTTTGGGTTTATGGCGCAAGAGCCAACCCTGGCTAAGCTGCGCCACGCGTTTGTTAAAATATTAAAATCATGTTAATAATACACATTAAAAATATATACATAAAAATTATATATGTGCATGCCTGCATGCACATATATAAAAATTAAAGTGAAAGGTAAAACATTTTAAAAAGTCAAATTAAATATAAAAATCCAATTTCCTTTATAAAAGCAAATAGTTTTGGGTGGGGTATTTCTCCCATCAAGTCAGATAATGTTAAATGAGATGATCCAAAAAAAATAATGCTATAATGATTAAATACGGGACAATCTACCAGGATATGTTTAACAGTAGAAGTCTTTGCATGAGGGACATAGAGGAGCATCTTCCCCCAACAACAAATGCCTGTGTGTAAGATGATTTGAATGTGGATAATAACAGTATGTGTTTCACCGATAGCGAGACATTACATTTCTCGCAATAGGGTGGTGGTTCACCCAACAGAAGATGCCTATGCGTTAGGCGGGTGTGTCCTAGGCGCAGCCTAGTCCATATCACCTGCTCACGGCGGTTGCTTGATGATGGCACAGTTGCAACAAGAATGGACTTATGCAACTTAATGGAATGCAACTTATTTTCAGTTTGTTGGTCCCAGTTTGATTGCCATACCTGAGTGTGGAATAGGGAACCTTTCTGAAGAGCCTGTCGCTGATCGTGCAGCTGTATCAGCCAGTTCATTTCCAGTTATTCCAGCATGTCCTGGGATCGAACAAAATCTGTTATCTTTCTTCTTAAAATGATTAGCTAAAGCATATGTGATGTCCACAAGGATGGGATGAGACGATGAATGTAAAGAGAATGCTTTGAAGGGCTGACAGAGAATCTGTGTAAATAATGAACTTTTTATCGCATGATAGCAAAATATGTTCTAGAGCTATTCTTAGCGCATGGAGTTCAGCAGTGTAAATGGATGCTGAAATTGGTAGAGCGTCTGTAATTACAGTGCTCAGAGAAACTACTGCTGAAGTAACATGGGATTCAGACTTTGAGCCATCCGTAAAGATAGGTTCATTGTCGGAAAAAAGCTCTCTGTGTTCCAAGTACTGTGTTTTGTATGTACTCTCAGGAGTGCATGCTTTTGAGTAGCATGACAGGGTGAAATCAACCTTAGGATAAATCACTTTCCAAGGGGGCACCTCAGAAATCTTGCACAGAGTGAGTCTTCCAATGTTCAGATTTAAGTCATTAATCAGGTCTCTAATTCTAAAGTGAAAAGATTGCGAGTAAGTTAGGGATGAACGATGACTGTTAAAATCATAAAGGCTAAAATTGAATAAATATGAATATGCAGTATTTGTTTTCATTGATTGGATTTTCATAAAATAGTTCAAACATAAATACTTCCTCCGCAAATCTAATGGGGGTTCGTAGGCTTCAGCATAAAGGGACTCAACCGGTGATGTACGGAAGGCTCCCAGACAAAGTCTCAGGGCTTGATGATGTACTGGATCCAAGATCTTCAAAAGAGATTTGCACGCAGAACTGTAAACCACAGATTCATAGTCTAGTTTTGATCTAATCAGAGCTCTGTAGAGGCGAAGCAAGGATGTTCGGTCTGCTCCCCAGCGAGTATTTGCCAATACTTTGAGGATGTTTAGGGCCTTGGCACTTCTGATTTTGAGATCTTTTAAATGACGAGGGAATCGTCAAATATAATGGTCAAATATAAGACCTAGAAATTTGAACTCATTAACAACTTTAATGAGGCTTCTACCAATAAAAAGCTCAAGGTTTGGAAAAAACCCCACGCTTTCGACTGAATACAACAATAACCGTTTTTTCTCTAGAAAAAACAAAACCGTTCTGTTCAGCCCATTTAGTGAAGTTGTTAATAGTGGTCTGAATGTGTCGTTCAGCAACATTGAGGAATTTAGACGAGTACGATATTTGTACATCGTCCACATATCGAGAACACTGAATTCCCTGATTTATATGATGGGTTACGCTATTCATTTTAATAATAAATAAAAGTACGCTTAAAACAGACCCTTGTGGGACACCTTGTTCTTGGATAAAAATATTTGAATAAAATAAACGCAGGCATACCTGGAAAGAACGATGGTTTAAAAAAATGTTGATAAAAACTGGCAAATTTCCTCTGATGTCCATTGCATATAGATCTCTAAGTATGCCGTACCAAAAAGTACCTCTTTCCGAAGTATGATCTTTTCTGTGCACTGCTATCCATAAAATTATTCTAAAGGCTTTGGAATGCAATAAAAGGACCTCGACAGTGTTTGCGAAGGATTTATTTATTTTAGATAATTTATTTATTTTAGCGCGTGTTTTTATTTCTTTTCTTCCCCCCCCAATACATCACATTCGCGCGCCTACGTGGAAAACGGTGGCATTGGGGGGCCAATCGCATAACTTTTAATAGGCAGTTAAGGGATTAATTATAAACCGTACAAGTTATCAAGATAATAGTTTGTTGGTGTATATAATTTTACATATTACAAGCCCACTGGTAATTATTACACTTGTTCTTCACTAAGTATTGTTAAATAATTCCGTGTAATTGTGTACTTTATTTTTTTATTATATCAATGTATTTCGTTTGTTTACTTTTAGTAAATTCATATTTTTTTTAAATAATCTTTTTTTCTGACTTTTCAATATACACGCGCCTCCCTTGTAGAGTTATTACGCCTCTCAAGGGGGGCGCGACCCACAGTTTGAGAAAAGCTGCACTTATAGTCTTAATTTGCACAATAGGTGTCATTTCAACCCTTGTATTATATTTGTGTAACAAGGGTATGTGTGTGTATTTTTTTACACAAATGTGGAAGTCTACTTCCATTGAAGCTATCTACGGTCGCATTTCATATTCTACGTTAATTTGTTTTTGCATTTTATTTTTGTTGCCCCATACGTCGAGAGAAATGTTTATAACATAAATACGTTGCTCAAAATGGCATTTAAATGTTCATAACTGTGTGTGAAACTTCTATGTATTCTGCAAACATCGCAACCTTAAATTTAGAAGGTGTTCCTGTTTAAATGTAAGTTTTAACGTCGAATCAGCCTCCCCTTTATTGACAAACCTTCTGATTTATGCACATTCTAGATTAATTTTTTTGAGAAATATTATTTTACAGGTGTTAGGTGTGCACTAGCGAGTATAAAATAATTTTGTGGGACCCTGGATAATAAGCAATAGAATACTTATAATCTAGATAGTACATATAGAGAAAAAAAATGTTTTAATATTTTTTTATTATATTACAATAAAAACTGCAGGAAATTACTGAAAAAGAGGCTGTCCGGCGCCGAATATATGTTTTAAATTTCCTCGTGGGATCCTCTTTGGAAAACACGATTTTAGGTACTCTATAGAGTTTATATAAACTCCATAGATAACATGAATCTATTTTATATATACATACATAATCCCCTTTTCTTTTCGAATTTTTATTTTGACTTGTGGAGAGCCCCTGGGTATGCTTGGCGGAGCACCAGGACTGCGTCGAACGCAGTTTGAAGATTGATGTAGAGGTCTTATTGGTGGTCCTGTACTGGGGGGGAAACGATGCGATATGGGAGGTCAACTACCAATGTTTTGAGAAACAGGAAACAAAAGCATTTTTGCCCCTTTTTTATAGAAGTAAATGATGCGTGAAGTGGAACACACTATAGATCTTATAAACAAACATCTGAGATCTTGTCTTTTTCAGAATATTTGCCTAAACATTTGCATACATCAACGCATTTTTCCCACGATCACCTTACGTAAACAATACGAGTGCATTTAATTCTAATTAAAAAAAGAAAATCTGAGAAAAGGTTTGTCTCTTGTGGCTGTCTTTTTTTTCGAAATACTTCAGCAGTCATGAATTTGTTATCACAATAAACGTTTCTCTAACTTCACACCGTCGAACCATGACGATTTTGCGCAAACAATAATTCCACGAAATCAGGGGTGACCAACCTTTTCGAGAAGAATGCCACTACTTGGAAAAAAAAAGTTTTTTGCTTGCCACTTCCAATTTAAAAATAATATAATAAATATAAAGCACAAACGTAGGTTATATTGTTAATAAACTTTATGCAGGTTCAATTAGTTAGGTTAGGTATAATATAAAAATGAGTTAACTCGGAACATTTGATTCTAAATACTTATTAAGCAATCAGTACTTATTTAATACGACTTTTGAATTTGTGTTTTTTTATTGATTTTTTTTTACCAACTTATCTTTACTACAGAGTGTGTGTGTGTGTGTGTGTATTAGTTCTCTCTCTTGAAGATGCTAATAAAATTAAGTCTTTTTCAATGCACATATGAGTTAATTTTTAGTAAGATTGATTTTATTATGTTCAAAGCAGAAAACATTTGTTTAGAAACATGTTAATACAAACTTACAGCCATATTTGACAGCTAAATCGCGTAAATTTGGGACATTGTTTTGTACAAATTTTCAAAATTCGAAATAATGCGGATCATTTGCAGTTGAAATAAGTTCCTTATGTTTGCTTTTCAGTGTAGTATGGTGCTGTAGGTCAGTGGTCTCAAACCCCGGTCTGTACCGTTCCACGGATCAAATACCACTGGTCCGCACAAGAAACATTAAATTATTTCCATTTTATTTACAGTGGTGTATTTTTCTTGGGTTTGGGCTACTTTTTATGAAAATCACTTAATATTCATTTTTGGTAAAGCTATATTTCATTCTCAAGGCACGTTTAAATACATTTAAAATAAAATTATTAAATATAAAATATATAAACAATCAACGTCCTCCCATCAGCGGGCCGCAGTTATAATTATCCAACGTTGACAGGTCCGCGGTGATAAAAAGGTGAACACTGCTGTATGTCAATTTCGATTGAGATTTCGGGTGAGTAACAGCTACCGTCTTGCAGAGAAATTGAAAACGGGTCTGTGAAAAGATTAGCATTTATCATCTTGAAAATCATCAAACACAGAACTGAATGAGTCATACGCTGCCAGCTTCATTGGTGAAATTTCTGTTTTTTATAAGGTACAAGAGGTATGTAATTACTTTTTTTGCGTCTCCATATCAATGGTATTTACCAAAAAAAAAAAAAAAAAAACACTAATGTCTAACTTTAAAACCGTTAAGGGAAACAAGGATGGAAGTTCGTATCAATGCTATTGGACCTCTTAAACAAGACCTAAAAATATTATTACCGCATTAAATGCCTTAATTGAAGATACCATTAGACACACAGGGGAAAAAATGTAACATTAAAAATTTTTATTTAATTTTAATTGGACATGATTTTTTATCATGAATTCAAGTATTGAAAAAAATGATGAGAAATCCTAAATTAAACATCGTAGAATGCATTGAAGGCTTGGATAATCGTAAAAATATTTAGTTTCCCAAAGATCGAATGATAACTTTAAGATATCTGTCGATTCAGTAGCAACGCATGCTATAGATTTAGGTATTGATCCCGAATTTAATATCTCGAAGCTCAGGAAAAAGGTCTATATATTTGTTTATGAGGGGAGTGATAAACCAGCTTCAAATTCCTTCCAGCAATTCGCGATCTCTTCAGCAAATGGACGATTTACCTTATTATCTGAGTGCTATTCGATATTCTGCTTTCTGTATGAGTTTCACAACATTTATGATGATGATCTCATGAAAACGTGAAATGGACTTGAATATTAAGTTACAGGTACAGGAGGAAGGAAGTATTGTGAAAGATATCGACGGCATACAACCTTTTAATGAAATGACTTCATTCGAAGATATTTTTCCAGGTAAAAACAGCCAATTGAGGCATTAGAAATTATAGTCAAGAATGATTTCGAAATTTTGCTCAAGCAATAAAATTTTTTTAACTTTACCTGTTTCTTTAGCTTCAGGGTAAAATAGTTTCAATAAATGAAAAATTATTTAAAATTACTCAAGAAATAATATGACACAAGAAAGGATTTCAGATTTAGCCATCATCTCTATTGAATCCAAAATCTCAAAAAAGGATTTCAATGAAATTATTTACAAACTTGGTTCTCAGAAAGCCTGAAAAGTCATTTTATAGTTAATTATTAGGTAGTCTTTTTGTAGAAGGACTGATTTATATACTTTTCGTTTCACGTGGTTTATGCTTTAGTACTTTTTTTTATTGGGTTGTATTTTCTGAATAAGTACATTTATTTTGTATTTCTAATTATAAAATGTCTATTTTTATTTTAAAGGTAGCATTTTTTTGTTTATTGTTTAATTAAGTATTTTGTCGTTATTGTGACATATTAGCTGGTAAAAAAAGTTCTGTACTTAGAATTGTATTTACATTTTATTAATGTTTTACTTTTTACTTTAATATAGGTAGATGAATGTATAACGTCAACGTTAAGTCTTAGTCAAAATGTGAAAAATCTTCTAGAGGGGCGGCATATTAGGTCTTTGCACGCGGGCGGCCGACACCCTAGGATCGGCCCTGCTGAAAAGCATAACATCTACTTCTTAGGTGGTTTGAGTTCCACCAGATTCTATTCGAATTGATGGCTTCAGTATTTTGGCAGCTTCCTGGACATTGTCAGTAGCTGGCCGTTTGGTAGAACTTTTGTCTATTTCCATGAAAACTTCAGTATCTGATAGCACTGAGAGGTGCGATGTTTCAGGAGACCGTTTGTCGAGGTTTAAGGACTCTAGGTCCGTGGAAGATGTTTCAGGGGGGAGATAGAATCGTTTCTTGTTTAATTAAGTTATTTGTAATGGGTTTTTGAGCTATTGGGGAATCTTTATGAGATTCAGAAGTTAAATTGCCAATGTTTGTTGGTGTTTCTATGTGGCTAATTTCTGTTTGAGTTCCCATGTCTGTTTGAGTTGAAATATCTTTTTTTGATTTTGTGTTGGTCATTACTGCATTAGCATAAGAACCGGAGGCTCGAGGTGGTAAGATATTGACCACCCGTTCCCTTGCTTCAGAATACGAAAGGTTTTCAAGTACTTTAATTCTATGTATTTCTTTTTCTAGTTGCCATTTTGGACAGATTTTGGAATAAGCAGCGTGTTCCCCCTTGCAGTTTGCACACTTTCTCCATTCTATCGTACATGCTTCGTTGGCGTGCTCCGTACTACTGCATTTATTGCAGGTAGCAACGCCGCGACAAGAAGCTGTTCCATGACCGTAACTTTGTAACTTTGACCGTAACTCATCGAAAACATCTGAGAGGGTTAGGGATGTAAGGTCTTATTTTAATGTTTAAGTAACCAATTAGTATGTTTTCTGGTAATGCATGTTTAGAAAATGTGAGTATAAATAATGGAGAAGTTACAGTTTTACCGTCTCTTGTGGAAGTTATTCTTTTGACAGCCTCCACTCCTTGAGAAGCTAGCTCTTCTTCAATTTCAGAATCGGTTATAAAGGTATCAGATCTGGGCAGTAAATCACTCCTTTGGATGAATTGAGTGTTTCGTGAGGAGTAACAGTAACAGAAAGATTTGTACATTGTAGGATATTGATTGGTTGTGCTTGTGTTGCTGTTTCTATCAGTAAATCTCCGGATGGTAATTTTTTAATAGATTTCAAGCTGAACCTTGTACAGCTTTAGAGATAAGAAAAGGTGAAGCATTGGAAAGTTTCCTGTTATCAGTTGCATGTAGAACAATAAATTTGGGGGAAAGTTCGGAGCAAGTTTGAGAGTTGGTGGGCTGACCACCACGTGTTGGGGATTTTAAAGAATGCGTTTTTATCTTTTTCTTTATTTTTTTGCATTTAAATTTTTTTTTTTTGAGAAAGGAGAAGGAGAATCCCTTTTGATTTTCAGAGGACCAGTTTGGCGGGGCTAGCCCCAAATTCAGCAACCAGCAGTGGCCTTGGGAGAGCCCCCCCCCGCTCTGCAATGCAGGACCCCATCCAGGCACCACTTGGAGACAAGGCAGGCGAGATTATACACCAGCTGATAGAGCAGCCAGGACATGCTGGTAAGGCTGCCCCGGGCTCCTGTACTATCTGGCGGCCTGAGACGCAAAACTCAGCTTTTCTCCGGTACCCTCTACATGTCCGCTTCCTCCATCGAAACACGAGAACATGTTCCAGTGGCGTAAAGGAGAATATCAAGGCCACCCCAGCAGAATCAGGTTTTGGGCCGATTTAAGCTCATTTCGGGCCCTGGGCGCAGAAGATCTACAGGCCCCCTTGGCACTGGAGGATCGAAATTTATAACCAGAAAATTTGGTAAGTACAGCTTATGCGGGCCTCTCCAGGCCCAGGGGCCCTGGACGCCCGCCCCAAGCGCTAAGTGGATTAAGCGGTAATGGGCCCAGTAGAGTCTCCCCCCCAACGCCACTGATATGTATCTAAATAAAAAAGTATATTCTTAAATGAAATCGAGAAATACAGAACAAGTTCCTTTATTAAAAAGAAAAGTATCTACCGTTGCACAAATCCCGCATTTATTTAAAATTTAAAAGAAAACATTTAACAAAATCTGTGGCTACATTAAGAGTCTCAATATTCTAAAGCAGACAGTGCGAGAACGAATTCTAAAAACTAATCCAGACAGTGTGAGATCAAATTCTAAAAAACTAATCAAGCCAAAAGTCATTTTCAGAAATTTTAAATTCTTATCCCCATTGCTCGCAAATCAGTATTTCAATCTACAAGTTTTGCAAATAACAAAGAAAAGAGGAAGAACAAGAAAAATAAGGTAAGCCTACTTTTACTTCACAATTTTCAAATTATGTACGGTTATTTTTAAATAAAACAATAGTTCATAAAAACTTATAAAATTATTTCTCTTAACTAAAAAAAACCCGTTAATAAATGAAAATATTTAAAATAATACGATAATGAAAAATATTTGGTGCAAGCATTAAAGTTAAGATAAAATCTTAAATTACTAACACAAATTATTTGAATATAATCATTGGCGTAACTAAACCAGATTTGGCCCCCAAAGCAAAATTCTTTTGATCCCCCTTTCTGGTAATGCTTAGCATTCCTGGATTTTTCGCTTACAAATTTTATTGCCCTTGAAACGAGGGGGGTTCCGTACCACTGATACGGCGGTAGCCACGCCCTAGAATCTAATCATCATGCAACGGAAGAAAATAATTTTTCGACAATTCAGTCAAAAATACTCAAGCTTCTATATGATGCTAATCAAAACGAAACAAAAGAATTTAAAAATATACGATTATAATAATTTTAGGAATAATATTGCTCCATCTCTAAATCAAATTCAACATTTAAATCCAAACCTACTAATACTAGTAAAAACATTTTTAGTGTACAACGTATAAAAAAATATAATTTGTTATAATAAAAGCAAAATAAATACATTTTATTGTTGTTATATTCTTTTATTCTGCTAATGTGTGTCCAAGTTTTAGAATTTTATCAAAGAAGTAATATTTTCCCCAAGTTTCAGTAGTAAATTCAAATATGAAAGCATTTATCACACTAAAAAGTACCACTAAATGATGCAGAATATTTTTGCCACCACAAACCAAAACTACTTTTCTTTCAATGTAGGTTATTTTGCTTTAAACAACTCTGAGGACAATTCATTTACAGAGTAACCAGTAATGCAACTAAAAGTAACACATACTCAAGATTTCAAGAAAAGTTTTTATACCATGATCATGAAAAAATGTATATTCTAATTAGAAAACAGAGAAAAAGTAACATACACACAAATTTAAACTTCATGCACTTTTGACAATTGTATAACTAAATGAATCTTGTTATACAGATTTTAAATCAACAACAATGTCAAAAACTCATTAAAAAAAAAGGTTTTATCACAAATATATAAAAACTTCCAAAACGAATAATATTCATTTTCTTCCTCTTGTAATAAAATTTAAGTAACCAGAAATTAAATACAATATTACATACCAATAAGAAATTATGTACAATATTACATACCAATAAAGAATGTTGACAGTAATCAGAAAAAAAAATAATTTTACTCATAACTAATTTAGTTTGTCAAAAAAATTCTTAAAAAAAAGGCTCATTTCAAACTCTCTTATGACTAACAATCTTCAATTAAATGATACTATTTTTAATAGTGTAGTAAATTTTGATGCCCATTCAAGTTAAGATTAAAAAGGTATTTCTAGTGAAAATTATTAAATGTTTACTTCATGTAGATATATGTTTGTGTAATGTCATATCTTTTCATGTGTTAAAGTTCCATCAGAGAAATGAAAATCGGAAGTAAAACAAAAGTATAAAATATTGTTTTACTAATACAAAAAAAATTCTATCAATTTAGGATACAATTTTGACACTTTTTAAAATAAATAAAAAAAGCTCTGAGTGTGTCCCTGGTAAAAAGTAAAAAGGATAAAACATTAGCATATCAACTTATCACAATTAATTCAAGATATGTCTGAGTCAAACTAAAATTTAAATGTTTATTTATCATGTTCAAATTATTCTTTCTTGCAATCAATTAAAATTATGAACAATAACAAAAAAAAAAGCAAGATCATACAAATTTTATTAATAAACATATTAACTTTGGGATACAATGTTGCTTGGTGTAATAAAAAACAAATTAAAACCCATACAAATGTCTCTGTTCCTGGCAGATCAAATAACTATACCTACTTCAGTAAAAAAAAATTTAATATAAATCCATTTTTTCAAACAATAGGCATTCTAACTCCTATTAGATGTGTCAGAAAAATTCTACTTCAATTAAGTTCATGATTATAAGAAAAATGCAAGCCATCTACCACAAAAAAAAATTAATATTTCCCTATTTTCTTGATGATAAGGAATTGAATATAAATTTTTTCATGATAACATCTTGCCCTCTACTGAGAGAAAATTTTTTCAGAGAGATGAATTAAAATTAAAACATAAAATTGTGCTTGCACAAACACAGGCACAATAACTTTATTAACTTCAGAAATAACAAGGTAACATTTAATCCTAAACTAAATGCCAAAATACTCGATACAAGAAAAGATAAAAAATCATAAGCATTCTGCTTCATTCTCCCGCTAATATATCTTTGTGATATCTGTAACTATACATATTTTTATTTTTCCGTTAATTTTTAATTGATAAGTAGAACATCAATGCAATTATTTGTGTTAGAAAACCTTACAATAATTCACAATACTGTCAATGATGATAGAAAGAAAGTAGGAATTCTTTTGAAGAAAGCCTACTCTTCTGAGACAATTTTTTGAGAACAAATAAATTCCAATACAAAATAAATTACTAATACCAAAAAATCGAACCCAGTTTTGAAGTGTAAGGTTTACAAGTGAGCAATGAGAAAAAGAGTACAGATATTCCAATCCATCCACTCCTATTTTATGAAGTGTAAAATTTCATGTGATGGTAACAGATAAATGTGTGTGTCTCCAACAATTTTTATGTTGTTTAACACTCCGAAATCTAAAACTCAATTTTCACATCAGAAAGGCAAAGAACTCTACATAAAATAAATGAAACACAATCAATGAAAAACAGAAATAGAAAACTATCATGTAGATTTATGTGGGTTAATACTTTGTGATGTTTAGAATCAGAAGAAAAATTTACTTTTCTTAAAAGTAAAATTCCTTTCAAAAACAAAAATAAGAGTAAAAGTCTGTTACATTGATCATTAGGCTACCGCGACCAACACACAAAGTCCAAATAAACCAGAAAAGCTTCCTTGCAATCTCACATACCTGTATAAACATTTTACAGCGAAAGAGACATACAGTAATATATCACGCAAGCAGCTTCTTTCTCGTAATTTTCTAATTAATACTATTGTAAAATGGCAAAAGATATTCTACTTAAAGCCCTACTTACGATATTGCTTTCTTATGTTAATGTATTCTTCTTAATCGTGCTATTGAAATTGTTCACATTGTGACGCATCTTTACGGGATCTTCACACTAATCCTCTTGGGGAACCTTTGGGCCAGTATTCGCAATTAATTCACAGCCATAACCGTCTCAATATATGCAGAAAGTCAGAGTTTTGTAATTGTAGGAAGAAGCCGAGAAGGTATTACATTCGTAACGACGGTGAGATAGAGTAAAAATGATTTTCGAAGCTTAAGATTAAGAGCGGTGTTTGCCACTGTATTAAATTAGTGGATTGGGTGTTTGTAGTCGGCGATAGATTAGGTTAAGTTAAATTGGTTACTTGCGCTTGTTCACTTAAGGTTTATTGCTTTCTCCCTATCACTCCTAAGAAATTCACTTCAACATTAAACTGATGTTGAATAGTGTGCTTGAGTAAAATAAAAAATTAACATTTCAAAAATTCTCAACGAAGAAAAAAAAATGTGATTTTCATCCTGATAAAATATTAGGAATCAGAGAGAATAAGCTTATTTATGTTATCAAAGTTTTCTCTTTCCTGCATTCAGCTCAGTCTGAGAATAAGAAATTGGAAGCATTTCCATATAAAATATTAATATTTATAAAATTCTCAATGATGAAAAAGTAACTGATTTTTATTGTGATTAAGCTTGCTTTATCTGAGAGTTTGTTATAAATTGTTCATCTTATATATTATATTTCAGGCACACCTTAACTACATTAAGTTTGCTACACTTTTTTTCTTTGGATAAATGAAAGTCAAATGAAAACTCGCACCTATGTGTGTGTTCAATGATAATCTTATAAAATTATATATATAATATACCGACTTCCATAACAATGTATTAATATAAATTCCCTTTCCATGTGTGTGTGTTTAACATATATTTTAATTTATATTCTTTGTACGCAGAAGTATTCATCGATATCCACTACTTCGAGTTTCTAATTCAAAAGAAAACAGCAATCTCTCACAAAAATAATAATAATAATAATAATAATATTTCAGTATTTTCTCGATGATGAGGAATTAAATATGAATTTTTTCCATGATAACATCTTGCCCTCAACTGAGAGAAAAAAATTTTCTAAGAGAGTCAATTTTAAACTACACTCTTAGGTTGGCTAGACGGTGAGGGCGCAACTTCCGGGGGACGTCACTCACAAATTTCATGCATTCAACTCATATTGAGAACAACGTGGAAGCATTTCCATACAAAATTTTTTAATTTCGAAAATTCTCAATGATGAAAAAATATCTTGATTTTCCTTCTGATGAAATATTGGGTATCTGAGCGAGTGAATGATTTTGGGGTTTAATGGCACAAGGGCCAATTTTGGCCAAACTGCGCCAAACACTGGTTAAAAAGAGACATTTGTTTTTAAAATACATTTAAAACATTAAAAGTAGAAAAAAAACCTTAGAAATTTAATTAAATTTTAGTTTTAAAAAAAGTAAAATCGAAAATTATACATAAAAAACAATCTGAATATATTTAAAAAGAAACACTGGAGGAAGAATTTCTCCACCAAGCTCTATATGTATTAATAAAAAAGTCTTTCTAATTCTAGACATTGTTAAAAGTCGTAATCCCAGTCATTTCTTTAAATACTTGGTTGGCCTTATGAAATGCGAGTATCCATCTTCTATAAATTTTTTAAAACCTTCATCCTCTTCCACATCGTACACAATCATATCCTCGTCTTCTGAAGTATGATGAACATAGGTTTTTTTAGGTGTGTGAGGTGTCAGTTTAATTTCAATTTCTGCCTTTTGTTCTTTTACATGCCTTTTTCTATTTTTTAAGTTTTGTTTTAATAGCTTTGGAATTTGTGATGCATTAAAATGTTCATTATTGGATGTAGGAATTTTAATTTTAATGGCACAAGGGCCAAATTCGGCCAAGCTGCGCCAAACACTTGTTAAAAAAGGCTTATATTTTTTTTAAAAAAAACACAAAAGTATATACACACATGTATATGCATGCATGCACACATACATACATACATATAATATATTAAAAATCTGATTAAACACACAAATCAAATCAAATATAAAAATCCAACTTTTAAAAGAAAGGCAAAAAGGTTTCGGTGGGGAGATTCTCCCACCAAGTCAGGTTAGGTTAAAACAGATGTATGAAAAAAGGTGATGCGATGATGGTTAAAAACTGGACAATCTATTAAAATGTGATAAACAGAATATGGGACTTTACAGGAAGGACATTCTGGGGCATTCTCACCCAATAAAAGATGCCTGTGCGTAAAACGAGTATGACCAATGCAAAGTCGAGTTAGCTTAATTATTGGATGTAGGAGCTGCAGACTCTGATAAGGAAATGGATGGTTCAACTTCAGTTAACAGGGCGGCAAATTTATTAGCAGTTGTAAGAACTGGGGGTACTTCAGTTGAAAATGATGAAGCAGAAGTATTTAGGTTATTGCTAGGGGAAGTAGTAGTAGGAATGGGTATTGGTAACAAAGTTTCACTTTGTATTGTTGGTAATATTACAGATGTGGAAGGAATGGTGGTGGAAGGTGCGTCATTAGATATAGGAATTTTAGGAGTAGGTGGCTGGGATTCCGATATTGTAGCTGTCGAAGGTAATATGTGTGCTTGAGCGGAAGCAGACGATGTAGAAACTGTAGGAATAGATGCAGTTTTATTTTGTTTCGAGATGGATGAAGCTGGTTGTGAAATAGTTTTAAAGGTGAGCACTTTATTTTTGTAATATTTTCATCTGTTTGTGTAAAAGAGAATGTTATTGATGATTTAGCAGCCTGGGAATATGTCTGTGATAAAGGTGGGGCTATTAATTTTTGGGCTTCTAAGTAGGTTATATTTTTATTAGTTTTAATTTCTTGTATTTGTTTTTAAGTTTTCCATTTTGGACAAATTTTGGAATCGGCGGAATGAGGCTGTGAACAGTTAATGCATTTCGGTTCTAGGGTACAATCTGTAGAAGAATGCCCTACAGATGCACACCTAGAGCATGTTAGTTGTCCGGGGCAGGAAGTTTGAGAATGACCGAACCTCTGGCACTTAAAACACAGCACGGAGGATTCGGTATATATGGACGTACTTTACAATTTAGGTAACCAGCTTTAATGGTTGATGGTAATTTAGGGCTATTGAAGGTTATAATTAAATGTTTAGTGGGGAAAAGTGATGAGTCTTTTTTTATTGTAATTCTTCTGACCTGGGTAACACCCTGGTCAGAAAGTCCTTCCAAGATTTCTGTTTCAGAGGAACACAAAAGATCTGGTTCAGAGATGACACCTCGACAGGAATTCAAAGATCTGTAAGGAGTAAATGATATGGAAAAATCTAGAAAGGTTTTAGCCAACAAAAACGATTTACTTTGTAACGCAGATGTAATTTCAATAAGTAAGTCACCAGATCGTAGTTTTTTTATTAGATTTCGGCTCTCCACCTATTCCTATTATAGATTTTTGGACAACAAACGGAGATTTTTGTGACATTTCACTATTTGGTAAAGATAAATTAAAAAGCGTGAACATTTAACAACATTGTCAATGTGTAGGTTGGGTAAAACAAGGCCTTTACCTGGGCACAGCAGCATTGGATCCCTAAGAACGCGTATACAACTTCATTCTAGCATGTCTCCACCCACCACAGAGTCCAACAAGGGAGGCAGTGTGCTGGTCATCTGGCAAAACCCAGAATGGCACTTACCTGAAATACACCCAGAATATAGTGATACAGTATAGGGAGAGGTTCCAACGGGTAAACTCGACCCCCCTTATCTGCAGCACTAACCCAACAGCAGTATCTCTTTGGGGACACCGAAGAGAGGTAACACCAGCCGATTGACAAGAGTGGGCTCACTCCTGCCTCCCGTCTACAGCGAAGCATGGGTCAAAGGTATTCCCAGGACACCATTTTCCTCCTTACGGGATGCCGCATACCGCAAACATGCGGGTCGGAAAACCAACGTTGTTAGTCAAAAACAAATAAAGTAAAATAATTAAACATTTAAAGAAATCTAAGAAGTAATAAGACAAATGCCAAAATAAATAATCGAAAAAATTACGAAAGGATTAAGCTAATTTAATGAAATGAAAAATGAATAGAAAAATATTATTAATGATAATAATGAGAAATCTAAACAAAACAATTAGTTATTATACACAATTGTATTTCAAAATAATTATCTGTGGTCTGGACGTGAAGAGAAGAAAAGTAAAAATTAAATGACAAGAAGGAGGGTCGAAATTAGAAAGGGATCACAAGGGTATACCGGATTCATGAAATCCGTGTTTACCAAAGAGAGTAAACACATTGGGAAAAGGAAAAGATCACTAGGGTACCTCGGAATTGTGACACAAGTACTCACCTAAAGGAGGTGAGCCCCATGAGCGGTTGCGTATCTGAGAGAAAAAATATTTATGTTATCAAATATTTTCTGTTTCCTGCATTCAGTTCAGCATGAGATTAAGAAACTGAAAGCATTTCCATACAAAATTTATAAAATTCTCAATGATGAAAAAAAATCTGATTTTCATTCTGATGAAATATTGGGAATCTGAGGGGAAAAAATATTTATGTTATCAAAGTTTTTCTCTTTCCTGCATTCAGTTCAACATGAGAATAAAAAATTGGAAGCATTTCAATATAAAATTTATAAAATTCTCAATGATGAGGAAGTAACTGATTTTTATTATGATTACGCTTGCTTTATCTGAGAGTTTGTTATAAATTGATCATCTTATATTATATTTCAGGCACACATTTACTACATTAAGTTTGCTACATATTTTTCTTTTGGCTAAATGAAAGTCAAATGAAAATTCACACCTGTGCGTGTGTTCCAAGATAATCTTCTAAAATTATCATACCGACTTTCATAACAATGTAGTAATATAAATTCCTTTTCCATGTGTGTGTGTGTTTAACATATATTTTAATTCATATTCTTTGTACGCAGAAGTATTCATCGATATCCCCTACTTCGAGTTTCTAATTCCAGAGAAAACTGCAATCTGTCACACAAAAAAATCAAATAAAAATATTTCAGTATTTTCTCGATGATGAGGAATTAAATATGAATTTTTTCCATGATAACATCTTGCCCTCTACTAAGAGAAAAAAAATTTCTAAAAGAGTCAATTTTAAACTACTCTTAGAATGGCAAGACGGTGAGGAAGCAAATTCAGGGGGACGTAGCTCACCACTTTCTTGCATTCAACTCATGTTGAGAACAACATGGAAGCATTCCCTTACAAAATTTTAACATTTCGAAAATTCTCAATGATGAAAAAAAAATCTGATTTTCATTCTGATGAAATATTGGGTATCTGAGGGGGAAAATATTTATCTTATCAAAGTTTTTCTCTTAATTGCATTCAGTTCAGCATTAGAATAAGAAATTGGAAACATTTCAATATAAAATATTAAAATTTATAAAATTCTCAATGATGAGGAAGTAACTGATTTTTATTATGATTAAACTTGCTTTATCTGAGAGTTTGTTATAAATTGTTTATCGTATACTATATTTCAGGCACACATTTACTACATTAAGTTTGCTACATATTTTTCTTTTGGCTAAATGAAAGTCAAATGAAAATTCACACCTGTGTGTGTGTTCCAAGATAATCTTATAAAACTATATATATATATCATACCGACTTCCATAACAATGTAGTAATATAAATTCCTTTTCCATGTGTGTGTGTTTAACATATATTTTAATTCATATTCTTTGTACGCAGAAGTATTCATCGATATCCCCTACTTCGAGTTTCTAATTCCAGAGAAAACTGCAATCTGTCACACAAAAAAAAATTAATTCAAAATATTTCAATATTTTCTCGATGATGAGGAATTAAATATGTATTTTTTCCATGATAGCATCTTGCCCTCTACTGAGAGGAAAAAATTTTCTAAAAGAGTCAATTTTAAACTACTCTTAGGTTGGCAAGACGGTGAGGGAGAAAATTCAGGGGGAGGTAGCTCACAACTTCTTGCATTCAACTCTGTTGAGAACAACGTGGAAGCATTTCCATACAAAATTCTCAATGATGAAAAAAAATCTGATTTTCATTCTGATGAAATATTGGGAATCTGAGGGAAAAAAATATTTATGTTATCAAAGTTTTTCTCTTTCCTGCATTCAGTTCAGCATGAGAATAAAAAATTGGAAGAATTTCAATATAAAATATTAAAATTTATAAAATTCTCAATGATGAGGAAGTAACTGATTTTTATTATGATTAAGCTTGCTTTATCTGAGAGTTTGTTATAAATTGATCATCTTATATTATACTTCAGGCACACATTTACTACATTAAGTTTGCTACATATTTTTCTTTTGGCTAAATGAAAGTCAAATGAAAATTCACACCTGTGTGTGTGTTCCAAGATAATCTTATAAAATTATCATACCGACTTTCATAACAATGTAGTAATATAAATTCCTTTTCCATGTGTGTGTGTGTTTAACATATATTTTAATTCATATTCTTTGTACGCAGAAGTATTCATCGATATCCCCTACTTCGAGTTTCTAATTCCAGAGAAAACTGCAATCTGTCACAAAAAAAAATCAAATAAAAATATTTCAGTATTTTCTCGATGATGAGGAATTAAATATGAATTTTTTCCATGATAACATCTTGCCCCCTACTAAGAGAAAAAAAATTTCTTAAAGAGTCAATTTTAAACTACTCTTAGGTTGGCAAAACGTTGAGGGAGCAAATTCAGGGGGACGTATCTCACCACTTTCTTGCATTCAACTCTTGTTGAGAACAACATGGAAGCATTTCCATACAAAATTTTAACATTTCTTAAATTCTCAATGATGAAAAAAAATCTGATTTTTATTCTGATGAAATATTGGGTATCTGAGAGATAAAATTATTTTTGTTATCAAAGCTTTTCTCTTTCCTGCATTCAGTTCAGCATTAGAATAAGAAATTGGAAGCATTTCCATTTAAATTTTAAAATTTATAATATTCTCAATGATGAAAAAGTTCCCTATGTTTATTGTGATTAAGCTTGCTTTATCTCAGTTTGTTATAAATTGGTCATCGTATACTATATTTCAGGCACACATTTACTACATTAAGCTTGCTACACTTTTTTCTTTTGGCCAAATGAAAGTCAAATGAAAATTTACACCTGTGTGTGTGTTCCAAGATAATCTTATAAAATTATCATACCAACTTAAATAACAATGTATTAACATAAATTCCTTTTCTAATTTAATATATATTTTAGATCTTATTCTTTGTACATAAGAAGTATTTATCTACGTCTATCACTTCTAGTTCCTGAGTATAAAAAGTAAAGCAATCTCTCACGAAAAAAATTCAATATTTTCTCGATGATGAGGAATTAAATATGACTTTTTTCCATAATAACTTCTTGCGTTCTACTGAGAGAGAAAATGTTTCAAAAGAATTAATTTAAAATTTTAAAAATAGTATTTTCTTAGCATGCACGATAACCTTATTAAGACCCACTTAATAGAAAACAAAGAGTAACATTAAACTAATCATGAAAATACTCGATAAAATAAAGTATATGAAATCTACAGCATTCTGTTTCTTTCTCCTGCTAATAAATTTTTTCTATCTGTGTTACTATACTTATTTTTATTTTTCATCAATTTTAAATTGATAATTAGACCATCTACGACATTTTTCTTATTAGAAAACCTCACAATAATTCAGAATACTGTCAATGATGATAGAAAGAAACTGAGATATATTTTGATGAAGGTTTCTTGTTCTGAGACAATTCTTTGAGAACACTTAAATCCCGATTTGAGCAGTTTCACATAAAATATTAAAATTTATAAAATTTTCGATGATGAAAAAAACCACTGATTTTCATTGTGATGTAGAATCTTTATCTGAAAATTTTTTATAAATTGCTCATTTGATATTACACTTAAATCCCTTATCTACCGAATTTACTTAAAAGAACCACTCACTTTAAAATTGTGTAGAATAACCAATTTTACAAATATTCTGACAATTCTTAGCAGGAATGTCTTTAAAATCCACTCTTTTAAGATGTAAGGCAGCATGGGTTCTATAATGAGTATTTTAGCATTAAAGGTGAAGAGTTAGTTACATAGCAGATATTGCATTTTCAGCAGACATTTTGATCAAGATTGCGAAGATTGTCATTTTTGTTCCGAAAAAGTAGTTAATGTCAAAAGGTAAGTGTCTAATTTTTTTTACTATGTTAATGAAGGCCTTAGAAAACAATTTGATCCTTTATTTTAAGTCAACAGTTTATATAATTAATTTTACAGTTGAATATAATTAATTAATTAGATGTAACGGATTAAATTTCCCAAAGTTGAGTGTTTTGTTTATGTAATCAATTTTCAATGCAGTGATTGAAAAAAAATAAAATGTGGCATGAAAAAAACTGCAATAAATGATAATGCAGTAGATAGAGGGTTGAAGTACACATAAAATATATCAAATGAGATTGGCTCAATGAAAGTCATTCGCATTTATTTTATTGAAGTTCTCTTTCCATCATTTAGGTTAGCCACCCCTTCACTAGATTGACGAATTGAACTTACTCATTTAGAAGAATTCTTACACACTATATATTAGGGGTGGCTAATTTTTAGATCAGACACAAGCTTTTTTTCACAATACCTAAGGCGACAAGTAGATTGTAACTCATTTAGATAGAGAAAAGATTATTTTCTGTACAGAAAAGCTGATCACTTCTGATATATACCACATTTAAAGAATCTCTGTTAAAAGACAAAAAAAAAATTTAAGTATTTTAATTGAGATGGTGACTATCGAAACATATTGGGTAAATTAATCCGAAAGATCCTATTTTTTAAACAGAAACAAACAAAATGAACTAAATGTATTATTTGGATCTAACTTGTTTGAATTAATTTAAGACACAAAAGAGGTGCACTTTACACTGTCACCAACAATCACACACAGAGAACAATTCCTATTTTAAGTTCGAATTTATTTTTAATGCATATTATTATTGCTTAAGGTTTAAAATCAGTACAAGAGAAAAATTAATGATTACTTTGAGACATGTCAAGATCTCATCCAAGTGCCACACGCGTAATTTGCTACAAGTCCCGATAGCCGAGTTGGCAGAGCGTTGGACTGAACTTCCTCAGGTCTCGGGTTCGAATCCCGGCCCCGGCAGATTTATCCAAAGACTGGAATTTTGTTTCCGTTTTTAATGTATTGTTTCTCTAGGTTCTAGATGAATCCAGATCATTCTTTAGAGTGCATACTGGTTATTTCTCGAATATTCCGAAGTGTATAAAAGCAGAGTTCATCGCCAGTTGGGCATGTTCTCAGTCCAGTGTTGTATCGAGCTCCAAGCGTTAGAATAAATCTAATTGTTTGTTTAATTGAACTGTGTACTTCTTTCGAACTCTGTGACAAGTTTGGTGGAGGCGCGGGGTACAATTACGTCAAACGTGGATAATAGTGACAACCTTCGCAGGAGCCTCCGGTTAAGAGGATTATCCCCCGAATTCGGACTGTTAAAAAATAGTAGGAAGAGGACAAAAATGCCGACCGAGCAAGAAGCCAAGCCCGCTGTAGTAACACCTTCGTTACAGCAATAGAGGAGCCCATCGACCTTCCGAGGAGCGCCTGGGAAGACCCTCTCAAATGGCTTAAAGAGTACGATCGAGTAGCCAACTTTAACAAGTGGGATGACATGATGTGCCTGGCTAACGTTTATTTCTTTCTTGACGGAACTGCGAGACAGTGGTATGTCAACAACGAAGACGCCTTAGATTCCTGGGAAGCGTTTAAAAATGGACTAAGTGGACTTTTCGGTGACCGTCAAAAATATACCAGAAGGGCAGAAGAACAACTAAAATGCCGAGCCCAGCGTTCAGGCGAGAGTACACAGTCCTACATACAAAGTGTATTAGGACTTTGCCAAGAGGTAAATCCTCTGATGAAAGAAGACGAAAAAGTGTCACACCTAATGAAAGGTGTTGCTGAGGATATTTATCAGGCCCTGTTGACGAGAGAAATCAACGACACAGCAAGTTTTATCAAATGGTGCAACTATATCGAAGATATGAAGCAGAAGAGAGTTGGTCGACCGAGATTTGAAAGGCTTCCAAACGTCGTACCGGTTGCATCCTGACGGATGAGACTGATTTGGTCTCTCTTATTCGCACAATCGTACGAGAAGAAGTCCATCGACTAGTTAACCAGACGCAAGAATCTTTGGACTCCGATCCCCAATCCTTAGAAGAGATCGTTCAAGACGAAGTTGAAAGAGTTTTGGCCCCAGTGTCAACAAAACCTACAGAAACTAGACCACGACCAACATACGCCGCTGTAACCAGGAAATACAGAGCTCCTGTTCAGAAATTCCCACCTGAACCAAGAAAAACAGATGTGTGGAGAACGGCTGACAACAGACCTGTTTGTTTCCACTGCGGACGTCCTGGACATGTAATGCGCTACTGCCGAGAGAAAGGCTGTCTTTGACAACTCTCGAAACCGCCGACGGAACTTCGACGACGTTGACACTGAAGAAGAAATACGCCGACCAAACTCTTCTCGCCGTTTTACGCCAAGTCCCACGAGAGGCCGATCCCCAATACGTCGTTACAGGTCCCCGTCGCCATATCGCCGATCCAGTCAGTCGCCAGGCCGTAGGAGCGAGGAAAACTAAGGAGAGCGACCTTCCAAGGAGGTGAGGCCGCGTGTACTGGAAATCCTCCGTCGACCGCCAAGATGACTGGTAACCAACTAGACGTAATAATAGATAAGAAGCCGATACGTGCTCTAGTAGATTCTGGGGCATCGTTTTCTGTCATATCCGATAAGTATCGCCGATTTTTAAAGAAAGTTCTGTTTGCTGATGCCAAGAGCGTTATGCTGAAAGTTGCGGATGGAAATTTTGTTGGGCCGATAGGGAAATGTGTTTTACGTGTCCGTATAAACAATCGAGAACTGCCTTTTGAATTTATTGTTTTATCACATTGTAGCCATGACGTCATCCTAGGATGGGACTTTTTAGAGGCGTCTCAAGCCGTTATAGACTGTGGACAAAATGAACTTGTTCTAGAAGACATCTGTCGAGACTCCACAGCGCCTGAAATTTGTATGCCACCAGGGACTATACACTTAAGCCGCATTCTTTAACTAGAATAACAGTATCAGGATATCAAACCCGAGGAGACATAAATGTAGTTCTAGACGGCAGCAAACATTTGCTCTTCGAGAAAAATATTGCTACACCGTCCATGGTATCCACATATCGTAACGGAAAAAGTGATGTCTGGGTTACCAACCTGCAGTTCCGAAACCAAATCATCCCTAGAGGAATGTGCATAGGCCAAGCTGAACCACTAAATGAAGGGCATCTATGTGTTATTTCCGACACATCGGGTTGCTTGGATGACCAGCAAGAAACTTCGGAGTCACAGATGAATTGTTCGTTAATGATGTCACCCGAGTTAAGTGACGAACAGAGAAACAAGCTATCCGAACTACTCCGGAAATTTTCTGGGCTTTTCACGAAGACCGACAAGTCGACAGCCGCAAAGACGAATGTGAAACACAGGATTTTTACTGGTGATCATGCTCCAATCAACCAACGAGCCTACAGAGTCTCGCCGACTGAAAGACGCATCATTCATGAAGAGGTTCAGAAAATGCTTGATGAAGGTATCGTCCAACCCTCTGAAAGTCCTTGGTCATCACCCATTGTGCTCGTAAGAAAAAGACGGTAGTTGGCGTTTTTGCGTCGATTATCGCAAGCTGAATAGCGTCACGAAAAAGACGTTTATCCTCTGCCTCGTATTGACGATACGCTCGACTGTCTGAAAGGTGCCATGTTCTTTTCTTCCATGGATCTCCGATCTGGTTATTGGCAAATAGAAATAGACGAAGCGGATCGTGAAAAAGACGGCATTTATTACCCCGAAGGCTTATACGAGTTTAAAGTCATGCCGTTTGGTCTCTGTAATGCACCTGCGACCTTCGAGAGAATGATGGACAATTTGCTACGCCATTTTAAATGGACTATGTGTCTTTGTTACCTAGATGACATAATAGTGTTCTCAGAAACTTTTGAAGACCATCTTATACGATTAAGACTTGTTCTAAAATGTCTTCAGGAAGCTGGTCTTAAATTAAATTCAAAGAAGTGTCTTTTTGCTGCCCAAGAAGTAAAGATTCTGGGCCATCTTGTATCTAGTAATGGCGTTCGTCCCGATCCCGACAAAATAAAAGCCGTAAGAAATTTTCCCACTCCAAAGAATATACATGACATACGAAGTTTTCTTGGCCTTTGTTCATACTTTAGAAGATTTATTAAAGGTTTCTGTTATCTCGCCGAACCTTTGCAGTCGTTGCTGAAAAGTGGCGTGGAGTTTCATTGGGGTCCTGAAGAGGTGGAAGCATTTAACAGTCTTAAGAAAGCACTTACTTCGGATCCAGTATTGGGGATGTACGACGAAAGAGCTTCTACAGAAATCCATACTGATGCAAGCGGGTACGGTATCGGAGCTGTCCTAGTACAAATTCAGAATAATGTCGAGAAAGTTATAGCATACGCTTCTAGAACTCTGACAAAAGCCGAAAAGAATTATTCCACCACAGAAAGGGAATGTCTTGCCATCGTATGGGCTACCAACAAATTTCGGCCGTACATATTCGGAAAACACTTTACTGTTGTAACTGACCATCATTCCTTGTGCTGGCTCATGAATTTAAAGGATCCTTCAGGAAGGCTTGCCAGATGGGCCCTCCGACTTCAAGAGCATGATTTTGACGTAAAATATAAAACCGGTAAGAAGCATAGTGACGCCGACGCTCTTTCGAGAAATCCAGTGGAAGAGGAAACGGAAACATCAGACAAATTTTTAGCAGTCACGACGAGTATGAACCTTGCGATGGAACAGAAAAAGGATCAAGACCTTGCGAAATTAAAACTTTTGAGCAACTCATCCAAAAACGAAGAATTCAGATTTATCGACGGTATCCTTTGCAGGAAGAATTTTGATCCAGATGGAAAGTTGTGGTTGCCAGTCATTCCTAAACATCTACGAGCAGACATACTAAGGCACTTTCATGACGCCCCCACCGCAGGACACCTTGGTTTCGCGAAAACTTATGACAGGATACGCAAGAGATTTTACTGGCCGGGAATGTACCGAAATGTCGTTCGGTATGTCATGCATTGTCGGGAGTGCCAAAGGAGAAAGTCCGTTCCTCAACGACCACCTGGACGTTTAGTTCCCATCCCTCCAGCTATAGCTCCTTTCCATCGCATTGGAATTGATCTCCTTGGGAGATTTCCAAAGTCTGCTCATGGAAACAAATGGATAATAGTCTGCACGGATTACTCAACACGATATGCAATAACAAAAGCCTTGCCGACAGCCGAAGTCGACGAAATAGCGAAGTTCTTACTTGAAGAAATTGTCCTCAGGCATGGAGCTCCTCGAGTAATTATCACAGATCGTGGAGCCGTCTTTCGATCCAGACTTGTTTCCTCTCTCGTCGACTTGTGTAACATTGATCATCGTTTCACAACGGCGTATCATCCCCAAACAAATGGACTGACGGAGCGCTTCAATAAGACCTTGGCCGACATGTTGTCAATGTATGTGGATGTAGAGCAGAAAAATTGGGATGAAATTCTACCATTTGTAACCTTCGCTTATAATACCGCTAAACAAGAGACCACAGGTTTTACGCCGTTCTATTTACTTCATGGTCGTGAAGCGGAAACGACACTAGATACAATGCTACCATTCTGTCCTAACGATTTTGATGACAATAACATCACCAAGATAGCAGCCAGAGCCGAAGAATCACGACAGCTAGCCCGAGTGCACACTCTGAGAGCTCAAGACAAAGATCGTCGACGTTACGATTCCAAACACCAAATGGTATCCTACGCTCCCGGAGATCTCGTATGGGTTTATACTCCAGTGAGAAAAGTCGGTCTCTCCGAAAAACTCTTAAGAAGGTATTTCGGACCGTATCAGGTGCTACGCCGTTTATCAGCCGTGACTTACGAAGTACAAGATTTTGATCCTGCTTCACGAAAAAGAAAACTAAGAGAAGTTGTCCATGTACTGCGTATGAAACCGTACCATGATCCCGCCGAGCAAATCGAAACCGAGGATATTCCTCCCAAAGAATCA
The DNA here is from genome assembly GCA_019973935.1 of Trichonephila clavipes. Classification (NCBI taxonomy): domain Eukaryota; kingdom Metazoa; phylum Arthropoda; class Arachnida; order Araneae; family Nephilidae; genus Trichonephila; species Trichonephila clavipes. Next base: position 176,837 of record BMAU01003842.1, read on the forward strand.
TACAAAGGACCCATCACTCGTTCCAGAATAAAGACCCTTGAACAAAATGACAGCGGGGCGCTGTCTTCTTTTTCGAGGGGAGCAATGCCACACGCATAATTTGCTACAAGTCCCGATAGCCGAGTTGGCAGAGCGTTGGACTGAACTTCCTCAGGTCTCGGGTTCGAATCCCGGCCCCGGCAGATTTATCCAAAGACTGGAATTTTGTTTCCGTTTTTAATGTATTGTTTCTCTAGGTTCTAGATGAATCCAGATCATTCTTTAGAGTGCATACTGGTTATTTCTCGAATATTCGAAGTGTATAAAAGCAGAGTTCATCGCCAGTTGGGCATGTTCTCAGTCCAGTGTTGTATCGAGCTCAAGCGTTAGAATAAATCTAATTGTTTGTTTAATTGAACTGTGTACTTCTTTCGAACTCCGTGACAATATGCAATAGGAAGTTATGTTAAAATCACAAAAAAAAAAAAAAAAAAAAAAAGAATCAAATGGCGTCAGTTATACTTTTTAGTTAATTATACAAGAAAAACCTTCAATATAAACCAGTGTTAATAATGTCCTGATCCTACAGCTATGATTTAATTTCATAATCAGATATTTTTCAGATTCCAAAATTACTTTGAACGCCACTGTTTAACATCTACAGCTTGCATAATAATACTTAACATCAACAACATATATTTTAAGAAAATCGCCATTTCGTACATAATTATAACCTTGGGTAGTATAAAACGTTGGAAACATCGATTTTAAAAATATGTGTAGATTCATTTAAGCACACAATGTTTTATACACACTTTGTCATGAATCGATAGTTAATATCGCACCTCGAAGCAACAAGAGGGCTATTGGCGACGAATCTCGGTCAAGAGACGAAGACGACACTCCCAACTTATACACCATTCCACTGTGATGTTTTTCAGCCATGACAGATTTTATATGCATCCTCCTCTCTAAACGACGTATCTTCGGAAACATCAAAATTCTAACTTACGACTCGACATAAACAATCCCGGCCACGGGTTCACGACCATTACCATTTGGCTATCCAGGGGCGTAGCTACCGCCGTATCAATGATACGGGGCCCCCTAGCTACATGGACCCTAACATGTGTACCTACAGTCCCACTAACACGGCCATATCTAAAAAAGGGCCTCGAAGGAATTTTGATACAGGACCCCTCAGAGCTGGCTACGCCAGTGTGGCTATCGCAGCCACCACTTCGTTACGAAACTCGGAGATATGAAAGAAAATCAAATGAAACTTATTTCATTTTTATAATACTCTGACAAATACCACGTTTAAAACGTACGAGTATCAAAATATGTAGCAGAATTCCAGAAAAAAAGAAGGTATTATCTTTTCTACTGTTTAATGCATGTTCAAAAAACAGAGCACATTTTTTTTTTATCTCTTACTATTTATCCTGAATAACACCCCCAAAAACAGCAACATCTTAATTTTCTAAGGAGAACTTTTATTACCCAATCACACGGTATCTGAGCATTTAGTTTGTTTGATACATAGTGAAATACGTTTAATGTGAAAAAATGCTTAAGACGAAATATCTGTCAACACGGGGGAAAAAAACAGTCCCGACAAACTGCTATGTACTTTTTCTCTTAACACGAAAGGATTTCCCTTCTGGGAATGAACAAAATACGAAAATCACTGGCCGCGCAGGCGAGATTTAAGAAGAGTGAAATGAAAGAGAGGTGATTTCATATGGTTTCGAGAAAGGAGGCTAACTTGGCTTTGAAAATACCCCCGGAATAGTCTGCGACACGAGCCAATTTTGTTCATCTAAGCTACTTTCACCCTCAACCCCTGCAAACGCCACACAAAAACATCTCATCGGTTGATCTCGAGTACATCACAGTGTAAGCAAAAATCAGTGAGTTTGGTTTGCGGCCCACCCCCTATTTTAGAACTTTTTATACGAGCACAACGGCAAAGAGATCAGGGGAAAAGCAAACTTCTATTTCGCTTAAATGAATATGGAGCTTTTCTTACGGCTGTTGATCAAAAATAAAAAATGAAAACGGAAATCTGTAAAGATGTTGGTTTTTCTAAATTTTGTATTAAATTTCATTAAGTTCTTGTGACTGTTTTTGTTCCATTGATTTCAATTAAATACATGCATATGGAAATAAAATGTACTCAAACGTTTTTTTTTTGCAATATCCTTTAAAACGAAATTCTTTTAACGTTAAAAAATATTTCAGTTCCCTCAGTTTCGTGTAAAACGATTTTCACTGTATAGCAAAATGTATTGATATCATGAAAATACAATAATACATTTATTTTAAAATGACCAAATCAAGCCTAGACGGCCTGCATTACTGAGTAAATACATTTTATATTATTTTTCACATTCACATGACGTTTTTCGCATTTAAACCGTATTTTACACGACACTTGGAAGTAAATAACGATTTTCGTAATGATTTCAAGGTTTGCGGCTGGTTCAGTTTCAACTAGTATTTATTCACTAGGAGCAATAAATGATTGTGTGAAACTCGTATTAAAAAAATAGACGTGCATATCAGCTTACTAAAGTTATGCACTTGTTTCAATACAATTGATCGTTAAAAACCTACTCATTGCGAATACGTTTATTGTTCCAACAAAATACTATGGCAGCGTATTCGGAAAAGCACAATCAACGTAGAAATGGAATCTTGTATTACTTGTATATAATTGTGTACCTCCGCGTAATTTATTTAACAAAAATAATTTAATACATTCTTCAAAAAGAATGCTATCCGCTATATTTCCATTTGCCGCTTGGTACAGCTTAACAATAAGTAAATAAATTGATCCATACTATATTAGTGACGAAAAATCTGCAGTAGAAAGCTTTCTTAAACATCTCTTTCTGAATGATAAAAACAATTGAACCGTATTATCTCAAATGCTCGCTGCGTCATTTTTTTAAAATTTAGCAACAGCTGACTCAAGTTTGAAAAAATTTTTACGCTCAGAGTTTCATACACATTAATTTAGCAAAAAAATTTTACACATTCAAATCGAATATAACTCGGAAAAAACAAATCACATGCACTGCTCTTGTAACACAATACTATCTACATAAACATTTATCTTATGTTCAATTGGAAGGGGGGACAATAAAAAATAGGCTTCTCCAGTTCAGCGACCAGCGAAACAGAGAGCCGGATAAAAGAATTATTATTAAATCAAAGATTAACCTACATTTCCCAAGAAAAACAATCTGGGAAAATGTTACAATGTGACTTTCAAGTTTCTCGGTTGAAAACAAAAGGATTTTCAACTGCAACAAACAATTTTTCACAGAAACTATCTATGCTTCACAAAAGTTTAATTATCTTACACAAGGAGTACAAAAAAAAAATCAAGATTTTAATTTTACGAAGCCTTATGTGAAAATTAAACTGGTGTACGTTAAAACAAATATTGACAGCTGACTTATTGTATATTAACGTCGAAGTCTGAAGCTGAGCGAGGACTTTTGGAGACAAACTTCGTAATTTTGAAACTTTGTCGAGTGACGATGAACAAACCTAAGCTGTCGTCAAATACTGACGTTATAAAATAGATACAACTAAATGTTAAAATCTGTCAATCAAAACATTTTTAACTGGTACAGCATTTAGCAAAATAATGCAGACTCGTCAAGAATTTCTAACTCTTTATGTCTACATACAAACTCAATGGCGCAACAGCCCATGAGGGCCAGGGCCTACTGTGCTAATCCCAGTATACGTGACAATTGGGCGCTGAGGTGCATGAGCAGATGTCCCGGTGATCAGTCTGAAGCGAGAACCCAGTGTTTAAGTCCCCAAGCAAGCTGTGGATACTCATTTATCGACCCACTGTAGTAGGGATGAAAGGCTGAGTTGACCTTGTCCAGAATAGAACCAGGACCTGTGGTGTGGAAGCGCGATACGCAACCACTCGATCACTGGGCCTTTTATGTCTACATAGCGATGGTAATATTTATTTATTTTTGAAACGGAAAAAAAACTACTTTACGTAGAATTATTAATAAAGAAATTTTTACTTTAAATGCAGTATAACAGTATTTTTATTTTAAACTATTTCCCAATTGTAAAATAATTTATTTTGCTTAAGAATTCGATTTCAAGTTTCGCAATGCAAATAATGAATATGTATTAAAGAATATGCTAATTAAACTGGAATTCATGCCAACAAGGAGAGGGGGAAAGTTTTAATAAAAAGAGAGGTAAATAACATCTGCAACTAAAGTAATTCACACATAACCACAATGCAGGTCAAAATATCTGTTTAATTGTGCATTCCAAGTTCATATAAAACTACTTGTGTGTGATTGGTTTTTTAAGACATATGCGAAATGAAATTATTAAAAAAAAATTAGATACACAAAGGCCGCGTGAACAGCATGATTGAAGCATTTGGCGTTAAGCCAAATGTGATAATGCGATGGGGCAAATCGGTTTAATACTTCTCTCGTCGCCGTAAGGACATAAAAGCCAGCTTGTCTGAAAATGTTTTTCTTTGCATACAGATTTTCTTTAGACTCAAGCAATTAAGAAACTAGTTTTGATTGTTTATAATCGTTGCACTTAGATGCACACGAGGGTTACTGGCATCGAGCCTCGTCTAGCTAATTAACATCTAAGCCAGCGATCCAGAACCTCCGATCCATGAATCAGATGTTACCGGGCCACGCAAGATACCAGAATAGCAATGATACCGAGCCACAATTAAATTAAAATTACTAAACCAATACAATCTAAAAAATATAAACAATCAACATCCCTCCCTTCAGAGGGCCGCGGTAAAATTATAAAACGTTGACCGGTTCGCGGCGATAAAAAGGTTGAGGAACTCTCTCTAAAGACTCTCGTCAACTATGGAATTCTTAGGCAAGAGATGTATTGAATAAAACTCACAAGAAAAAACTAATTTTATAACAGTAGGCTAAATAACTTTTGTGAAAAATAAATTACACTGTTTTCAAAAAAAATTTAATTAGGTTTGTAAACTTTTTGCTGTACGTAATATCACTTTCTAAATAAGTACACAGGCCTACAAATAAGCTATATCAAAATTATTTGCAAGAAAATAAGCTTTAATGTGTCTTTCATTGGGAAAAACAAAAATGAGACAAAAAAAATCAATTATCAGTAGCATAAGTTCGATTTTAACTAAAGAGCGAGAATATGTAAAAGCAGTAGATTAAAAAAATTCATAAAGTAATATTCAAATTATAATGCTAACGGGGGGATCTTCAATACATTTTTTATCCATCTGAGGCAGCAATATTTAAATTTTAAAATTCGCAAAGACAGGTAAACCTCGTTTCATTTTGCAAATTAAAGTCTATTCGAAATCCAATACACACCGAAAAAAAAAAGGGTAAGTTCCCCTTTCCTCTCAGCTGAGACATCGAAAATTCAACGATTACAATTTCCCACAATAGCTCTTGTGTGAAAATATTCACTAAAACATACAATAGAAACTAAAGAATTATCTGTTCCTAAACCAGTGCTTCTCAAACTTTCAATATTGGCGACCCAATTTTCAATCATAATCCCCCTCTTATTCAATGTCAACGTATTGAATACAATAATAATGTACTTTTACGCTAAAGTTATAATACAATATTGTTTATAAACCGTACAAATTATCAACAAAGCATTAAATTTTGTACATGCTACTTTTGGTAAAAATGTTAAAATTTTCAGTCGTTAATAAAATACTTTTTTATTCATTCACTGAAGTTTTAATTTTTTTTAACTTGTAATGGATGACACTTGATATTAATACAGTTTTTTCAAATATTAATTCATTGATTAAGTTTAATAAACGAAAAAAAATTATTATTATTGTTGACCTAAGTAGGAATTGACTTTTTAAAAAAATTTACATTACTTGTTAGAATTACGTTACTTTTTAGTAACAGAATAAGTATTATGTTACTTTTCATAGTTTAAAATGTATTTCATTTTGTTTTCCTTTCAGTAAATTTATATTTTTTAAATAATCTTTTATCTTCGATTTTTCGATATGCTAGCGCCCCCCCCACGTAGGATTATCAAGCCCTCCAAAGGGGTCACGCCCCACAATTTGAGAAACGCTGTCTAAACAAGTCACTTAACTCTGAAGTCACTAATGCATTCAAGCTTAGCGACGTTTCTCTCTCTGGATCATCATTGAACATGATTCATTCTTCCGAAGGGGAAAAGTATGGCTGTAGTGTAACTCGAGAATCACCAGCTAAGTGTGACATGTATACACACACATGCAATGTATGGTAACCAATAAGGTCACGGGCCTCTCTCTCTCTCTCAAATAACAGATCGTTAAGGTTCTTTGTTTATAGGTTCGCTGGCCTTTTAGGTTGAATACTCTGTCACTAAGTAAAAACAACTATGGAAAACACCCTGCTTCTGAAAATAGAGTAAAATGTAAACATTGCTCTTTTTTTTCCCCATTCGTTTAGACAGGAACTTCAAAATGCTTACCCTCCCATTACATAAGGAATGAAAAATAATTAAGGGGAAATGAGTTTTGCAATCATTCGATAATTTTTTAAAAGCCTTTAATAAAATTCGCAGAGTGTTCTAAACAATATGGGATTTATGCACTGAACGATGTTTTTTAAGTTCAGTATTTAATCAAATTGTAAAAATAAAAGGTAAAATGTTACGGTCATGAGGGTTAGAACAAAATTGTGTCTTTATTTTACTCTCCGTTCATCTGCAAATTTTATTTTAATTTCATTTATTTATTTTTCAAATTTATATCTCTCAGTCCTCAAAGGCACCCAAGTTTTATGATGAAAATTTATTTACTTTTGGTTCGAAAAAGAAAAACAATAATTATAAGCATCAATATAAATGAGCGGCAGTATTTTAACAAGTTATTACGCATACATAGCAATGGCATTTTTGGAATAGTAGAAATTATAATTTCAGGTTACGATAGAAATAAATTAAAAAAAAATACATCTATGACAGGATTATGAGTAAGTTTCTCTTCAGCTTACAGCTACATGAAAGGGGAACAAAGAGACGAATTTTTCTTTACGATATTTCTTTGTTTCACAATCGTCAAAAAAATGGGACATCCTTAATATTGTTCACAATTCTCAACGCATGCGCATGAAATTGGTATCGTTGTTAACTTAAAGGGCTAAATTAAGGTGTTGATATTCGGAAAAGCTGCCAAGAGGTTATATACTAGATTATGCAAATGATTGATATTTTCTTCCTTTGGTAACCTCGCGTGATAAATATATGGATCAAATATGATTATATAATTCCTTAAACTTCATGATTTCCGATTATAAGATCTGATATTAATACTTTCATGGACAAAATGGCAAATGCTACTCTAGACTGTTATGGTAAGCTAAATGCCTGTAAAAGTGTTAAATATGACCTAGGCTATTGAAGGGAACTGCATGAATTAGGAATTATTACACTATCGAAGGGAGTTGCATGAAATTTTGAATTTAAGAGTTTAAGGCAAGAGAAGTCCAAATACATACACATATAAATAAGCGTGTTATAATTCATTTTTGCCTTTGTATTAAATAATTAATGTTTTCCATAATTTACTCTTTAACATGTTTTTAAAATTTGAAGAAAAAAATGTTCATCGACTGGCATAAAAAGTTTCGAAAAATATTGAGTGTAACAAAATTTTATCGCTGAATACTTGAAACGTTTATTTAACACTAAGGTGACTTCTTTCTTTTGCCCCTGTAACTCAATCAAATTTAATTTTACAAAACTGGAAATTATAAACTAATTTTAATTCGAAAAATTAATGCAAAAAAAAAAGGATTCCAAAACGTAATTTTTTAAATATTAGTTACATTAATAAACTAAACTTATTAAAATTAATGTATAACGGTTTTTACAAATATAACTTGAGTGCTAAACAACTCGTGTTACGTTAATACAAATTCTGTGAGGATTAGCATTACATTTTGCAAGTAATCTAAAATTGACCTTGAAATAACAACTCTCCAATCCAGTTGTTAAATCCTTTTTTCATTACTTTACACTTTCGATTTAAGTTTCCCCCATTTACGATAAATTAAATTTAATTACAGTGAATAAAAATTCTTACATGTATATATAAATGAGAAACAAATTTATTTTATTCTCGTAGAGTTAACAATAGATTATTCCATGTTTGTAAAATCTACTCCATTTAGGATTAACAGTCCGAAATTTGAATTCTAGGGTAATAAAAATGTACACTTTACGTTTCATTTCTGATTTAATTTCATTTAAAATGGAAAATTCTGCTTTTGAATTATATTTATGTACACAATTCCCGGTGTTATTACATATCTCGGCTGACTTCACACACTTAAAGAATAACACATGACGAATATTGCCAGTTCTTAAAAACAAAATGAGAATTTATATTATTATTCATAAAAAAATGTAGAGACAATTCCACAAAACACAATCCGATTACAAATCAAGGAATTGAAGCTCCATTCCTAAATGAGAAGCGATGTTAAGAAATTTAAAAGTCGATAATAAGTGTTTAGGTTCGATTTGCAGGACTGATAATTTGACAAAGACATACGAGCTTCGAATCATGACAATCTCATCATCATGTCATATTTTCTCTTCAAAAATAGCGCTGCTTCCCGGTTGTCTTTCCGAGCCTCGATACGCACGAAAAAACACCCGCATATTAATGCACGCATTTTTTGCCGTCACACCACAGCAAAGTTTTCATTTCCTAAAGAATCATGTTTCGCTTATCCCTGCAAGAGACCGATAACTATGCAACGTTACTTTTCGCCAAGCTTCACAAACGACAGCCTAGGTTTCAAATAATAATAATAAACGTGAAAAGATCACATACCCCTACACGCATCACTGGCGTCCATCGTTAAATGACGAGATGAACAGCAACCGAGGGCGGCGCAGATCGAGGAGTTGCCGCCGGGTGTTTCAAGCGGTTTCCCTGTAAAATTGCAACGGAGGAGCAACAATACTTTCTCCGGCTTAATTCAATTGCGGTTGCGTACTTCTCTAGGTCAGAGCCGAAGGAGTTGGCTGATTTTTATTTCTTTCCTTATAAGTCTAGGACAGGGGTGGCGAACCTTTATGGATCAACGTGCCATGTTTTCTAAAGTATGGACGTGCCATCAAATAATTTTGAATTGTGATTACAGGGAAAATAATAAAACTAAATACTGACAACTTTTCATTTACTACGAAAAAATACTTTTGACACTGTATAGCTGTAAAGGTTTTAGTTATACGTGTAATTGAAATTAAAGTAACAGTAGTGTGATTTCTGTTATTGCAGATCGGATGACAAATAACTTATATTAGGATTGAAGATGTTACTTTTAGTAGAATGCATACTGCATTAGTCATCTGCCGAAAAATTTCTCAACAATTATTTTTGCTGTGGTTCACATTTTTGATAATATTATTTGTGATTTGTTTCAAAATGCCGTTTTATAGACGATGTTCTGCATACTGTTCCAGGACATAAAACACACACCCTTTTGACGCCTTTACTAATAGTGACATATTTCTATAGATTCACCAAATTTTGAAATTCTCTGTTACATTTACGATCGTACACTTTTTGTTCTTTTGCTGAACTAGCCATATTAAATAACAGTTAAAAATTGTAAATATAACACAAGCTTTAAAATGCAGTTGTGTCAACGAAATTGACTATGCTTGCGTGGATAAATTCTGCATCATAAGCAACTGTAGTTCACGGCGTAACGAAGGCAAGACAAAAGCAAACGAGTGTCATACTAGCATTCGTAATACTTCATATTCAACCTTGTTATTTTAAAATACAACGCAAACCATTTGGATCGCTGGCATGCACAAAATATTGTGTCACGTGCCACTGGTTCGCCATATCTGGTCTAGGGCTACAAGGGAGGAAAGTTAGCTTCTTGCGGGGTGTTTATTTGACTGTCAGTACTTCTTTAAAAAGTTAGTAGCACAATCTCACTATTACGTTAATTTAATTTTTAGAAAAATACACGTAGACATATTAAATTATTTAAGAGTATTAAATTAATATTACTACAATATTTTATCATAAAATTTCTTTCCAGTGGGTACCGGCCCATGGTGACATCGGTGGGAATGAACATGCTGAAAAGAGCCTTCGTGATCCAAAGCCCCACAAGATAGTTTCGACTTTCCATTCTTTGAGACATTTTACTACTATGATCTTCAAATATAATTTTCAACTGGAAGCTGTGGAGATTTCGAAGGACAAGAGCTGGGCAATTTTGAACGAGAACCCGTCCTTGCTTCCTGAAGCTCCTAGATAGAAAGCTGCTTTAGCCAGCGGTACTCAACCTATTTTTCAGCCGGGCCTCACACATATGACAACTATTTTGATACGGTTTGTAACATATGATATATCCGATAAAGACATAATTGAAACATGTTACAATGTTATATGTTTACAATAAAAGTAATGTATAAATATATATATATATATATATATTTAAAGAATATTAAGAAATAAATATTAAATTTACGCTACACTACTGAGTATGTCAATTAAATGTAAAAAGTTCATTTTGATTAAATCTATTTCAAAGAAAGAATTACATAAATCAATAGTATTTATGGCTATAAAAAGCATATCCAAAATCATAGAAATAGTTCGCCATTCAGCACATATATAAGAGTAATTAATTCAGTAAGCTAAGGATAATTTTGTATTACAAACAAATTCAGAGAAATCGCGAAAAAACGTGCCCATTCGAATAAATATCAATAGTAAAAGTTCCTTAAGTATACGAGTTATGTAACAACTTTGAAAGTGGTTCAGATTCTCCAACAACTTACAGAACATTTTTTTAAAAAAAATGACATGATTAACAATCGTGGAAAGAATCGCACAAAAAAAATGCGTCGATTACAGTTCATTGGACTCGACAACACAAAGGATGTGGCCCACGTGAAGCCAGATAGAATAGAATATTGAACGAGTTCAAATTTTTAACAGTTCCGTTCAAGGGGAAGACTGTAGGGACATTCAACCATCTAGTAATGTCCAATAGATAGTTCGCTTTTTATTCTATTGGCGTACAATTATTTTGCTTCTCGTACCACTCCAGTAAAAGACAATCTGTGAATACTGAATAATAAGTTTAAAAGATAAGGCAAATTTCTTATTTAAAAAAAGATAGTCATTTAACAAAATTTACACGGTCCCTGAAAGGTGACCATTTGTTGTAGTTATTTACTTTCTTCACATTTCTCAATTTAAATATTTTACAACCACCTTATCATTACAAAATGTATTTCCTTCTTAATCAGTTTCCTTAAAATAACACAGGATGTTGATTTCTTTTTGCTGCCAGAAATCGAATCTACTACTTGCTTACGATATGAAAAAAGCAAAAATGAAAGACAGCTGTTCGTTATCTCTTTACACTAGAGCAAAGGGGTGGGGGAACGACTGCTTCATATCATTTTAAAGCGAAAAATTTATAATATAAAAATATCAATTACCCTTTTGAAAGAGCATGCCTTCTTGTAAATCAAGAGTTACAACTAGTGTCACCTGAATGACTGTCTCAACTTGAAACAAGAATGAAAAAACGCTACACCAATAGTAATTCAAAATTCATTGCCAATGTATTCCGCTCACACACAACTCTTTTCGCTTTTTTATTGCAACACTAAAAAGAAATGTAATTAATGCTTTATTTGTACATCTCTCACGCAACTGATCTGCTGATAGACTTGCATACCATCGCCCAAAACTGAAAACGTGTGCTGAATTTGAATGTAAAGTTGGCGACTAACCACAATATCCGACTTGTATTTTACACGAATCGATTCTTAAAAGGTTTTCTGGCAGGTCAGCTACTTCCATAAGAAAAAGAAACAGTTAATTCATTTTGTATCCTAGTGCTTGGCAAAGGTGTATAAAATTGGGGTCGATCCATTATCTATGACGTAAAATTTAAAAGCAAGGTGGTTATATTTCAACAAAAAAAAAGGTTGGATCTTTTTAACTCAGGTAGTAAAAAAGCTCATGTCGAGAGTAAACTTTTTAAATAAATCTCGACTCACAAATTCAGAAATTCACTTTTCTTCGTCCATTATTAAAAAAAAAGATCCGATGAGTTTTAAGTTCCTATCAGTAGCTATGAGAATGTATCAATAATTAAAAGATAACATTTGGTTTTAATTACATACAAACAATTTTGAGAAATTTTAATTGGACATTTCTGAAGAGAAGTGAAATACTAAAACAGACCTGAAGTTGATGACTCAACGCCATGAGTTTTCGTGCTAAGGGACTAAGAATGCATGCAAATGCAAATTTTAAGTTGAAATACCATACAACTACGACACCTCTACGAATACGCTTTTTTCTAATTATAGATTAAAGTAATTGAATTTAGAAAATTTCATTCGAATAGAAAAACTTGCTTTCACCACTCAAGATTTCACACGAGAACAAACTAAACTTTTAAAATCAGCAATTTTATGCAGTTATGAATGTGTGATTAAATATGGATATTTAATCATTCATATTACATAATAATATGGTAACAAGATAATGACAAGCAACAAAAATTTCAACTCAATTTTCACTACATGAAAAATATCCTTAAAGAGTGTACAACATTATCAATTATATGAGGTTAAATTTTGAGGTAACATGCACAGTTTCACGATTAAGTTTTTACATAATGAAATACCTACTCGAAATTCAAATCACGAAAATAAAAATTAAAAACGTTGATTTTGGTTTTATATGGTTTAAATTCTGTGTTCGCTAGTTTTACGATTATAAAACCAGGAAAAAAGTTTTAAAAAAGAATCCACAGTCAGTAACTTAAAATTAAACTCATTACACGAACGGACAGTGGGATATTTAGTTGATTAATGAGACATTCTAAGGTGAAATAGAGAGGGAGGGCGGAGGCGAATCAAGAAGCATCGGAAAAGTCAGCGTTAAAAGACACGTATTTTATCTGATTATTTGAAATCCTCGCATGTTGTTTCCTTTAAAACTAAATGAGAAAATTAAGAGATAACTCATATTATATTACATGAAAAAATCTAGATAGCTTTAGTTAACTGATTAAAAATTTGGTAATTTCAATTTCACATTTTCTTGATTAGTCTTGATACGCATTTTTTTCCCAACAGCACATTAAAATCAAATGGAAGAAAAGATTCTTTTCTTGCAATTGTTTCTTTCTTCACGTTATGAATTAACAAATATATCATCGCTTATATAAATCTTTTATTCGATATTTAATTTACGAAACATACTCGTATATTATTTTCCATAAAATTTATCACTGACACTAACTATCATGTGAAATTAACCGACTTTCAATTCTCTAAATTAAAACTAATTACTTACAACTTCAAATTATATGTATTGGTTACTAAATTATTTCATAAAGCTGACTAGTTAGAGGAGTATTGTTTAACTGGACACATACTAAATGAAAAACACACTTGTCAGAGAGATGGCTCAATGGTCACTAATTCTTTTACAATGTGTTGATGCAGCGATAATTCTGTTCAATCAGTCAAGAATCAGTAAATTTTTAAAATTTTAATATGAATTATTTGTGAGATAACAATAAGCGGGGCAAAGAATAGTGTAATGAACACAGTAAAAAAATTATTTTATCTCAAAAATAGATTTAACACTGTAAAAGCCCCTCTTGAACCATTCTTGCATTATAACAATTACGCTACATAACACAAGTTATTTTACGGATGTTTTTTTTGTAGCAAAATAATTATACTATTTAAAAATTAGTTTTAGTTTTTAAAAAAAGATATGCATAGCGAATATATTTTGAAAAAAACTCATAGTAATGAGATCTCAGAGTGTCCAGAAGAAAATCAAATCTTCATTAATAAAATACATTTCGAACATTTAATTTTTGTGTAGCGTGAAAACCATGAAAAATATTTTATGAAATACATAACAAAAATTTTTAAAAAAATTATAAATAATTTGAGCCGTTCCTTTAAAAAATATTACTTACCACAGAAAAATTTAGAGAAAAGTTTAAAACAATGGCCAATTTTTTAAAAGAATTAACCAATTTTTCAATAAATAGTGTTGATTATTATCTTAAATTATTCACATATATTTTCAAATTAATCTACGAAATAATGGCACATATTCTATAAAATACAACAAGAATGAATAACATATAATAAAATATGAGGAAAGTAGATAGCAAATATAAATAATGGCTTTAAAAAAAATTACCAAGTAAATGCTGAAGAATCGGGAGAGAAATGGCTCTCAAAAAGCATCAACGTTACTCCTTCAAGGAGTTAAAAATTTTAAAACCAGAAATGCAAACACTTGGCAATGGATTGAAGAATAAAATCCAAAGAAAAGAAGAAGCATAAAGGCAGCGTATTTTAGTCACGTGAAATCCCATGAGCAACTGACCGAAAGTTGATTCTTTTCGGCGGACGTCTTGCGGAAAATGAACTCCAGAAGTTTAATTTTCTTCTATTCAGAGAATGAATAGGGGAGGGGGAGTATTCAATCACCTTTGAAATGAATCTTTGCCAAGCCACGTGACAATCAGTGTCTCATTGTTACAACCATCTGACTAGAAAATGTTTCTACTAGCCAACAATTCCTAAAATGTGTTTTGTCAAACATTAATTCTCGGAGTTGCTGGCAAGAGTGCTCAAGAAATCGCCAGAACATATTTATCTTACAATCGTCTGTTAAGTTAGTTTAAAAAACAAAGAAGTTGGTAATCAGTTTGTACTATTCATCTCGGAATATAGTTAACAACTACACTATATCACAACTTGTAATTTGCATGCAAAATGACAAATGTGATTTTCATTTATTTAAGAAAAAAAAAACCTTTTATTTTACAAAATCTGGTTAAATTTTACAAGCAATGTTAAAATATAATAGTCTGCAAGTCCAATGCTTAAAAGTATAATAGCCATCAAAATTATTTTTTAAACTCTAGAATGCTTAAAATAGTTTCGAAGAACTAAAAAAGCATGATTAAAATTTTAAGTCAGAAGTGACAAAATTCAATTTTGTTTTGGGAGGGGAAAAAAAGTTAACTTAAAAAAGTCGGTTCTGCTGCCCGACTGCTCCATTGCAAATTTTTATTTTTAAACTCATCAAAATTTTACTAATTTTTCGATAACATGTTTAGTATTTTGATGCTTTAAATGTTATGTAGAACATACTACACACACTGCTCATAAGTCTTATGCCGTTAAAGAACTTTCAACAAAAATATTTTTAAGGACATAAAATGCTACATAATCCAGAAAGTGAATCGACTTCGCAAGCACCTTATTCGGAGAGTAACAGATAAGTGGACTACAACAAATTCAACCAGGTTTACCGAATATCCCCGACCTCGTTTCACCCTTTGAAATACGTTGCGTCAGCCCCATGGTTTGAAAATGATTCACAATTGCGTTATTCCCGTCTCCCCCTCCAGGAAAAATACCCAACACTACATCCTAAGGCAAGCAGATACAATCGGTTCAACGGCTAAACCGTTTAGTTGTGAAGGATTCGCATTCAAACGGTATTTGTTGCAGATTTCATTCGTGTGCATTCAATAGAAGAAGCCTTACATCAGAAAAACACGCGCTTGTGTTTTACCTTATATGGAAAATAAATTTAAGAAAAGACGATCTATCACTGATTATTGGATAAATTCCACACGTTACATAGCAATCTGAAGGAATATTCAAAAATGTTTTAAGTATGAATTAACAATATCAGTGCAATACTCCTCCAATCAGTGGCGCACACAAGGGGAGGGGGTCCGGACCCCCAAGCCCTTGATTATTTTTCCGATTGATTAAAATTCTAAGTACATAGTACGTAAAATTTAATTAAGTATTTGTTATTAATGATTAATTTTATTAATATTATTATTCAATAATTAGTTTTTTACTGTTTTGTTCCCGAAAATCGACAAAATCAAAAGGAGCATAATACAAGAATGGTGAACTTTCGACCCCGGACCCTCCTCCCCCTTGAAAAATTCCTGTGTGCGCCACTGCCTCCAATGGTACTTAAACTCAAAAGAGTTTGGATATTAGACATTTCATCGAATTTCCAGAAATACTTGATGAAATGCTTTGTAACTTTGGGCATGCATAGAATACACTTAAACTAACACTTTTCAATGAAGTTTCCGTGATTTGAGTATTTAGAGTACAACTAATACTTGAAAAAAGTATTTTTTTATCACCGTGATTATAAAAATGCGGAAAATGATTCATCATTTTTAGAAAATGTTCAATTAGCTGTTTGCAATTTTTATACACATTCACTTTTGTAAAAAATAGCATCTGTATTCAGAAAATCTGAAGATATATAAATATTCAGATTTTATGCCTCTTATAACATCAAGAATTTACAATCAAACTGCATGAAACTTAGAGAAATATAGGCAATGTACAGGAGTAACATATTGAAATCTGAAATGTGATTATAGAATAATCAGTTTTCTGAGAAAAAAAATTTACCGCGAACGTGCAAATATAGCAACATTCTTTTCTCGGTTTTGTTGCCAATAACACAGGACAACTTAAGTATATAAAAAAGTCTACTTAAATATCGAAAAAAATTAAGTTTTGAGCGATACAATGAGCAGGAATTTTTTTTATTTGGAAAATAACTGAATTATATGATAATTTCAAGAGCAATTTTAATTACAAAATCATAGGATGGTTAAACTGAATTGCATAAAATTTACTAATAAGAGAAATACACGTATAGATTAAATAAATTACATCTCACAAATGTATTTAAATGAAATTCCATTGCTAATATACTATTTTACGAAATTTCAGAACTTTCATAATTTTGACCACTTTGAATGAATTGCATCATTTGTATACTGTTACTAACATTTGTGTGAGCGCTCCTCTGTGACCTTGCAACTAACTAGTCACGTAACAGTTTAGTCAAGTGTATGGTGTGCAACAACAGTGGATAAGTTGAACATCGATAGCTTAGTACAAATATAACCGATCAGTGAATAAGTTGAACATCGATAGCTTAGTACAAATATAACCGATCAGTGAATAAGTTGAACATCGATAGCTTAGTACAAATATAACCGATAAGTTTATATGATTTTTGTCAAACTATTGAATCAACAGTATATGCATCCAAATTGGATTCCATAGTTTGGATAATTAAACAATCGTATGATAAATGGATTGCAAGCATTAAGTCAACTCAATGTCACGCAAAGACATTTAATTAATCTACATCCGACACCCAAGATGGATTTCTGTTTTTGGTGGTGCTGGATTTCATATTTCATGAACTGACCACTGTGTGTGTTGCTTATGACACAGTTGATTTTATTTTTCCATGATAAAAAAAAGACTAATGAGTCATACTGAATTTCAAAATCAGACAGCCTAGTAACAGAAAGCTAAAGAAAGATTCACACTTCCAAGACAATGAATACAGTAAACCGGCAACTGGAATCTACATGACACTGGTTTTATCCCCCCCCCCATTCCCCAAGCCCACACAGTTCAACCAGAGCGCGTAGCAACACGCAAGTTTCCTTGACGAATAACGATTCCGTAAGTTCGCCGGCTTAATGCGTGGTGCCTTAGGAAAGATATCTATGAATCGATCGAATCAGATGGCCTACGGGCCACAAAACCGCATCTAATTCGTTGGAAAAGAAAAACCGGTCCTTTTCTCAGGTCGTTCGGAACAGAAGATTGTGGTTCAAGAGGCGACAGCAGGGGAATCTGTCAGTGCAAGTTCAATCGTCACCTTCTCTGAGCTTTCCAACCTGGATCAACTGGTAAAGAAGGGGATACACGCTCCAGGGTTCTTTCTCGAATAACCACAGGAACCTTCCCCCCATCTCAATCCCTTCATCCGTTTTCCCTCTTTTTATCTTTTAAATAACGAGAAGGAACAACCGAAAACGGATGCCCACTAACCTTTCTTTCCTATTCATTTGAAGTGAAATGTGTATCAACGAGAAACGCATAGAATGTATGGCATGTGTTTTGACCTTGAAGGTATACGAAAGACATTTGGAACAGAATTTAGACTAGAGAGAAATTGTATATGCGTAAAACAAAGTTAAACTAACACTAGCGTCAAAACAGAACAAAAATGGTTTGGGAAAAAATTAAAGTCATGAAAAATACTAATCTATATTTTAAAATAACTTCAAAAGACACATGGACGAATTAAATATAAAAATTTTTCACCTTTCTATACACAGGAAATATGCTTATTCTTACGTAAAAATTAAGGTAGTGCTGTTAACACTCAAATTTGTAACCCAATATGCCGGCAAATCATATTGTGATTTAGTGAAAAAATGAAATCAAACTTTCAGTAAACTTGAGAAATAGTGACTAATACTAAGATAAAATTAATCAAGAGATAAGAAAAAATTAAAAGATACATTAACTCAAGAGACGTAATTACAACATTTCCTTCAATATAAATGCAAATTTGTGAGAAGAAAAATAAACACATTCATCTCATGCATCATTTTATAAATTATCTGCAATCACTTAGTACATCAGGAATAAATTTCGAAAGCGTATAATCATTTAATGATTGCATACTTCTTAAAAAAGTTAACTTATCCTTTCCACCCAAACCAAGTTTCAAGGTCTTGAAGGTCGCTTGAAGGTTAAACTAATTTTGATCCATTTTAACTATTAATTAAAAATGTTTGTCTCTTTACTATAATTATTTAATCATGACACGACAGAGATTTTACTTCACTACTAGTCTTCAAGACTAGACTATGGGTGTAACTTTTAACTGCCATCGCTAGTTGCTAAAGAAAAGAAAACCCAAGTATGGCACTTTTTTCAAATAGAAATATGCTACAACTTTAATACGACATTCAGATTTCACTATCATACAATCCAGGGCTTCTAAAACGATTGGGCTCCACAACGAAAATTTGGAAATTGCTGAAATTTATATAAATCATCATGTGCACCCAACCCCTTTTTTTATACCTAAAGACTTAATAAAGCACGCGTAGCAATTTCAGTAAAAATAATTTAAAATAAGCTTATTCCATGAAATATTGCTATTACAAAATATAAGTTGCTAGTTACAAAATTATTGCAGTATAAGATTCGATAATAAAAAGGTACTCACCCCAAATTTTTTAGGTGATGACGAAGACTGCCAAATAATCGAACTTGAAAAGAGATTTTTTTATAATAGGACTGGGAAAAAAAATCGTTGCCGCTGAATCAATACAAATAATTTCAAAGTTTTTTTTGAGAGAAATGACCGAAAAACCTTTCTACTCCTTTCAAGGCCTGCCGATCCACTCCTTACTCTGGCCTTCCTTCAGAAAGCATCAATCCTGGGGTTGTTAATCTGAAATTGAAAACATTTATAAGCACACCTAAAAATGGGGGAATATTACATCACGATTCATATAAATAGAAAATTTTCAGCGTTTTAAGTATTTTAACCATGCAAATGCAGAGAAAAACTCATATTTCAACAAAGATCAATTTTGTCTGTATGTGCGCGTACATGTTATATAATGCATGTCAAAAGTTTAAGCCCAGCAAAAATTTTGAAATTATGGCTGGTTAATTTCTGCGGTGATATTTAAAACATGCGAAGAATGTTTTCCGCACACAAATACTGTTTCTTGACTAGTCTCGACGGTTTTTAAATTTTCACAACACAATTTTGGAATATATATATTATTCTAAACAAAGAAAACAAGATTTTACTATTGTTTCTACAATAGATCAATTAAAAAGAAAAGTTATGTTGATCTTTATTAAGTGAAATAAAAAAAACATATTCGTTAGGTAAATAGTTTTTCTTCTGAATTTGACAAAAATATAATCAATCTGCGATTCGCCTATTCAATTGTTTTTTTTTTTATTATTTTTTTTAATTCTTAGTTTAATAAAATTCAATTGCAGTCACACAATAGAAAAGTAAACACACACACAACAACTATTCATTCAATATTGCAACAGTAACCACATTCATTTTTATTACAAAAGAATGCTTCTTAAATTCAATTTTATTATATTTTTTTCATTTCAACAAATTAATTTATTTCTATTTTTAAGTATCAATGCGTTTAAAAAAAGGGCAATCAATTACATAAATTTAAACATACAATTTTTTTAAATTGAGATATTATTTTAATTGAATTCATAGAAGCAATAATTCTCCAAACGAAAATAACTTAAAACATAAGCTATACTTTTAGTGTGTTTGTATTATAAGTGTTCCACTAATTATCGAAATTTTACAAATGAATTTGCAAATTAAGTTGGTTTTATTCCCTTTTTCAGAAATTTTATCTCAGATGAACACTTTTCACAACTTTTAATTTAGTTTCAGAATCAAGTTCTAAAAATAATTTTACATTCTAAGGGGACATGGTACGATTTACACAAAAAATTTTAATTTAAGGATTTTCCAAAATTGTTTGTGTCTCCAATGTGTGTATGCTATGTAAAACCGTTTTTGTGCTCAGAAAAGCTGGCCATTTAATTTTTAAGGAAAAAACTTAAAATTTGTGAAGTGATTTTAAAATACTACTCCTCCCCCCTACAAAAATTTACGTACATGCGTGAAATTTGATTTACAAGTACCTCAAACAATGTATAGCAAAATTTGGTATGGTTTTTTTTTTATAACATGATTGGTATTTGTACAATACTTCTTTTTAAAAATGCTTATTGAAAATTCCTTAAAAAATTTATAAATTCTGAGTTCAATTATTTTTAAAAAAATAAGTAATGCTTTGATTCAAAAATGCATACCAACTTTTGTTACATGTACTATTAGCAATTGGTAAAAAAAATTCAAAACATTATAGGAACAATAGAAAAAAAGCCTAAGCATTTTAAATGAAGGCAAAATAGTTATTTTATCTTTCTGAGATAAGTAAGTTTAAAGTTTTGATTTGCCATAGGGATGTGAATAAAAACGAGCGTAAAAGCTATCATAATTCTGCGTTTCTTAAGTTTAGAACTTTCAAATTTTGTGAGGTTATAGAAAAGTATATTAAAAATAATTTAGACTAAAAAATTAGATTTGATATTTTGACCTATTTTTGTCAATTGAATCCTACTGTGTCCTCTTAACGATAAAAAATCAAAGTTACTAAATTTGTTCATTTACGTTTTTGTAATAAAATTGAAACGTTTTCAGCATTTTCAATAATGGGCGAAATCGAAGTACCATTTAAAAATATTACAAAATATAAAAACATGATAAATAAAAGCTATATTCTGTATTTATATAAAAGTATGATGCAAGCGTTCCAGAATATCCGTCTTTTCATATCATTGAAAATATTCTTCTGCGAGGGAACGTCCACAAATGGCGCATTGCTCCGCGTTTTTTATTGCCTTTTTAACCAAATGCATAATAAGCGGCGACATTTTCTGCAGAAGCCACCCATCATTTTGCAGAACAATGCCCGGGTGCATACAGCGCAAGATGTGCCCGATTTGTTCGATCGATGAGGTTGTGAAGTGTTGTGCCATTTCCCAACTCCCCGGATTTAAGCCCTTGTGATTTCGACTTACTCCCCGTCGCTGGCAACAGGTTGCACACGATGCCGGTGACTAAATTGAAGGTCTGTAAAGCTTTGAACTATGCATCTATTTTTGTATCAGCTGTAAATAAATATAGTTGCAGTATTAAAGTTATGTATGTTATTTTTAAGATGATACAGTACGATTTATAAACAAATTTGATTTAATAATTTACACAAATTTTTTGGTAGCTTCATATGTGTACGTATAACTTTAAACAGATTCTGTGCTCAAAATACTACAAAAGCTCTGCTCATTTAATTTTTAAAAGAAAAATTTTAAGAAATTCATGGCGGGATTTTAAAATGCTACTCCTACAATAATTTGATGTACACACATGAAATTTGATTTACAAGTGCGTCGAATTATGTATAACTAAAGTTGGTTTTTGCTGGCATGTTTGATATTCGTAAAATACTTTTACTACGTAAAATACTTAAAATACTGATTCAAAAATGCATACTAACTTTTGTTACGTGTGCAAATAGCAATAGTTAGAAAAAACACCAAAGCATTTGGCTCGATAGATAAAAAGAGTCTTAGCCTTTGAAATGAAGAAAAACTAGTTATTTTTCTTTCTGAGATAAATCAGTGTAAAGTTTTTATTTGCCATATGGTATGAGAATAAAAATGAACATTAAAGTTATCGTTATTCTGGTGGGTTTTTTTTTAATGTAGACTTCAAACTTTGTGATATTATACAAAAATATATAAATAATAATTTAGGGTAAAAAATTTTTATTTGAATTTTGGACCGATTTTTGTCAACTGAATCGTACTATGTCTTCTTAAAATTTAAGCACATTTACTTATTGCATATAGGTGAATAATGCATTAAAAATGTCTGGTTTTTTTTTATGGTTAATACTTTGCGATAGTGAAAGAAACAACGATCCCTTTAAAATTAATTAAAAAAGTCATAATTTCAAAACTATTCAAACACTTCATAAAACACACAGAGAGACCATTATTTCTTAAGAAGTAATGCATTTAACTTAAAATATGCCTAGAAGTGGCGGATTCAATTTAATTGATATTCCTAGAAGCAATTTCAGAAGTGAACAAAAGACAAAAATTACACCTGCAATTTTTTTTTTAAGAATAAAAATTCGAAATAATTGGTGATTTCTCAGTGTATGCAACGAACGGAATTTAAAAAACATGGAAAGTTCCGTGACCTGCAGATAAAAGCGTTAAACCGCATGAGGGGGAGTAGATTAAGAAATAACATTGATTAATTTTTATTATTCAAATGAAAATAGTTTAATGAGAGAATTAAATACAAACTGGATTCTAAGTAAATATCAAACGCAAATTTAAAAAATGAATATTAGAAAAGAAAAAAAAGGTTCTCTCAAGATCCGGTTGTACTTCCCGTAATTTTGGCTCGCTTTGCATCGCGTAAGAGGTTCCTGACCTCAGTTCAAAATAAAAAAATTAAAAAAAAAACGTTTTCAGTAGTTGCTTCAAATTTTATCAAACAAGTACCGAGAAAAATGTAAATTTTACAGTGATTCCAGAACATGTTTTATTTATTTTCTTCACGGATAAAAGGTTTTTCTTTTCCCCGCCTCCTTCAGTTTTCACTAATTACAAAATTAAAAAAAATAAAAAATTGTTTTTGATTGAAAATACTTTTAAAACATTCACTGAATAATTGAAAAATAATTACATTTAAACAAATGGAGCCGGCACGAAAAGCGAGCTGTATATTTCTATAGAAATTTATTTAATTTTCTTAACACAATCAAAATAAATTTTAAAAGCCGTATTTCTGGATTGCGCATAGTTAAAATGTATAATGATTTTTATACTTCAGTGGTTTTTTTTAATTCATTTTAGTCCAGGACAATCGAGTGATTTTTTTTTATTTACCTACAAGGTATCCGAACACGTTCGAAGTACTTTTTAATATAAAAAAAGCATATTTAAACATTATAAATGCTTTTTCAGGAATTAATACCAGTAAAAACTAAATATTTAACTATAACACTATTTTTAAAAAATTACCTAAATTATAAAAAAATCATAGTTATAAGTGACATTTTAGCAATATTTTTGAAAAACTTCAAAGCAATTAGAGAAAAAAGTAATAAACTTATATCGGTAAAAGTATTACTAAAACAAAGTAGATGCATTTATCTAGATAATGTACTAAAATTTTAGAGCTCTCTCTCTCTCTGATTGAGTAAACATTACAAGAAATGTGACATTCTTTATGAGACTATTAATAACAGGCCCTAACTCAAAAACTATTCATACAGCCAAGAAATATTTTAGTACATTCTTTAGAAAATAATAAAAGTATCAGGTACGAAGAGTTTTATAGAAGTAGATTTATAACATTCTGAGTTATATATCAGACTAGCTATGATAGATTTCGAACACAATTTAAATACCCACTTCTGGTAGATTCCTAAAATCGACGCGTTGCCTGAATACCAGGAAAACTTTTAATCCCTGCTACCTGCGAATTCCCTGGATACCCGGGATCTGGACAACACAGCTAGCTTGGCTTTGAAAAAATAAATTTGTGGGAGATCAGGGAGCTCCATTCGTCGCCCGAAAAAATGAAAATTAGATGAGGCGGGTGCCCGCGAATCGCGAAACGGTTGATATTTGTACTGCTTTGAGAATCAGTGTAGCGAACCAATCAAAGAACTGCTACTCGCAAAGAGGCGTGGTCTTGGAGCCTCAATCCGTTGCCAGTGAGAAATTTCGAGAGTGGAGGATGAACAAAAGCTGTCTTCCTATTGGTCGAACAGATCCTCTCCGATTGGAGGTTGGAAATTGCGTGGGCCAAGAATGTTTAAAGTAGACGAAATGAGAAAAAAATATGACGGAGAGAAAAACTTCAAAAAATATTTCAAAGCAGGAATTAATGAGAATATTTCTTGGTACATTGAATATATTAGGGATTTAAATTTCGATTTTTCTGAGAATTATATTATTAGCACCTGAGTAGAATTTACTGGTAACTTGTTTGGGAAAACTGGAATGTATTGATCACGGATTAAAGAGAGTGGAAACTTGAGAAAATGGCTAATCTAAATTTGCAGAACGACAAGTTCAAAATAATTATTATTGGCAATGGAAAGGAACAACAGTTCTCTCATTAAAATGAAAACAGTTAAGATTAGGCTATTTTTCTACCTTTTTGTTACAACTGACGACAAAATTTAGTAGAAGAGGGAGCTTAGTACAATTTTTACAAAGCAACGGATAAGAATGAAAGTTACAATCGAAAAAATATTTTCCTTTGAATGTTGTTGAGATACTAATAATTAAAGATCTTGCATCTTCAGGTCTCCTGTGACGAAAAGTCCCCACCAAAAAACTAAATTCTCGAATAATATCATTTAGTCAAAGGTTCTCAAACTGTTTGTTCAAATAGAAGCATTATCTTTGATTTACACGATGCAGCGGTAGTTTCAACAAAAAAAAAAGCATAATAGTTAGAGCAGTTTAAGTGCTCAAAAAAAAACTTGATTACACCAGATATTGAAATTCATTGAATTATTATTCGATCGATTATTGATATCTAAATATGAGTAAAAGTAATTGAGAATTAAGGTTGGCGTCGCCAAATGCACAAGAGCTTGAACTAAAGGAGGAGCACATTATCAGACAGAAAAATATCTCAATTTTCATGAAAATTTGCAACATTATAAGACATGCATATGATTTTAATATAGTTTTTAAAATTTCAAAATATTCCATAAATACTTATTTTTCATTTTAACACGTAAAAGGACATCTCATTTAGCATTACGGTATACGAGAGAAAAAAATAACACATTTTTACCCAAGAGAAAATGAATCAACCCGGTTAAAAATGAGCAATATGATAAAATGTGCTGCCCTATATAGGATATAGCGAAGCCAGAATATAACATATTAACACTTATTTCATGTGTTTACGGAGTATAATATTAACACTTATAATATATGAACACTTTTATATTTGAAAAAAATATTCCAAAGTCGGATTCTATTCTTTAAGATTAACAGGGCAATGAGACATATGGTAAATGAATGAATGGATGTTTTAAAGATTTTTAAAAAATGTTAATTAGTATTTTTTTCAAAAATGTATGTCTGTTTTTTTTTTTTTTTTTTTTACTAAACTTCTTATTGCAAATTTTTATTTTTTTTCTCTCTTAATGAAACAAAAAAAACGTACATATTGATCAAAAGTTATAACCCCTTGTTTGCTTTAGAGTTAGTATTAAGTTATAGGGGGAAAATGCGAAGTCAAATTTTCCCCAGAAAAAAAATGGATCAACTTAAATTAAAAAAAAATAAGCAGAGTATAATATAATGCTGCTCTATAAAATAGTGAAGCCAGATTATATATAAAATAAATGCGGGAGTACTTTTATGTCTGAAAAATATTCCAATTCCGGCTACTATTCTGTAACACTGAGCGAAAGCCGCCTTAAGCGGGCCCTTTTTTATATTTCACATACCATAATCCCAATACTAAACAAACTGAATTATTGATGGGTAACATCTTTCCTCTCGGTTGCTGGATATTTGTTAGGAGTGATTTCATGAAAAGGGACGGATGTGTGTAACAGGATGTGACGTAAGCGCGCGCTACTTGATTTGACCAATGAGAGTGCGTGGCTGTGTCTTTTCGCTACCCTCGCATGGGGGTCCAACTCTAGTAGCCATCAAGCACTCGAGCGCTTGACCCTAAATCGATCTACTAATACCCTGGTCTCAACACACTACCTAGGCGTTATACTAGATAATCACCTCACTTTCAAACAACACATAACATGTATTAAAAATAAATTTAAACAATCGGTATCTAAAATTTACCCCTTAATTGCAAGAAAATCTGCATTGAGCAGAGAAAATAAACTGCTTATCTACAAACTCATCCTCCGACCAATTCTGACATATGCCGCTCCATGGGCCCATGCAGCTAGATCCCATATTAATCAAATAGAAGCTTCTCAAAACATTATTCTACGTCAAATCTTAAAGCTCGATGGTTCATGAGGAACACTGACCTCAGGACCGCAAGTAAAATGCTGTCAATTAGACAGTTCATTAAAAAGACAGCTACAAACTTCTTTCAAAATATTGATAATTCTAGTAATCTCTCGATCGAGGATATTGAAAATTATATCCCTGATCCAAATTTCAACAGACCTAGAAATATTCTCTCAGACCCCCTCTTCATGTAATTATTTTATCTCCTTTCAAATTTCGCTTCCTCCATCTTAAATGCTTTTTTTTACATCAGCAAACGTTTCGCGGCGAATGTAAACAGGGGAGCAGCTGCAATGAAAACAAAACAGGACGGGATTGCATTTGTTTCTGATAATTATGTTATTTTTAAATGGAGGCAGGCGTAACTCAAACATCGGGGCTGAACTCAAGAATATGAAAACAGAGACCGCAAACTTACAAAACCTAGTTTTAAAACTTGAGAAGACCTTAGCTAATCTTAATAATCCAAGCGTCCTCATTTCCAAAACAGTATTCCAATGCCATGCAAACTGAATTATTTACATCGGCAATGGCAAACTTGCGAACAGCTGGTTGGAACGGTGGGTTACGAGACGACCCCAACGAAGCGGTTCTAATTTAGGATGTTCCAGCAACAGAACCACAGACAAACAGACGCTACGCGGAACGAGTTGGGAGACGAGAGGAAAGGGGGGATAAAATTTTGAAGGCCACACCTCATCTGAATGAGTGCACTAAAGGCTGTGAAATGAGACAGGAGCAAATTGAATCAACACATGGTAGTACCACAGTTTAGGAATAAAATCGTTACAATTTTCGCAATGGAATTTATCAAGCTTGTTTGTGGCAAGTAGGAATGATAAAATATGTTCTAATACGATTGACTTGTGTAGCTAATAAATGAATACAATAAACAGAAAATGTAGAAAACAGCATTTGAAATGCTATTTTTAAACCAGATAACTCGGCGTTTCTGACTGGCAAGGTTTGGCTAAGACGCTAATTGGCATGCACAATTGTTTCGAATGACAAATTATCAATAAAGTGTAAACTCAGTCATAACATTTAAGCTACTGAAAGAGAATAAGAATCTGATGTACAAATACATGCCAGTTCACACAAAGCTGTGGTAATCAAGAGAAAAAAGAATAATTTATAACAAAGAGAATGAGAGATCTAAATCTTTTCTTCCTCACTTTTTTCGAATTGCTTACAAATGTAGAACAAACTATATATTTTGTTATGAGTTCGATCTGCACATGAATTCAATCCTACATTTTTTTTTATTTTATAAAAAAGGAATAAATTGCAAATACCTTTGAAAATAGATAAATTTTACGATATTGTATTTTGAAATTATAACATCTAATTTGTAACCCCCTCTCGCTCAACCAGTGTTCTAAGTGCCACGGACGTAAATGTCTTTCAGAAATAAGATTTTTTTTCTTTGCGCTGCTATCAGCAAAACTAATGCGAAGGCTTTGGAATGCAATAAAATGGCCAGCACAGTGTTTGCTTAAGATTTTCTTATTTCAGAGAAAATTTGTCAATTTGTGTCTTTTCTTTCCCTTCCAATACACTGCATGCGCACGCCTATGTGAAAAACAGCGGCACTGGGCAGCGAGTCGCGGTTAGACCCTGAGACCACTTATACAGTATATTATAACTGACTTGCGCACGCTTATGTGAAAAACGGCGGCACTGAGCAGCGAATCGCGGAGAAAGACTCTGAGACCACCTGTACAGTGCACCCCATAACTGACTTTCTACAAATTAAATTTTGAATTTCGTTATGTTTCATTTTAAACACCACGTCTAAATTAATCAGACGCCGAAGCAATTTAAAGAATTTAAAACTGTTTGGCATAGTTTAAAACACGCAAAATGAATTACGCTATTCTTTTATTCAAAAAGCCGACTTGTCGATCACATACACTCGACTCTACTAAACACTGAAGAGCATTCCAACTCCAATACTTAGCAAACATTATTTTCAATAGTGTGACTCCAAATATACGCTCCGGTAAGTTACTCAATTCCAAACACAACAGCGAAGCAACTATAAAGGAATTATCACTGCACAACGCAAACAAGCCCAAAAATTAACATGCCAACCCACTATTTTTTTGTAATCTCGAAGTCATACTTTCACCTTCATTAACATCCAGTTGTGAGCCAGGAAAAGATCAAAGAGAGCAGAGAAGAGGAAGAAAAAATTCATTTCACATGGCGGTCACGTTCAAAACCACTTTTACTCTCTGGAGATTTTTCCTCTTCTAGCAAATATCGCACTGGAGTACAAACCCCTGTCGGCTCCTTTCTGTTTTTAATAAGATTTTAAAATCTGCAGCAGTTTAAAGCAAAAATGTAATATTCTTCCTTTTACGTATTTTCATCAATAGTTTTAACACGAACTCAGAACCAATCACCTTTAGAGTATGTTATAAAAATGAAACTTATAGAAAATTTCTCAGGGTTAACAACCTTAAGTTTTACGCATACAATACTGAGATTATTCATACACTAAAAGATAGATTGGTTTAGTTTAATTGATGAACGACACACTAATGGATAATTGAAGACTATAACCAAACATCTGAACAACGGGCACATGATGAAGATAACATTAAAGTTGGTATGACATGGACGCTATTATTTATATTATGAAAAAGGAATTATTTTCTTAAATATACATTTTACTATTATTCTCTAATTAAAAATAAATAACTCAAATTAATTATATGTATTAACAATCATTATAGAAAAATATAACATCTTATATACATAAAAATAAATTATACATTTAAAAAAAGAACTAGAATTTTTAATTTTTACATCTTTTTTAAAATTTATTTTCCAAACAGATAAAAAAATACGAGAGATCATTCACATCAAAGTATTTTGTAGGATTCTGTCTTAAACCGCAAGATTTTAAAATTTTACCAGTATAACATAAGTTCATAAATGAAAAGGAAATAAATTTGATTAAATTTAGATTAATCTTATTTTGCACTTTTGCGATGTAAGTATTGTAATACGTAGTTAACGTTTTATTCCAAATTGCCAAATACATAATAAGAGAAATTGTACAAAGATGAATTTATTTTTAAAAAAATTATTTATAGCAGTTTTATATATAAGTATCCCATTTTTCAATACTATTTATTAACTTTTTTTTTAATTCTCAGCTGGTAAAGTAACGATGCTACAGAATAAAGCTTTTTACAATGAGAAAATCTGTGGTTTGGTTAAAATTGTTAACATATTTTTGTAAAATGAGTAATTAAAACAGATAAAAAAAACATCCGAATCATATTATTAATAACATAAAACTTTCGAATTAATGTTTGAATATAAAAAAATTATTTACATTCATGTACGAATTTAAATATTTTTAAACTTCAGAAAATGGATGTGATTATCAGCCATCAACTATTCATAACAAATTATTTTTAAAATATTATTTTTGTTTAAAATATTTTACAATCAACTTTGTTTTAACGATTTAAAACTAAACCACGACTCGCACGTAAGAGAAACCCCACATTTAAGCAATAATTTTAAAATATTTATTTTAATAATTAAATAATAAATAAAATATCAATTATAATACAATATTAATTAAAATAATAATTAAATATTATATTTTTAAAGAAAATTAAGAATTATACTTTTTAACATCAAGAGAATGTTTAACTTTAAAACTACCCCTCATACTTTATTAATTTAAAAGAACTAAACAAATATGCCTTTTGACGTACTTTTTCATTACTTTTATAACAATATTTGATTATTCACATCTTATCTGCCTTTTTTAGTGATTTTAAAAATTCGAAAAAATACAAAACTTTTTTAAAACATTTTCTTAAGGTACCTCTTTAAGAAAAAATGTTTAAACAATCAAAAAAGCTACAAAACTCGGAAATAATTAAATATTTTAAGAACTAACCTTTTTCATGATGGAATAGATAAGAACTTTTTCCAAGTTGGAACACAGATAACCTGATTCATTCCGGATTGAGAAGGAAATGGTCATCAAGAGCGCGCACGCAAGTCCCTGGGCCGCTTATTTCTAGTAAACAAACAGAAGCACATGCGCAATGACGATGCCGCAAGAGGCGGAAACATCTTATGGCAGCAGCAACTAGCGACATTTATTTCGCATCTTCTCCCCACAAAGCAAATCGACACATCGCCCTCTGGCGTCGTCAAGAATCAACAGCAAACATCAAAAAACAACAGACATATATGAAAAGGACAGCTGTTCAAAATTTACTCTTTCCAAAGCTATTATTATTAAACATTATCCACTAAACGTTTGTAGTAGACAAAAAAATAAAAATAAAGGAAATATAAAATTGACAAAGATTACTCTCTCTCAAAGGTTTTTTTTATAACTTTTATACTACTTCTATTTCGCGAAGAACGAGTTGCTTCAACTTGTTGATCATAAGGCGCCATGTTAAGAAAAATGGTGGAAATTATGTATGATTGATTTTGTTTGCCACAATGGAAGTTAGTATATTATATGAGAGATTTGGAAATATCTTTTTAGAAACATGAAATTAGGAAATACCTTTTTTAATTCAATTTAAGCACGCGAATGAAAAAAATCACATTTTTACAAATTTGAACAAAACATTTTATAAAATATTTCCGAAAAGTTTGAAAAACTAAAAACCCATATAAATAAGGTTTAATTGAATTCATGTAAAAAATACTACACAAAGAGATTAAAATTATTTTTATTAATAGAAAAGATGCGAAACAATTTCAAACATATCACAGAAAATATGAAACAAGTGATCTTGGAAAATATATTCAGAACGACCATATTGTACGAGTAAATATAAAAATACATTTTTGAATCGACAAAATGCGGTATTCGTTGTATTATGGGATATGTAGAAGTTTTAAATGAATGAAACAAAGATGAGGTTCTTGTAACGTCTGCAATTCGATTTTTACTAAACATTTCAAAAAATCACATCTATATAGACGCATGCTTACTTTCTATTCGAGTTTTGTAATTTTAAAAGATACATAAAACTCGAATGGCAGACATAATAATAAAACAATACGAAAGATGATATAGAAAACTTAAGATTTCAAATATTTTACGCGCGCGCGATTGGAAATTCCTTTTTACACTTACAAACACACAAAAGGGGAAAGGGCCTTAAATATCGAAAAAAAAAATAATGAATATACTTTGACGTATATTCTCATTATTATATATATATATATATATATATATATATATATATATATATATATATATATATATATATATAGCTAATGGGAACATCCTATTGCACTTACATCAAGATTTATAAATCAACACACAAAACTGAAAACCGTACTTTTGTATTTAAAAAAAAACTTGACTGATTAATATGTATTTACCTAGTTATACAAAATCTATGAGTTCTGTAGACTTATAAATTTGTTAAGTCCTTTGAAATCTATTCAGGTATGAGAATAAGGAGAATAAAATATACCTCACACCTCCCGAATAATAAGTAAAAATTCAAGTCTTAAAAATACATAAATTTCGTATTCATCTACCGTTAAAACTCAAATGCCGACAAATCCCGCTTACTAATAACTATCAAATATTCTAACGATAAAAAACATTCTCCTGATCTACAATCATCAACTTGCAGCAGAGGTATACGTAATTCGAGGTCGCCTTTCTCTTTATCTTGGGGTTGACGCTTGGGGTTAGTTTTCTCATCTGGAGTTACGGGTTTTTCTAGCCTGAGGGAAGACGAGACTAGTTGAGAAAGATCTGTAGGTCAAAGCGTAATTAGGATCACTGAGAGAGAAAGTCTAAAATATCTAGACAGCCGAAAATTTTATTCATACTTTTACTCTTACGAAACATCCCTTTTAACAATGTGTGTGTTACTCAAGCATTAAGCCCACCATACACACGTACTATGTCAATCCTCATCATATACTTGACTGGCAGAGCATATATACTGATTTGAATATATGCAATTGCGTTTTAATCAGATTATATAATGATTTTTCTCTCACATTTTTCAAAGAAAATAAACCGGATATTTAACATTCTGAATACAAAACAGATAAAATCGATATGAATTAGTTTATACTCCGATTATAAGAAAAGTAAGGAACTCGAGGATCTCTACTACATGTGACAATCTATGCCATTGTTCTTCAAACTGTGTTCCACGGGGAACCCTGGGGTTCCACGAGTCACAATAAAAAAACTAACCCATTATCTACCGATACTTATCTACTATACTTATACGTACTTATAAGTACCATTCATTTTAAAATAACATAGAATAATCATTTTTACGAATACTCTGACAATGCTTAACGAGAAAATTCTTTTAAATCCACTCTTCCAAGATATACGGCAGCACGGGTTCTATGATGAGATTTTAGCGGGGAACTCGAATTGTTTATAGAAGAATTGCAATTACAGCCGACATTTTGATTGGATTGCGAAGATTGTTATTTTTGTACCGAAAAAGTAGTTAATGTGAAAAAGTAGGCGTCTTTTTTTTTTTTTTTGTGTGTGTGTTCATGAAAACCGAAAACGATTTGACTGTTTATTTTAAATGAACAGTGCATGTAATTAATTTTACAGTTGAATAACTTTGTGGTATTTATAAATACCAGCACACTGGATGTTAGCGCAAGAACTTTAGTTTTTTTTTCGTCCGTGTGGCTTAAAATTGTTTTTTGTGTGTGTGTTGTAGAGTAATCACTATAGTGCACTAGAATTATGCTTTTTTTAGCATTTCTTTTTAGTTTAACTTATTTATTTTGCTTTTTTTATTGTGTTTTATTTGAACGTCTTCAAAAAATTTTGAACTTTGAATCTGAGCTCGTTTTTTTTTTTTTTTTTTTTTTGCCACACAATCAAATGTAATTTCTGTTCTTATTTCAAAAATTAACATTTTAAT
Organism: Trichonephila clavipes; assembly: GCA_019973935.1. Classification (NCBI taxonomy): domain Eukaryota; kingdom Metazoa; phylum Arthropoda; class Arachnida; order Araneae; family Nephilidae; genus Trichonephila; species Trichonephila clavipes. The sequence goes on from BMAU01003842.1 coordinate 210,349, forward strand.
TTCTTTATGCGTAACTGAGATTTAACTATAATAATAGATTTTCAAGGTGCCATTCTAATTAGTAGTATTTTTCCCTTTTCTTAAAAAGTCTGAAAAAAAGAAGTTCAGTCTTCAAGAGATTTAATTTTTGGATTTATTACAGAACCTACCATCTGAAATTAGTGTGATGTGCTAACAGAAGACTTTTCAGATGAAGTCCCAGCAAATAATCTGCTGGAATTTTCATTGGATTCTTAAGATGACGATCAAGAGACTGAACAAGACTTCATTTTAAGAAAATACAGCATTTCATACCCTTGTATACAGTGCTTTAAAAAATATTCAATGTAAACCTCACTCAAAATGCACGTGTTATGAATTTTTGTGTATTAATGAAAAGAAAAACTGTTTCTTTGAGTATCATCAAATTAAGTTTAGGTGTAAAAGTTGTTTTTATGTGTAAAAAAGTAAATACATTTAACAAAAATTTTAACCTTTAAAATAAGTATTTTGTGCTGTAAAATATTAGTGTTATCTGGTTATTTAGCATTTTTAAGAGTTAAAACTCCGTTGTTAAAAAAGTCATTCGTTCTTTTCGTGTTTATGAGAATATTTGAGACCTTTGTGAGCTGACTGTACTTTAAAGCACCAATTTAATTAATTAGCTCTAGTGGATTTTTTAAATTTCCCAAAATTGAGTATTTTTTTTTATTACTCCTTTATTATTCCTTAATTTTTTATTTTATCCCTTAATTTTCAATGTAGTGATTCAAAAAAAATATTGTATGAAAAAAATTGTAGTAAATCATAATGCGGTAGATAAAAAGTTAAAAGGAAATTATAAATGTGTATACGAAATGGATTCATGTTCTCTATGAAGTAAGTATAACTACAAGTATCTAAAGCTCATCTCAGTAATTAAAACTGAAAATTTTATTCACACATAACTTAATTCTGCAATATGTTTTAAACTTTTATTATAATAATAAAAGAAAATAAAAATCTTTTTTAATATGCAATATTTGTAAATATTCTTTTGTCTGCTATCCCGAGTTCCACGAAATTTTACAATCGTTAGTACAATGTTTTGCAAAACATAAGTTTTCAAATGGAAAGCAATGCAAGCACACCCTAGTTACTTAATATAACAGATGGGTAGGTGACACTTGGATCAATATGATAAATGTGCGAGTAAATTATATTAATTTTTTATGAACAAATACAATACTTTTTTACAAATAATTTTTTTTGTCTTTACATAAGTGCCTATAATATGCTGATCTACATCAAGTACTATTTTAAGATATATTCTTCTAAGTATGGAATGAAGTTCGCCAAAAACACTTAATAATTCTAAGGGTTCTGTTAGGCGAAAAAGCTTGAAGATCACTGATCTATATAATCGTAAGGATGAACAGAAGGCAATTATCAAAGGGTAACATTTCTGGTCCCGAATTTAAATAAAATGTGCTAACACGTAATAGCTATCACACTATCATTATGTAATCTTGTAACACGCACGCACAGAGTTCCCAGCCATAGGTAAATTCAATATGTAGACTAAAAATATTACTTTTAATCAACATATTTTTTCAATAAACAATGATTATTCTTGCGTGATCTGTTACAAAGAGTGAAAAAAAATAGTTCATGAATTTAAGAAAAGCTAACGATATCGAAAACATCAATAACTGTCATTTTTTAAGAGTCATTTCTATTAATGAACAATATAGCTTTATCGGATTTTTATTGGCATGTCATTTATAACTTTCCAAATAAAAATTCAATTTAGAAAAGCTTTCTATTACAAACTATTTTATTTATTACCAAATAATTTAAAGGGTTTTTTAACATGAAAAAAAAAGTAAAAGAGAAAAACCATACTTCTTTAAAAAGGTTATCTCTAATAAACAATGTATCCATCCCCAATCGATTACTAATACTACATTAACGAGACACGCAATAGGCATACACCAAAAAGCACTTTAGCAACTAAATCGCTGCCATTTTGGACATCATTAGTAACCATATATTAAGAAACATAATTTATCCTGTAGCGTGCAAGGTTTACAATGTATAACTGAATGCATCAACAGTAACTCAAAGTAGTAATGCGGTAAACACAAAATAATTTGAATACGATATAACAGTAACCTATTTTCTCTCACTAATTCATTTCGTATTTTCTTCTCTACGACTATTCAAGGAAAGAGAGATGACGCTATAAATATTGCTGTAATTTTTTACTGTGGGAATTACCGTAACTTGAGAATGAATACACAATAATGGATAGCGAAATAGGTTAAACGTTTTTATACGTTTATAAAAAATCAGGAAACCTAAGAACCTATTACAGACATACATGTCTTTCAATCTTAACTACGCTAATCCAGTATTTTAATTTCTCCTTTCGGAAAATACTTAGGGACGACATACATAAATTTCGAGTAAAAATTAAACATACCACAGAAAGATTGAGAATTCATATTTACTATCAGTTAAATTCGATAAAATAAGTAAAATTTTACTTTTTATTAATAAAGGAGTATATTTTTCACCATACTATAAATGTAGGTGTTTTGCAACAACTTTGATCTACATTTAAAAACACAACAAAATTTATAAATATAAGATAGCTACATGCATATAGTTTCGCCTTTTCACGCGTACTCTGGAATTGTGAACGAACACAGAAGTTTCGTAAATGCTAAGATATGAACACAATAAAGTTAAAGGTGTCACTATGTTATTTTCTTACGACATTTAGAATTTGAAAGCATGAATATGAAATTTTTTTAGACGTGACATTCCACGCCAAATTCTGTAACGCCACGAAAGACTGTACATGAACTATAAAATATGTTTTTAAATTATTCTGCGCCGTCACTCTTCATAGTTGTTTCATACAACATTTTCTAAGTGTATTCAATATTTACAGAACGATAAAACATTTTGTTTCAAACCTGAGTAATTCAAAAGCAGATAATTAGAAATTTTCATTGATTTTACAAGGTTGTAAATAACTGAAACCATGATTCACTTTGAAAGATTATTTTACGGTACGCACTTTTGTAATGTTTTCTCAATCACGCTTATCTTCAAAATAAAAAGAAAACACGGTATCATGAATCATGCTAGACGTAACGCATTCCGTATGTCTAAAACTACCAGAAGAAACAATAAAACTCCAGCAATATTATTTTTATCGACATTATTATATTCGTAGTTACCATGACTTCAGAACAACCTCATTGCACGTAACACATAATCATATTTGTGTAATAAAAAAATTACTTGATGTTCGAAAATGCCGCGCTTTTTTTTAAGGTAATTCTTACTGAAAAGTAAATCACCTATGCTATATCTAGTATGAGAATAGTAATCAATTTCGGAAACAGGAAAACAATTCTCAATTAATTTGCTAACGATAATCATAACTACTTGGATTTGTATCGCAGTGAAATAGGAAGGTATAAGTAAGCTAAGCCAAATATACCTTTTATATTGGTAACTGGTTATTTTTTTAACCATACCGATACGTAAAAATGCAATTTTTTAAAACTTTAATAGTGTACCTTTCAGAAAAGCATATACTATTGCAAAGTTACAAAAATAATGCTAAATCTAAAATACCTTCTTTGCAAAATGGTCATTGGGAAGAAAAATTTCAATACAAAACAACATTCAGCAAAAGATATATATATATATATATATATATATATATATATATATATATACAATATATATATAAAATCTTCAATATATATATATATATATAAATACTTTAAAATAATAAAAATTATTTCAATGTTTGTGTATTTGACAGGAAGGAGTAAGAAAAAAATTTTTTTTTCTTTTTAATTCTGTACCAACTTTACATAACTTTGAAAGAACAACACATTAAATTGAGACACAGTGATATCATACTAACCAGGGACAAACCTTCTACCACCTATGTGTGGTCTCATCTCGACCCAATTCTATTGGTAGAAAAATTACAACGTTCCTCAGCAATTTAATTATTACAAATCATCTACGAGAAAAGAGTGACACTAAGATTCCACGTCATGCAATTTCAGAAACTCAATGAAAAAGAAGACCCTTACGTAACCTGCTTCTATAGAAAATTTTATGTTTCCACAAACGGTTTCTTGTAAAAAAAGCCAAAAATAATTCTAACTACACTACCAATACACCGCATATTTTAAAAAACATCAAGAATGAGTTTATATGAGCACAAAACCTTGAGAATACTTTTCTACTAGCTGGGAGGAATAAACCTCGGCAGTAAAACCAGCAGTAGTCTTTCTCTTCATTTCTCTATGCAAGTCAACGAACGACATAACTTTCTAGATACACCTTTCCATTGTGAAAAAATAAATCATGACTTGACAATGGTGAATTGGCTGCCATACAAGAAAGCCAAATTGACTGGCAGAACAGGCAACGTGCCAATTTTAAAATCTATTCAGACATGCAAAAGAAAAAAGCATATTTTTACAGAAAACGAAAATCAATGAAATTACATTGAAATACAGATAAGAAATTAAGCTTTTATAAAGTTAAGGCTGTCTTCGTTTACTTATTGTTAAAGAATGGGATCCAAATTCGGAACTTTTTTCAGACATAAAAGTAATTTAACATTAATATTATATAATCTAGCTTCGCTATCTTACAAAGAACCACTTATTTTATCATACTACTCATTTTTATCCGAATTGACCCATTTTTTTTCTGGTATAAAATGTGTTACATTTTTTTCTCCCATACCATAATGCTAAATGAGCTATTCCTTTACATGTTAAAATAAAATAAAAAACTGGTTATTTACGGAAATTTTGAAAACGCTATACTTTGAACCAATGTGTGAATTACAAATCGTCATGAAAATTGAGAACTTTTTCTGTCTGAAAAAGATCTTCGCGTATACTTCACGCTCTTTATACATTTGCCGAAGACAGCCTTAAATATAAAAACCTCAAATGATGTCATTTTACTTTAAGTTTAAAAGTTTAACATCGAGATAGCTAATTTCAACAAATTCACATTAAGTCATTTGATTTATGCATTTCAAACTACAATCGGACCTAAATTTTGCGAACCTCTATTTCGCGAATTTCTCTATTAGTGAACTTTTTCCTGAGACCAACATGAAAAGTATATTGAAAGATGAATCTATTTAACGAATTTTCCCCCATTACGAACTTTTTCAGGATCTAGCTACTTAGTTAAATAAAAGTTCGATTTTTTTTAAACACACAGTACGAATACTGTACTTTAGATATCTTACCTTAAAAATTATGCATTTTTAGGGGATATGGTATACTTTCTAAAAAAAATCTTTGATTTGATGGTTTTCACAATTTTTGCTTGCAACTTATGTATATATAACATGCAAAACACTTTTTGTACTCAAAATACCACAAAAAACAACACATTTAATTTTTTTACAGAAAAATTTACAAAAATATTTTAAAATGCTACTTCTGTTACGACAATTGACGTATACACATGAAATTTGATTTTACAAGTACATCGAGCAATGCATAATAATAATTGGTACTGGTTTTTGTGATAACATGATTAAAATCTGCAAAATACTTTTTTTATGAATGCTTATTGAAAATTTCATAAAAAATATATAATTTCTAAATTCAGTTATTTCTTTTCAAAAATAAGTATCACTTTAATTTGAAAATGCACATACCAACTTTTCTTCCATAAGCAAATAGCAATATTTAGAAAAACCATCAAAGCATTTAACACAAAAAAAACCTTAGATTCTTAACAGAAAAAAAGCCGTAGCGTTAGAAAGGAAGAAAAACCTAGTGATTTTTCCCTTGAAATAAATCAAATACTTTTTCTCATGAATGCGAGTTGAAAATTCTTTCAAAAACGTATAAATTCTTAATTCAACTATTGCTCTGATTCAAAAATGCATAGCAATTGTTACATCTTATGATAGCAATGGTTAGAAAAAATATTTAAATATTTGGCACAATAGAGAAAAAAATTGAACTAAAAAAAATTAAGTGATTTTTTTTTTCTTTCTGAATTAAGTCAGTTTAAAGTTTTTATTTGCTATAAGGATGTGAATAAAAACTAACTTAAAAGTTGTCATATCTCTGGAAGAACCATCAAATTTTGTGAGATAATAGAGAAACATATAAAAAGTAATTTAGGCAAAGAAAATATTTCATTTTTGATTGATTTTTAACAACTAAATCACACTGTGTCCATTTAAATGATTGGAGTAAATTTTTTCAAAAAACCAACTTAGGTTGACCTTTTCAAAGTGGAACTATTTCACAAATTCAGTACAATTTTGATGGTAAAATATTTAACCTCCTCGCGGTTCCGAGACGAAAATAAGAGCTTGATAGTTTAAAAAGATACAAAAACATTTGCTTAGAACATTATGAAGTAAAAAATTTGCATTTAATTTTTTTTATCTTAAATTATAAACTAAGGGGCATATGATACATAATGGCCAAGACATGTCAAAACCGGAATTTTTAAGTAAAAATTAATTACATTTACCGGAGTTTAAGTAAAAGAACAAGTTTCTAATATTTAAAGCAATCTAGAGTGAATGGCCAGGATCAGTAGCGCACACAGAAATTTTTCAAGGGGGGTCCGGGGTCGAAAGTTCACCATTCTTGTATCATGCTCCTTTTGATTTTGTCGATTTTCGGGAACAAAACACAGTAAAAAACTAATTTTTGAATAAATAATTAGCATTAATTAATCATTAATAATAAGTAATTAGTTAAATTTTACATACTATATACTTAGAATTATAATCAATCCGAAAAAAATCAAGGGCTTTGGGGGATCCGGACCCCAGGTCCCCCTTATGTGCGCCACTGGCCAGGATAAATTCTACAAGCAATGTTAAATACGTTACATTTAACATACAGTCGAACCTCCATATTACGAACCTGTATATTGCGAATGTTTCTATATAGCTAACTTTTTCCTGGAACCAAGAACATTTCACGATTTTTTTCGTAAAATAAACCACCCAATAGCGAAGTGCATTTTCTATATAACGAACTTTTTTCTTCTGATTTAAATTTTTTATCCCTATTTCTAAAGTATAAAGGATGTTGCTTTAAAATTTAATATTCCTCCAAAAAGCTTATCGACTATTATAAAAAAAAAAACCGAGATAAGTTACAAAATTATGATTCATCGAATTCGAGTTCGAAACGTTTCAGAACATGCATCTATATAAATGTTGATGAGGCAGTTTTGTAATGGGTACACACAATGCGATATAAAAATATTCCGATCTCCGAACTTTTCGTAAAAGAGAAAGCTCTTTAATTTGCGAAGGCATTGGAATACGACCAATTTCTAAGTAACAATGGATGTTGGATGTTTAGAAAAATTTAAGAAAAGACACAGAAAAATATGCCTGGATTTTTGATGCATTGCAAAGATGTGAGGCGTATTATGAAACAAAGTATTTTTTCAAACAAATTTGATGAGTAATTAAATTTAAGGACGATTGTGCTAATGTATGCTTAGAGTTCCTAGTTATGAAATAATGTATGTTTAAAATTACTCGTATGCTTTAAATTAGAAAATGTCCTTCAAAAATTCATTACTTTTAATACAAATTTATTTTCTTAATGTTGAAAATACAGAATATTCCACGACATTCTTTTTTCTTGTTTTACTTGCGGTTTTTCTTTCTTGTTTGATGGGTAAGATATATAAAATAAAGATATTAATTTACAAAAAGGTGTGAATAATTACTTTTTAATATATAGTGTTTATGAATTTAAAATCTGTTTTATGTGGTTTATAAAGTATATTGAAAGATGAACTCCTATATAACGAATTTTCCATATAACGAACTTTTTTTCGAGATTTAGCGACTTCGTTAAATACAGGTCTGACTGTATAATACAAAAAAGCTGCTTGAAATATAAGAATAACTTATATGGTATAATATTTTAAATTTTAATGGGAGATTTTAAAACAATTCCTCTCACTCTATACACAGTACAGTGGTAAGGATTTGCTTACTTAAGAATTTTAGCCTTCACTCAGTAGGAATGCTTGTTCAAAATTCTATGCTTTGGAAAGGGCACTTATTGAATAAGTAAGAAAAGAAAATTCTATCATGCATCTTTACAAAAGCCAAGGAGAAAATAAAAATAATAAATAAAGCCCTTTCGTTCACCTTTTATCGATCACTTAGTTCCTAAAGGCGAACTTTAACACGGCGAAATCAATAGGGAGCAAAATTTATGTATATAAAAAAATACAATGGAAAAACGTAAAAACTATAAACGAAAACTTCTAAGAAACAATCTTCAAACTATACCAAGTAAAACTGAAAATAAACTATAAGTGTGGAAAATATTTCCAGGTATGATTGAATCCCTTTATTATTAAATTAGATACAAAAATTTTAATAAGTTAATGATTTAATATTTCACAAAAAATAATACTTTTATTTACGTTAAATAAATAACACATCAAAAGGTATTTGGTTTAATATTTGCATTCAAGTACACAAAAGATCTTTCCTCGATGCCTAGCAATCTTGATTTACTTCAAAACCTCAACTAGACATTACAAATTCGTGTATAAATACTTTTATGTGTAGACGGGAAGAGAAAAATTTAGTTAGGGATTTCATTTTTTATTGCATATGATACAATCTGACTGGATTCTATCCAACCTTTAAAAAAATGGGAAATTTTTGTTATCATATGTGATATAGCAGATCTGAAGAGACTAATTTAACTTAATGTACCTTAATGCTTTATCCCACCTAAATGCGAAGAAAATTTACACATTATTGATAATAAAATAAGTTTTTGAAAAATTAAAACAAGAATAGTTCTCTCTACGTCAGCTTCCGGGGAATGTACTAGGTCTGCAGTGGTAAACCACCAATTCATAGTCCATTAGAAATGAAAAAAAAAAGTTCTCTCTACGGACGAAAAAAATATTTAAATGAAATTATTTCGTTTTCAGAAACAAAAATCATCATTCTATCACTTACTGATGTATTTCAAAGAAATAAAAAAAAGAGGAAATATTAAAACGAAATGTGAATAGTGTGTGTGTGAGATAGATCTGTAAAGTAAACAATAAATTCTGTTATATAAATTTCCATTGGTTTCACACAAAATGTTTACGACCCTTTAGTACAAACACTATAGAAACTTTTAATTTTTTTATAATATATATGTAGCTTATATATTATGTGGTATAGCATGTATATAACAATTGCTCCTTATTTTCTATAATTGTTTTTAGACTTCATTTTTGGAACATAATTTTTCACTCAAATGCAGTAAAGAATATCCCGTGCTTCCCATGCTTAAATGAAGTATTTAAAGCATCTTTCATTTTAAAATAATATAATATTTTAAAATAAAAATATTTTAAAATTTTTTCCAACTTCTTACTTCGCATCTGCATAATTTCAGAATTTTCACTCGTAACAAAACACAATAATCAATAACAAGTCATTATTCACTTCAATTTCGTAACAGTATGCGAAGACATTTTAAAATATTGTTTACTTTATGAATTTTTATTAAAATGTTTGCACATTACTTTCGTTTTCCTCTATGGTAATTTCATTTTTTAATGTTTATAAACGATATTAATTAATAGATTTAAAAGAGTTAAAAGTAAATAATTTTAATGTGTACATTTGTCCACACTATGAATGTTTTTCAAATAAATAACTTTATTTAAGTATAAATGCATTAATTCAAACTTTTGGAAACGTAAAAACAGAGTTAAAAGTAAATAATTTTTAAAAATGTGTACATTTATCTACACTATGAATGTTTTTCAAATAAACTTTATTTGAGTATAAGGGCATTAATTTAAACTTTAGGAAACGTAAAAACAGAATTCTTCGTAATTCATTCCACGAATAAATAGTTTTCTTTACAATAACATATATTTATTTCATCCTTCAAAACCCTACAGAAAAGAGAAAAAATCTAATTCAAGTGCATAATTTGCTTAGCATTCACCCTTTAATAATATCGGTAAAAGGGAAACAAATCTATCCGTTCATTCACCCGTGAAACACAATGAGAAAAAAGATGGGGGAGGGGGGATAAATCTTTAGAAGAAATGAACGGAACAGCATCAAACAGCATCAAACTCGAGTTCATGAACTCATCCGTTCCCTTTCTTTTTGACACCGACTTGAATAAACAAAAGAAAGTTTAAAAAAAACAAAAAAAGGAAACTAATTTGATTTCGGTAAAAGTTTGAGGGTGAATTAAACCAGAAAATCAAGACATAAAACTAATGAATGAACCGTAGCGTGTCGTATCTTGAACTGAGAAATAAAAGACCACTGACCTCCAAATATTCTGGTAATGATGCTTGAGGTAGGGAAAATTTACACAAAGCACAAACCTTCTTTAATAATCCCTCCCGATCTCTATTATAACATTACAGTCGGATCTCTATTTTACGAACTTCTACTTTGCAAATTTCTTAATTTAGCGAACTTTTTCTTGGAACCAAGAACAGAAGAATATTGAAAGATGAATCGCTATTTCACACGAATTTTCCACATAACGAACTTGTTTCTGGATTTAGCGACTCGGTTAAACAAAGCTTCGACTATACTATACATAAATTATTTCAGCCAAATAGATTGGGGATTTAGTATCCCATTTGACCAACTATTCTCTCCTTTCAGTGTGTGGTCTCATGGGGTCTAAATTTATATCACATTAATCTACAAATAGTGATAGATAATATACGTTGAAGGATGATTGATTGATTGATTGATTTTAACGTCGCATACGGAAGCAACACGACGGATTTCGTAATTTTTAGCACGCCCAAGTGATGAGGACGACACCAGAGCTGGGCCCCATATGTTGTAGAATAGTGAAGAACGAAAATAATATCGGGGATAAAAAAAAATGAGAACATATAATTTTGGAAGGAATTTTGTTAATGAAAAATATCTAATATATATTTAACTTAACCCAGTGGCACAACAGCCCATGAGGGCCAAGGCCTACTGTGCAAAACTCAGTATACGTGACCTTGAGCTCTGAGGTGCATGAGCAGATGTTCAAGTCAGGTGGTCAGTCTGACACGAAACCCCGGAGTCAAGTTCCCATGGAAGCTTGGTACTCATTATCGACCCACTTAAGGGATGAAAAGGCTGAGTCGACCTTGCCCAGTCGGGGGTTTGAACCTCGGACCTGTGGTGTGGAAGCGCGATGCACTACCACTCAGCCACTGGGCTTCAATATATATTTAAACTGATATTAAAAATAAAAATTAATTCTGAATTATATTAATCACAATAATTTTAATCTGTAAAATATTTTAAATCATGTAGAACATTTTTTTTCAATCACTGTAATATATTTTAAAGCAAATTAGAGATACACACTTAAAAATTAATCTCGTTTCCAAGTCACTTATAATGCACGAAAACATGCTTTTAATCTTAACCACGAAAAATACTCTCTTATAGTAAACAGCCATGTTTTCGAAACCAAACCCATCCAAGAATAAAAATCAATTACTTTAATGCTCATATCAATACCAAATTTCGAGCGCCGTTTTGGAGTAAACATGTTAAGTGTTAACTACCCTGAATAAATAATATGGGAAATAAGATATTGTTTTGCACAAATCCAATCAAAAATGGATTCTCAACTCAAACAAAAACAATTTTTTAGCGAACGTTCAAATCAACAACTCGAAATTGGAATCCCTCCTAATGCTGAGCAGATGGAAAGGACGGAAAATAATACATTTTGTATTTACGTTTAAATCCCCTTAAGAGGTTTAAAATCACAGAAAGATGACGCTGAGAAACTGGAAGAGATTTAATACTCTTATGCACCCATGCACATTTTTTTTTCTTTTATATTTCCCGGGGAGTTTTACCACGCTATTTCGAACGGGAGCGCACAAAAATAACCGTTAATACCGCTAAGACACAGTGAGCAAACCGATGTATCGGACACTTCAGCTAAGTGCTCCTGGGGTAAGACCGGTTGCTATGGCAATGGGTACCGTGTTTACGCAGAAAGCCGCTTCTCTCTGTAAGCCTTCCCTCAAGAGTTGCAAGGTTTCGAAATCACGAACGCCCACACATCTTGCACTCAACTCATCCCTGGGACGACGCAGCGCTAAAACTAAATCAATAAATGATGGCAGGGGCACGCCTGCTTTTGGTCTGTTTCTTTGTTAATGTTCCAGATGTGTGTTTCGAACAATTTTTTCTTAATTCCATTTCCATGTTCGCTTCACATGTCTCAGACCGCCGGTTACGAATTAAGTAAAAGATTACAGAATTACCTACATCGGATTACAAATGTATCGATTAGAAACAATAAGTAATCTTTCGATTTGTCACTTAACACTAAAATGTGCTTCGAATAGTTTCTAAATAGTAGCTTCTTGCGCCAGATGTTTATGAGCCGCCAATTAAAAACCAAATAGAGATAATAAGATTTATTTGCAGACTTGGAGATTAGAAAAATTGATACAAAGAAAAGAATATATTCAATCTTTCTTAGTTAATCCACTGGAATCAGCTTTTATATTGTTTCTCTTCTCGATTTTTTTCAAGGTACTTAAATGAAATTTTCAAGAAAACGCGACTCATACATAAATAGTTAATTATACGCTTAGAAAAATAAATTTTACAAAAAAGATTGGATTTTGTGCGTGAGAGAGAAAGAACTTTACAAACAAAACCTAAAAAGTAAAGGAAATTTGGGGCATTTGAATCACTTTTTATATACATGATTGCAACTTTTTTTTGCAATTAATTTAACCATATAAAATTAATATCTTTTAAAAAAAGCTTGGCTATATGGTTACATAAAACAAAATTGATTTTTTACAGCTTTTTAAATAAAAGAATTACCGTAAAATCCGGCGTATGAAGCGCATTTTGAACACAAAAAATAAGATCAAAATTTAAGGGTACGCATTATACGCCGGGTATAAAAATGAAAGCTCTAAAAATATAAGAAAAAGATGAGCTTAGAGAAAAAAAATCAGACTTCAACATAGATTGAAATATTGTTTATTTAAAAGAAATGGCGTTCCTTATGAACTTAAGTGATTGTAGTTCTAGAATACTATTTTTTTCTAAAGTTTGGAATAATACCTCGAATAAAGACTTCAAAACATAAAAGCATTGCGCACATACATTTCAGGTTTCTTCGTAAAAAATGGGGAGCGGCGAATAACCTAAAAATTAAAAATTGCATCTTGAAAATATAGGTGCGCGTTATACGCCGGATTTTACGGTATATATGTCGACGAGCTTTTTTTTCCAAATGTGAAAAGTTACTCAAAGTCTCGCCTGTACAGGAAGACTCGTGAAACGAGAAAACGACAGATTTTTAGCAACTCATACCAAATCACAAGAAAAGAACAAAATAGAAATTTTGAAAATACGATGTTGTAAGAAAAGCAATCTAAATAAAATCAATTGTGCTAAATTTTTCACCGAAATTAGTGATATTTTTAAAATTATTAAAAATACTCACATTTTGAATTATTCTCGCTTTCCTTTGTCTCTCACAAACAATAAAATAAAATTGTTCATTTTGAAATTATCGTAAAACTTAATGACTTAGTATTGATACAACAATCTAGAAAATGAAATCCCCTGAGCAGAATGGCGTAAAAAAAGTTTTTATTTGTTTAAACTACTAACAAAATAAAATTAAATTTCCAACAAGTTAATCGAACCTAAAACATGGTATTTAAATTTATCACAATATAGTAATCTTTCAATAGAAAGCATTAAATTATATCTAGAAAACCAATAATTTTAATAAGTATTTTTTAACAATCTGCCCTACATTTTTTCTACGATTAAAAGATCAAATTAATTAATAATAATGAAAACAACAATCATTATTATTTTCTTAGAAACTAGAATTAAGTCTCTATTCAAGTTTCCCCGTTCTAACCGATTCGACAAACAAAACATAATTTTTAAAGACTAATGCAGCAACATGCATTAAGAAAACGAGTTTAAGTATTGCCCTATTTGAAGAAACAGTTAACACCACTAAAATGCAATTTTTAAAAAGCATAAGCGTCAAAACGTTAAACGTGTTTCCTTAGTTGTAATAAAGTCCTACTGCATAACGTAATGCTGTCTAATGAGTGAGTAAAAAATACACATTCAAGCCTGTGATAAACTACAAAATATTGTTCGAAAATTTGGGGAAGGGGTAAACTCCGTGGGATAGTTTATGTCTTTCCCCATATCAAGTGTCTCGGATCCCCAAGTAAATAAGCTCAGCAGATTCAGAAGTTAAGAATCCAAACTTCAGAGAAAGTTAACTCGCACATTTTACTCTAATAACTAGATTCAAATTTTTGAAGTACAGAAAGTGCGGTTATAAGAAACATGATTCAACATGTAATATGAAAAAAAATATTTTTTAAAGTCAATTCCTACTTAGGTCAACAAAATTTTTTTTATTTTAGTTACTTCTTATTAACAGTTAAAATTAATGTAAATATGTATATACATATGATAGAATCACAATATTAATTGACAAAATAGAAAACGAATTTCTATTTTCCTTTCTATATATGGTGTTGGGACTACTTTTGTTTGTTTGCTACGATTTATTCATCAATTAAATTTAATTATTCCAAAAAATAGTATAGTAAAAAGAAATCACATCCTCGGAAATTAATTAGACCATTTCAGTGGGATTCGAACCCACGACCTTTGGGATTAGAAGTCCAACGCGCTATCCATTGCGCTACAGGGACACAACAAATGACTTTCCTTTCTATGTATGTTATTGGACTTTTTATTTTTGTGTGTTACTATTTATTCATTTTTTAATTTTATTAATGAATTAATATTTGAAAAACACAGTATTAACATCAAGTGTCATCTACTACAAATTTTAAAAAATGTATTTGAACTTGAATGGATGAATAGAAAGTATTTAATTAACAATTGAAAATTTGAACAAGATGTATAAAAAAAAATTGGGAGAGAGTGAGCTAATACTAGGAATTGAATAACTAAGAGCCTGTTTTGACAAAGATTCTTGCTTCATACAGACTGCACTTCTTAGTTTAAAAAATAGGTTTAGATTCATTTCCTTTAAGAATAATCAACTTTCAACAGTACTTATTTATTGAAAGGAAGGAAAGACCAAGCTTTGTTTCTTTTTACATCCCCTTCTTAAAGACAACCAACGATGAAAAGAATTCAAAGCTTTTATAAATCTGATCAAGTCACAGCTTGCTTTGCTTCCCATTAAATTTTGGCTGCGGTTCCCGGCTGTTGACTTCTCTCTCCAGTGCTATTTGAAGGTCAAAAGAGAAGGGCGTTATAGCGTTTCGCAACATAATCTATTTAAATCTCTCAGGCACAAAGGCAAAAAAAAAAAAAATCTCGTTTTCCTGTTTGGGATAAATTTTTCACAAAAAGAAAATGGGAAGTACCAATTTATCCTCTGATACTTCCAAGTACATATCTCTAACACAGTGTACCGATTAAAAATAATTTTAAGTCAACAAAGTACCGATTAAAAATAATTTTAAGACAACAGTGTACCGCAGTGCTTCTCAAACTTTCAATACTGGCGCCCCCCCTTTTCAATCACAATTTTTATCGCGCCCCCTTATACATTAATAATGTACTGAATGTAATAATAATGCACTTTGACGCTAAAGCTACTATACGCGATCTTAATTATAAACCATACAAATTAATAGCATAAGTATTACAGTTTGTATACTACTTTTTGCAAAATAAATAAATTAGGACAGTGCTTCTAAAACTTTCACTACTGGCGACCCAATTTTCAATCATAATTTTCATCACCCCCCAATAATAATGCACTTTGAGTATTAAATTTTGTATACGTTACTTTTATATAATATATATTTTAAGCAAATTACTTTTAAGTAATAATTATAATGTTATGTTATTTTTCCTTTCTCATTTTTTAAATTGGGACAGATTTCAAAATGACATTTAATTAAAAATTTATTTCGTCCATCATGCATTTCTAAAAGTACAAATGTCATTAGAACAAGTAATATAAAAAATAAATTTTAAGTCAATTCCTACTTAGGCCAACAAAGAAAAACTTATTTTAGTTACTTTCTATTAAATAGTTTCAATTAATACAAATATGTAATACATATGACAGAATCACAATGTTAAGCGACAAAAAGAGAAAGCGATTTTCCTTTCAATTTTTCCTTTTCTTTTCTATATATGGGGTATTGGAATATTCTTTTTCGTTACTATTTATTCATTAATTAAATTTAATTAGTGTAAGAAAAATAGTAAAGTAAAAAGAAGAAATCACACACATTCTTAGAAATTAGGCCATCTCGGATGGAATTCGAACTACCGTCCTTCAGATTAGAAGCCCAGCGCGCTATCCATTGCGTTACAGGGGACAGCACGAAAAGTTTTCCTTTCTATAAATGCTTTCGGACTATAATTTTTGTTTGTTACTATTTATTCATTTTTTTAATTTAATTAATGAATTAAAATTTGAAAGAACTGTATTAACATGAAGTGTCACTCACTACAAGTTTTAAAAAATGTATTTGAACTTGAATGAATGAATAGAAAGTATTTTATCAACGCTTGAAAATTTGAACAAGATATATATGAGAGAGTGAACTTATAGTAGAAATTGAAAAATAGTCTACTTTATGTTGCGCTCTTTCATATCCATCACATCTGGCATTCTCGCGAGCGTCTGCGTGATTCTGGCCAAACTATCGGACGTCTGCGCAAAACATGTAATAATGCTGTACCTCGTATAATTCCAATCAGTCTTGGTCCATTCGATGCTTCTATAGCTAACAAATCTATCTTGAATGTACATTTTATTATTTGCGCGTTAGTTGTAATTCACACTATTAAGTATTACTGCAGAAAATTGGAACAAAAAAAAATCATGGATAAATTTTTAAGTTGTAAGCGAACATTCGACGATAATAAAGCATCAACAAGTGCACAGACGAGCATAGTTTCGAAAATTAAATCAAGGAAATATTCTCTAGAATACTTGAATTTTGGATTTACCATTACTGAAGTAAATGGAGAAGAAAAGCCCCTGTGTGTTATTTGCTCAAAAATATTGGCAGCAGACAGTATGAAACCTTATAAACTTAAAAGACATTTCGAAACGCTTCATGGTGAGTACATAAACAAACCTCGAGAGTTCTTTGAATCAAAATTAAAATCATATGGAAAACAAAAAACATTTTTAAAAAAAACTTTGTCAGTGAATGAAAAAGTGAATGAAAAAGCTTTACTTACTTCTTACAAAGTATCATATAAAATAGCCAGATGTAAAAAAGCCTCACACTATTGCCGAAGAGCTTATTTTGCCTGCAGCAATTGAGATTGTAGAAACTATGTTTGGAGACAATTTTGCCAAAGAGTTGCAGTCCATACCCTATCAAATGATACTGTTTCCCGTCGAATTGATGATATCGCTGAAGATGTAGAGCAACAGCTTTTCGGTAAGTTGCGTGATAAATTGTTTTCAATTCAGCTTGACGAGGCAACACATAGCAATAAAGATGCTCATTTCATTGCGTATGTTCGATTTTGAGATGGTATGTCAGCGGTAGAAGAACTACTTTTTGTAAACCAATAAAACTTAAAGCAACAGCAATAGCATTATTTGATATTTTAAATGATTTTATAAACGAGGCAAATATAGAGTGGAAAAATTGTGTCGGAATATGCACCGATGGTGCTCGTACAATGTCAGGAAGATTTAAAAGTATACAAGCACTTGTGAAACAAAAATCTCCACTGAGCATCTGGACACATTGTATGATCCACAGAGAAGCTCTGGCTTCCAAAGAAATTAGTCCTGGTCTGAATATTGTGCTAATGACAGTTGTGACTGTAGTAAATTACATAAAAATGAGACCCCCCCTAAAATCAAGAATCTTTTCTGGACTTTGCAAAGACATGGGCGCAGTGCATTCATCATTGCTATTTTATTGTGAAGCAAGATGATTATCACGCGGGAAATTTTTACAACGTGTTTATGAATTAAGAAATGAAATTACCATTTTCTAGAAAGAGGAAAACCTACCGGAAGCTGGGAAATTTCGAGATGGTTTTATTTCTGATGAAGTTGAGCTACTTAGTCGATATATTTGAGAAATTAAATATATTGAATCTTCAACTTCAAGGATCAAATGTACATATGTTTGACACGAGTGATAAAATTAATGCTTTTTGTAGAAAATTAGAATTATGGAGCCGAAATTTAAAGCAAAAAAACCTAGAAATGTTTGAAAATGCGGATAAATGTGTAAAAACTTACAAAACTGAAGAACAACATGTGGAAGTTGTTTATAAAACTATTGAATATCATTTAGCTATGTTAGTAAAAAAATTTAAAAAATATTTTTTGCTGAGGACAACTTGATAGCAAGTTACGAATGGGTGTGTGTGTGTGAGAGAGAGATCCATTTCAAAATACCCCAGAAGGGCTCTCCACTACCGAAGAAGAAAGTTTCATAGATTTCACATCTAGTGGCGAAATTAAAAGACAATTTTGTAATAAAACTCTCTTTCAATTTTGGGCAGAAGTAGATGATGAATTTTCTGAACTGAAAACAAAAGCATTTCGTATACTTTTACCGTTTTCAACATCGTACCTTTGTGAAACCGGATTTTCTGCGGTGGCTGCTTTGAAGACAAAATATAGATCTCAGCTAAATATAGAAAAAAGAACTCAGAGTGTCAATTTCTAATATTAAGCCTTCATTTGAAAAACCTTTGCTCTGCAAGACAAGCCCATGGAAGTCACTAATAATAATTAAACTTGCTCTTAAATTAGTATTAATAAATTAGTTATAAAATACATTGTGCAGTACTGATACATTTATAAGTACACTGGCTGAAGTACCCGTTCTGCGATTATTTTTTAAAAATAATACATTATTCTTGATATAATAGCTTAATTGTAAGAAGAGTAAAACCAAGTGCACAACAATGCATACAAAAATATAAAATGATTTTTAAATGAATGCTCCTATTATAAATAGTTTAAAACGAACTGTAATTTTAAGCCTCACAGAATTAGCATTTAGAATTAATATTAAATAAGGAAAACGAATGAAAAATTCCAATGAAGAATAATTGTGTTATTTTTAATATTTAAAGCGAGAAACCTTCAAAATGTTTTAACCCGGAAGCAGGCGCCCACTCCACACTAACGTTAATGGTCGCGCGATCACTTCACCAAGTCACCCTAATCCTTTTTTTTTTATAATTATTTTTCTGTGCTCGATAAAAATCACAATTGCAGTGAATAATTTAACTAAGAGAAAATATACTTACCTACTTTAAAGGACTTTTTAATTTTTCTTTGATGATTTGAGAAAAAATCCAATAAAACTAAAGAAACCGTTCCAAATGTGCGTGACCTTAATAAAGAACATAAATCACAGACACTTTTCACTAACAATACAAGAACGTTATTTGCAATCAAAACTGTCATATTTTGCTCACGTTATTGTAATTTTGCTATTCTTCGATGATCTACTAATAGCATGTGTAACCTTTTCTTGCTTGTGTCTTTTTGACAAGGCGAAGTGTTACATTTTTATGGCTTCTTAGTTTTCTTGATATCTTAATTTTCTTGATAGAGTTCTTTAGGCAGCATTTGAAAATTACAATTCAACTCAAACGTTTCATGTCTATCACTTTTGTCATATTTACTTTCGCTATCACGATTAATATGCATTATTTCATCAGGTTCTTCAATTGCCTGATCAGTTTCATCTTCCTTCAATAAAGAGATCACAGATGCCCATTTTTTTATATTCTGCTCATTTACATTTATAAACCATAATAAGTTGTACAACACAGCAATTAAAACCACAAAGTTAATCGTAGGGGAAAGTATAGCACATATTCATAGAAAATATTTCTGAACAAAAGTGGTCGTGAAGGGAACTCGATCAAAACAAGTACCTTGATTGTAAAAAACCGTTCGCCACTTTCAAAAAGAGGCATAAATGTGACAAATTCATTTTAGTTTCCATTAAGACTGTCATATCGGAGGATACTGTCAAGAAACTGTTAACGAATAAACAATTTTACCAGAATTTGGAGTGATTCAGCGCCTCATGCGATCGCTCCCATGAAAAAATGTATTCGATACAAAAACATCGATGTCAGTTAAAAAAAATAATTGTGTAAAACGTTTTTATAATGCAATTTCAGATTACTCATAAAAATACATCTTGGACAATTAATCCTTCAAAGTGCTCAATATGCTTATCCATACATCATAAAAACTCATTTACATGGGGGAAAAGCAACAGAAAAATATTATTTACAACTTCCCCAAAAGAAAAGTAGACAGAGTTAAGCATACCAGTAAGTTTGAAGGTCAAAGAGATGATAATCAAAAGTACTATTCTAGAGGTTACAAGAAACGTAATAAAAAATCTCTCATCGCGGGATTACAGCAAAGCAAACAAAATATCTTTTTTTATTTGGTTTTGGGATCAAAGATAGCTAATGAGCGTTTGAAGTGGAATCTTTTGAAAGTGGAAAACCAGATGATATATATAATTTATATCAGTGTAAAAATGTGTATTTTTTATTTTGTCAGAAAGCATTTTGTTTTACTTCATTCCAAAAAATAATTTTTTAAGCCTTTTATATTTTCAAGATGCTCGCGCCCCCCTCGAAGGGTTATCGCCCCCCCCCAGGGGGGCGCGCCCCACAGTTTGAGAAGCACTGGTGTACCGATTAAAAATAATCTTAAGTCAGTAAAAATGGCGCATCAAATGAACGTAAATCTGCAGTAAGTACTGCAAATATTTTGTCAACCGGTTTCATGAAATTAGACAGCAAACAGCTGATCTGATACACAACTGTTTCCAACAAAACAATAAACTTTTATGAGTAAGGAAAAAAATAAGTAACCAAAAAAAAGCGATTCTAGCACTCGCTCTTCTTCTGCTGGAAGAAATGCCAAAAATTATTTCTCCTTCTAGCCCCATGGGTTTTCGCATTTGAAACGTTGTAAAATCACGCTTCCGTGCCTTTTTCGAAACTGCAGGTGCCTACAAGCAAAATCCGCCTACTACGGTTCTTGATCTGGGTTGATCGCTCAAGCGACAAGAATTTCACTTTGCAATTTCCAATCCTCCGCTTCCCTACTTTTCCCAGCATCACTGCGACAACACCTTTTCAAACAGGTTTATATATAGATAAAAAAAAAAAAAGAAAGAAAGAAAAAGCAAAACAGTCGTCTCCCTGCCACTTGAAATGGGAAATCGATTGACACATAAATCAATCCAGCTCTTCATAAATTCGATCCAACAAGCGTCATTCCAATTCTGGCAGCGATACGCACGAATTGGGATCGATCTGGTTATTTTTCCGCACCAGAAACGACGTAATCATGTGTGGGTGTACCGGGCATCGAAAATCCCTCCCTGCACCATAACGAGCTTTAAAGTAAACTAGAACCATACACATAAGGTCCTCCATGCTTAATTCAAATTGAGAAATAAATGAAGGATAACACATAATCAACAAAAAATAAAAGATTTAATAAACGTCATATTACAGGTAAGCAGCTAACTGGCAATGGTCTGGGGCAGAGGTCAGCAAGCTTTCAAGAGGGAAAAGCCAAATTAAGCGAAAAAACAACTAAGGTATCAAAGAGCCATTTATATGCATATATGTGTAAATCTTTGAAGGGGACGGTTGTGATTAGGATTATCGTGTGTGTGTGATTCAATTTATTACTTTTACAAAATTTAAATAAAATTTTACACAAGATAAATTTTTCCATTCCTTTAAAATTTACACACTATCGAAGATATTTTTATTTCTAAGGCTAAATGCAAGAAAGAGTAACCATTGACAAAATATCATAACATTGAAAAACTTTCAAGCTTCCTGAAAAACTGTCCCTACTAATAATAAATTACAACAAGTGGATTATTTAGGAAGTTCACGTTTACATAAATAATTAAAATTGACTTTAATTGCTCTTGCATACAAAATCCTCTCAACGCCCTTTTAAACGTGTTGTAAAATATGGAATGCGTTTTTGTCACTTTTGTTGGGGATTTAAATGTACCTCCTGTACAATCATAAGTTCTCCCGAACTCAATGTGTGCAAATAAGTACACATTGCTGGAAATCACTTTAAGGAATCTTCCTGTGGTGGCATTTTTACCAATATAAAATGGACTTTTACTGACTTAAAGCTAATTATAATATTTTCATCGATTATCAGTTAACTATGTTAATGAAAAACAATGTAATACAGAAATAAATATTTAAATGCTGGTTAATAGATAATTACAAAAGAGAGGAAGAGTAACCATGTTTTTTTAGCAGATAAAATTATTTTTGATACATATAGGCAAAAGTCTGAAAAGCCGCAATTGTTTATGCTAAAAGCCACATGCGGCTCGTAAGCCAAATTCGCTGACCCCTGGTCAGGGGAATTCAAATATTAGAAAGGTAAAATATCAATTTTTCTCACTCCCTCAAAATAAATCAGCAAATTTATTACACAATAAATTAATGATACTTTTACAATTAAGATTACATTGTGAATATACAAACTCAAATAGTTTATAATTTACAGAACATATGTTAAAATTTGAATCACAGTATATCTTTTCAGTGCATTTCGACGTTACAATAATATATATATATATTTTGGGGATTTCTCTTCTCGTATATCTTAAATAATAAATTGTTGAAATGTACAACAAATTATCAAGCTTATCTAAAAATAAAATCAGATTACGTAAAAAATTACTGTATCATATCTTCACACTTGCATAACACATTAAACAAATATTTTATGTACTACTCATCGGGAAATAAAACTAGGAAGAATTAGGATGAACAATTTATATACATATATATATATATACTAGCTGGTATACCCGTTCTTCGCACGGGTGAATTTAAGAATTAAAAAATACAGACTGAAGGATAAAGAAGTTTTTAATGAGTTAATTTAACGTGAATTGTATAAATTAAACAAAAAAAAAAGATTTTTACATAACTCAGCTGAACGAAAAAACCATATTTCCTAAATTTAAGTCTTTAGATATAATTGCTCATTTTTTTATTATTATTATTTATGACGCCCCGTAACTTTCTTGTGTGGATCGATTTTTAGAAAACACCTACCTGCTCAGCAAAAGTAACACATTGTTACAAATTTTGCGTAATAAACGCTAAAAATAGTGTAAATAATTTTTATCTGGATGTGTAATACGTTAATATTACTTTCTGATGCATTTATTTCATGTTAAATAGCTGTTACCCGCGACTTCGTCCATGTGGAATTTAACACAAAAAAGTGTTTATTCACTTCGCAGAGTTTACGAAAACTTTTCTTCTACTTTGTGAATCTATGTTTCTTTTTTGTTTTATTTATTTTTTTTCCTTTGCTTTTTGTTGAGCAAGGGGTGAAAGGGACGCATGACCTTTGACAATGCAGTTAAGGACTGTAAAATCATTAGGATCAAGACATGAACGGGAAATGTCGCGAATGGCAGCAACCTAATCAAAGGAAAGAGTTTGATATAACTGCTAGCAATCGTTGAGACAGAAGGCTCGCGAAATAAAATAATTCCTATTAGATAAAAAAAAAATCCCTATTGAATAAAAATAGTCCCTATTGAAATAAATAATCCCTATTTGAATCGGATATTGCTCACTATTTCATTGGTTTTAATTTTATTTTCTCGGAACCCTAATTTTTTTCTCTAAAATAAAAGTAGCCTAAGTTATTCCTTATAACATTAGCTATCTGCCCGTGAAAGTTTTGTCAAAATTGGTCCCGCCGTTTCAGAGATTAGCCGAAACAAACAGACAGACAAAAATTTTAAAAATTGATTTTTTCATGTAATAGTACAAAGAAAACAGAAAAACAAAAATTTTAGAAAAGCTGATTTTTTAATATTTCTTTATCTATGTCCTTTCGAACATCGTGCGGGCCATCTGGCTGCCGGTAAACGTTGCGTTTATTAATGCGCATCATACCTTTACAGGTAAAAATATCGATTTTTTAAATAGTTTTAGAAAGAAAGGTTTCGTTTTCACTAAATTTAAAATGTTATTAACGACATGAATTTATTAATGCCAGACATTTTTGTTGTTGAAAATAATGTGCCAGATGCCATTTTGTATGAAAAAAAATCCTTAATTTTAAACCATTTTAGAATGTCTGTAATTTTAATATTTTATTTATACATAAATAAGTACGAATTTTAATCGCCAGACATTAATTCGGTTGCTTACTTAACATACAGGCCGATTTATACCGCGGTATTATGCCTGTCGTTAGAGCGAGACAGTGGCTAAGTAGGTAGACGGAAGAGTGACAGGAATACTTTCGAAACAATTTTTTTTAATTTTTATGTCTTCGAGGATGAACGTAATAAAAAATTAATATTTAAATTCTAATTAAAATAATATTAAATACTTGATTAAAGTATTTATAACACAAGGGAAAATATCGTTTTTTAAATATCATATAATTTAATTATAATTGAATAAAAGGATTTTATAAAAGATGAAGGAAAAATTGTCATTGATACAATAACAAAATTCTCACTTTTACTTATACATATTATGTTTATATGGTCAAAAACATTTTCCCCTGAAATATGTATTTTCATTCCGTAAAAGTGTCACAAAAAACCGATGCATCTTCATAGTCGTCATCATTGTCACTGCTCCCATTATTATCAATATCATCATAACCATCATATTGCTTTGTGTTTTGGTTTTCTAGTAGTGTTGGTTCTTGAGCAAAAAAAATCATTATTAGGTTATCATGGTCTAAATTATAATTTGTTCTTTCGATTTATCCTATTATAAATAATACTTTACTTTTTATGACAATGTCAGCAGCTGATGACGGAAACTGCTCCCCAGCAAACCAAACGAAATCGTATTTATCATCATTGACGATCCACCCGGAAGCTAACGGCGATAAAGATGATGGATTTTTTAAATGAGCATTTCTCCAAAAATTTGTCACATACCGCACTCTCAATAAATGTTGATATAATTCAGCTTTACATGGTGGTAAACTCGATGAATCGAAATTTCGACATTTCTTTTCGAAATTATCATCGAGTTCTTTTGATTGATAAGTTTTGGAAAATAGATAGAAGCGAACATCATTAACATTTGAAGAGTTAGGCACCCCATACATGTGACATATAAATTTTCCCAAAGTGGCAAATATACTTTCAAGTTCATCGTCATCATCAGTTATAATCTCTTGACATGCTAACTGATACTCGACAGATTTTTCGTGCCGCTTGAAGGGCCTTAGTTTACCTTTCCGAAAAAATGCTGGGGTATAATCGCACCCTGTTATTGCGTGGAAACATGGTAGAGCTTTCGATAAAGAAATACAAAGATCTTGATATAAATCATTGATGCTTATTAGACGTTCATGGTTTCCTACACCCCATTGGATCCAAAGCTTCAAAGATGCATTCAGATGATCCAAATTGCCAAGAAATATAATCAGAATATCGGAGTCTGAGCAGCGAACAACAACTTGAGCGTCAACGCTTATCTGGCAAATATGATATATAATTCGAGTATCAGCTTCATGTTCATTACATGATAATGATTCTTCAATACTTCTAATAACTTTGTTATTTACAACGCGATACGAATAACACTTATCGAAGCTTAGATAAATAGTTTTATTCCCAATAAAAGGATACATGTTATCGTTAGCCCAATGATCAATAAAAAATTTTACGAGAGCTTCCTTGAACTGAGTATTTTTCAGTTCACCAGTAAAATTGTGATGCCGAATTTGATTAGGTCCGATGGAAACTGTACTGGTTGTTTCGTTGCGACGTAAACGCTCACAATCTTTTATAGAAGGTGTGAAATACTGATCAAATACAATATCAATGTGAGGTGATTTAAACTGTGAAATCATTTTAAGTAATTTTTTGATATGCCATCGAAAGTTTGGGGCACTTCTTTCATGATGTGTAACATGAAGAAACCGTCTAAAATACTAATATCAAAAAATAAGGATTGCTGATTGACCTTTCTAACTTTTTTTTCGAAAACTTTAATTAATTGTGCTTTATCTGTTTTACAAATACTTCCGTCTGTATGACACATCGATGTTGGTATCGACGTTAGTGGAAATCACAGTACTTTTTCAATATTGACTTTGTTGGTCATAGGTATACCTAAGAGTAAACCAAACAGACCTCGTTGCATTCTTAACTCAATAACTTTGTTACCAAGAGTTATTTTTTTCTTCTTTGGAGCACCAGCAAAATTAAGCACTTGGTTTTTTTATTGGCTTATCAAATCTATTCTGATCTTCAGCACATTCAGTAATAAACTGTTTCCGTAAATCTTCACCATTTTTCTCAATGTTCAACAAAAAGTTCGCTACATTTTCAGATACAGGCTTGGCAGTTGCAATATTATATAAACTTTCATCAAATGGATTAATATTAGTTTCAAAAATTTCATTGAAATCAGAGAGTTGTTTGCCATAAATTTTAATTCTATTTGGTTGCAAATCCGCAGACACGTCTTGTAATTGCTTCAATCCACAAACATCGAAAACGTGAGAGATTATAGTAGCTCTAATACTGTGACTTTTGGTCCAGCGTTGACGGACAGCTAAGGAATTAGTAAAATGTGCAATACCACTTAAGCATCTAGCCGCTTCAGAATTGATAGTCTCTCCAGTGTAAGATCAATTGGTATGCTCGAAAATGGTTTGTCGGCTTTTTTTATTCCAAAGCATCCATTCATGAAATCATTTTTTAGTCCAGGATGTGTTTCATCAACTTTATTTAGATTGTCTAAATATTTAACACACCATCGAGCATAATTCGGTTGATTTACTGCGAAAAATAAATTGGTTATTTTTGGAATAACATATTTGCACATTTCGAAATCTCCCATGCGCATGCTTCTTGACAGGGTAATATAATAGTTTACAAGCTGGATGCAAATCAAATAGAATTGAGCCGTTTTCCCATGCTCACCTTGTCTTGTTTCTTCTACGAATTTTTGATATGCAGATAATACTCTCGATAATACATTATTAGGTAATTCTATTGGCATAGACGAGTGAGAATCTATAACTTCTTGATAATGAAAGAGATCGTCGATAACTTGTTCCTTCAGGAAATTGTATTCAATATTGTCCAAAAAATGATCAAAATGTAACATTTTCAAACCAAGAGCCATCAACGGATGCAGACGTTTGCAACGATTAAAATGTTTACCTTCAACTAAACCATTCACTGAGCCACAGAAGCAATAATATTACTCTCAATCATCATATGAGATAGACCACACTCATTTATATAAAAAAAAAAACTCGTATGGTTTTGAAGAAAGCCATCATTAAATGGAATGAACCAAGATGGATGAAAAGATTATTGAATTGTGGCTTTGACGTTGATTGGATTTTATATGCTATTTTAGCTATTGCCAGGTCATAAGTAACCTGCACATATGTTTTATTACATTCCTTTCCAACAACTTGGGCCTGTTTCATTGTATGTGTAACTAACGCTACATTTGTCGGTGAAAAATTAATAGGTGTAAGATAAGATACTTTTTGTTTGGAACTAGTATCTTTAATAATTTTAGAAATAAAACCTGTCCCCATTGGGGTATTTGGCACATGTAAGAAGTGTGAAAGTAAATACACTGGTGTGCAAAAATTAAGAACGAGACGGTTTTTTCAATATAACTTTGTACAAAAGCTTTCCAAATCAACACATTTAATACCGTAAGATCCCCAATACGTAAGGACATGTGTAATATGTAAGCAACACTTACTAAAAGAGAAATCAGAGGGATAAAAAGAAGCTGTATTGAAAAAGTAGCATGGAGCGCAATGCGACTGAAGGCCGAAACCTCCCTGTGATGGGTGTCCAGCAAGAAACATCCGGTCTTTAGTAGGGGATATGATCTCCCCTGACTGCTAGGCAGGTTTCACAGCGTCTGCCCATGCTGAGAATGAGGGTGTCAAAGAGTTGTTGAGGCATTGCTGCCCATTCGTCTTGCAGCACCAATCGAAGCTCCCGAATCGTTACTGGTGGCAAGGTACGAGCTGCCAAGCGTCTGCCTAGAAAATCCCATACATGCTCGATGGGATTGAGATCCGGAGATCGTGTCGGCCAATCCATACGTTCAATATCTTCACTCTCTAAGAGCTGTTCGGCAGCTACTGTGCGATGACATGGTGCATTGTCGTCCATAAAAAGGAACTGCAGACCCATAGCGCCTCTAAAAAGACGCACATATGGAAGAAGAATCTCGTTACAATAACGGGTCCCGTTGACTGAACCTGCGTCGAAGATGTGAAGGTCTGTAACACTACCAAGCATGATGCCTCCCCAAACGAGAACGCCGCGACCTCCATACCTGTCCCTTTCAATGATGTTCGAGGGATGATTGCGGCTTCCCCGCTCTCTCCAGATGAGTATGCGATGAGAATCGCTACTCAAACTGAATCTGCTCTCATCTGTAAAGAGTACTGGTCCCCATTCATTGTCTCTCCAATTCCGGTGTTCCCGGCACCACAGAGAACGCCTTCTCCGATGGGCAGGCGTTAAAGGTACACACCGTACAGGGCGTCGTGCAAACAGACCACCACCGTGCAGTCTTCTGGCCACGGTAAAACGCGATATCGGTCGTCCAGTCGCCTGTGTCGTGTGTCTCAGCGATTTCTCCCGCTGTCTGCCGCCTGTTTCTTCTGGCCTGTGTCTTCACGCCCTCATCTGCGGGTGTGGTTCCTCGTGGACGACCACTACTGAACACCCGGATAGCTGTTCCTGTAGTTTGAAATTGTCTCCAAAGTCGTGAAACGATGCTGTGAGCAATTCCGAACTCTGCAGCCACACTTGGCACACTGCGGCCTTCCTCCAACTTCCCAATGATTCGACCTCGGGTAAAAGCATCCAGATGTCGTCTAACAGATTAATTATTCGCCATTTCTCGCTGAGGCAGCAACTCGGTGTGATTTTAACTGCTATACGGCGTGCAAACTCTTTGCCAGAAATACTGATCTTACACCGACAACATGCTTTATACTACTCAGACACTCCCCCATTACGTCTACCTGCATATCTGCGCATGTGCTACCGTACATCACCTTACTTAATCTCCTGATTGGTCTTTCTGTCCGCTTTGCCTCTTCGTTCAGCTGATATGCTAATTTTTCGACTTCGTCCTTAATTTTTGCACACCAGTGTATAACAGATCTATTGTTTCTATCAAAGGTAAATTTGCGGGAAGAGTTGGTTCATTCTCAACTGGTGTTAAATTTTCTAACATTTGCAATCGATGATTAAACGACGGTATAGTTCTAGAATTTCCTCTTTAAAAGTCCGTCTTCTTTTGTTGGTGGTAGCGGTATGTCAATATTTCTACTTATACTACTTGAATTTAATTCAATATCGTAATCATGATTTACATTTTGGTAAATGATTCCTAAATAATTCCTACGGTGTCATGTAAAGTGTCCTTTCCAGTTAAAGTATCGACGTATCTATCAAAATTATCGAATGCTACACCTGTGCTTAATGACGGACTTTGAATAATGTCAGGAGGGCAAATTTGAGAACGGTTTACAGATGAGATCGTAGCTTCAGTTTCTAGTTCTTCCAGCGTATTGTAGTTACAAGAATGTCCGATTTAAAATATTAATCATTTTTCTACTACTTGTAAGACTTTTCACGATCATACCCAGTGTTATATGCTTTGATGGCTTAACAGTACCATTACTTACAAAATAAATAACATCAGAAGCCAATGAATTGCTTAACCTAAGACAATTAACTCCATCTTGGTGACGAATATCTTTACCTCCAATTAATGCTTTGAAAAAGCGATCTAGTTTTTCTGGAATAGTATACTCATCATTAATCAAATCTTCCATCTTCATTACAGCAGGTAATGTTGTTTTATCCATTTTTAAAATAGTACTTCGTGGAATGAATGCAACTTTATCAATGAGATAATTCTCTTCGAGTTTTTTTAGATTTTGTTCCAATAAGTTACTATTTTTATGCATAATAATTTTTCTTTTCTTTTTTATTACAATCTTAATTTGCTTGAATTGTTTTACTATTTTTTCTTCAAGTTGATGATTTGTCATTAAACTTACATCTGCTTCAGGTTGATGTTATTAACTCTTCTTGTAATTCTTTATTACACATGTTACAAAGGGCAAATAATTTCTTTTTTTAACTAAATCTTCTTCAATTACTGACACAATTTTATTAAAAATATCCTTATGAATATCTCGTACACTATGCCAGGAGGTGCGTACAGTATTCACGGTTATTTTCTTGTAGTCATTGAAATATCCCACTTCACACGAATGGTGATAAAAAATTGGAGCATTTGAGGTTTTTAGATTATTGGTTGTTTGTATTAATTCTTGATTTTGGAATTTGGTAACCCATTCTGTTATTTTGTCATACACTTTGGCATCATTGGAAGAATGTAAACTTTGTTGTTTACCTTTAATTTGTTTCCGATCTCAAATTATAATGTTCTATAATTTTATAACATTTTTGTTTGTTTATTGATTACTTTTCAAAAAATAAAGTTCTATAATTTTTTATTATATTTTCTTTGTTGAGTTGAATAATATTTGTCTCAACAAACGTAAACATATGACTTGGGACTGACGTCGTCATGCGCCGCTAACATGCCCTGCAGCAATTATCTTCTCCAGCAGCCAATGATTGATTAGTATGTAAAATAGTTAAACTATCGGGTTGGAGGGAAAGTTCTGTCGTATTTTAAATAGGCAGGTGATTTTTCTTGTAAATAAAAAAAAAAAACATCTGGCTAGTGAGTCATTCGAATTTTTCTTTATTTTTTTAGCTGCTGTATAATGTAAAAGGAGTTCTTTTTTACCGTTCATCATTTACTTGTAATATTTAAAGTGAAAAAAAATGTCAGTAGATCAAGTGTATTTACGGCACTACATTTTGTATGAATTACAAAAAGGAAGCAACGCATCGGTCACTCTTCCGCCTACCTACTTTGCCACTGTCTCTCTCTAACGACAGGCATAATACCGCGGTATAAATCGGTCTGTATGTTAAGTAAGCAACCGAATTAATGTCTGGCAATTTAAATTTGTACTTATTTATGTATAAATAAAATAATATTAAAATTACAGACATTCTAAAATGGTTTGACATTAATGATTTTTTTTCATACAAAATGGCATCTGGCACATTATTTTCAACAACAAAAATGTCAGGCATTAATAAATTCATGTCGTTAATAAAATTTTAAATTTAGTGAAAACGAAACCTTTCTTTCTAAAATTATTTAAAAAATCGATATTTTTACCTGTAAAGGTATGATGCGCATTAATAAACGCAACGTTTACTGGCAGCCAGATAGCCCACATGATGTTCGAAAAGTCATTGAGAAAAAAATATTAAAGAATCAGCTTTCCTAAAATTCTTTCTCGAAAACGTTGCTAGCTCTTAGACTATAAGTACCGTATAAACTTTTAAATGCATTTAGTAAAAACCTGTTAATTTCAAATTACAAACAGACACTTCATTTTTATTTATATGTATGTATAGATATATTGATTATTGTGTTTTTACATTCAAAACCGGAAATCAGTGATACCATTTGGATATAAAACTCTAAAATGCAGTTTTAAGGAAGTCTTATTCAATGTGAATTCATACTAACTAATAATTACTATTTTGCTAAGATTCCTTTCATTTACTTAAGAGAAATAACATAACGATTTTCTTATCTCTTTTTCTATGTCATTCTCAAATAATGTAATGACCTTGAACAATGTATAGTAATTTTAAATACAATGGTTAGTAATGACATTGTAAATCTAATTTAACAACTTAAGTCATTTTTATAACCAAGTCAAAAAAGCCACTTTTTAAACCACCAGAACATAAAACTTTTAGATTTTGAGTTTTCCAATACTGTGTTAAACCTAATAATTCGTAACTCGAAAATAAGATAATTTCCCAGCGTCGTATAACATTAATATAGAAAAACACAACACAAATTACACAGAAAATTACAACCAATAAGTCCAGAGGTTATTAACGTCTTTTTCTAATTTAATATTATAAAAACGCACAAAAATTCCTATATCACCTAGTTTCCTAACATTATCAACCGACTGAGTCAAATTTATTTCTAAATATCATGATTTTTCAATGACATCGCAAAATTCAATTTCATCTCATATTTAATTCAGGTCATTCACAAAAAAAGTGTGCCACAGAAAACTTCTCCACAGAGCATTCTCTAGTTACCTGAACTTGAATTCTGTCTGATAAGCTTTTATATGGATTTTTCCTTAAATAAGGTCATCCATAGCATCCGACCCGGAACATGTCTAAATACTAACGCAACGAGTATCCAGAGAAAAACTTAATGAAATTCAGTGAATTAACTCAGAAAACATTTTATGTGGCCACGCCATTTCCCCCCACCTTCCTAAAAGCAAGTTACACGCGACGACTACTGTCATTCACGTGAAAAATGAAGTTCGCTTGGAAACACTTCCCACGAAAAATATGCCCGTCATTGAACGTCACGATAGTTCGGAAAATCCTAACGAAAAAAAGAGGGGAAAAAACCCTTCTCCCCCTCCCCTCAAATCTTTTTCCAGAGATGACACACACTCGTCTACGCTACCCACAACTTAATCGGCGATTCTTTTTTTTTAACTTTCTACTTTAATACTTTCCAAATTTGGCACCTAAGACTTTCAAAAGGAAACCATTATCCGAGCAACAGCACATGTTAATGGATGGAGTAGTGCGATATCGGACTTAAGGTTTTCTCTCTAAATCATTTCAATGCGATAAAACATGTAGCTGAATGAAGAGGTAGTAAAGGGTTTTTCTTCATAAAAAAAAAAAAAAACTAGTAATCAAAAGTAAGAACACGTTCACCTCTTCCAGATAACAAAATTTAATGTACGATAGACGATATAAGAAAATGAGAAATGGATAGAGACGGGATAAACAACAAGTAATGTTACAATTGTATCGTTCTTGTCAAAGTAGACATCCAGTGTGAGAGTGTTTACACTCAAAAATCCCCTAGAAGAAATGAAATAAAAAACTAAAACATTAAAATAGCCAATTTCTGAAAGGAAGGAAAAACTATCCTCGAAGAAAGATACATGTTGTTTCATAACACTAGAAAAGTTGGATTGATAGACATATACATTCGATCGTGAATGAGGATGGCCAATTATGTTCGTTAACGTTCCGGTACATTAGAAACAGGTGAACAAAAGAATAGGTCTTTGGCTCATCAGTTTTTAAGATTCCTCTTGAACAAAATCTCAAAATAATATTATATTCTCACATTTTAATATTTTCACTATTTTTTCATAGGCTTTGACTAATAGAAAAAAATACTTTTTTTACGATAAAACTTCGAGAATGATTCTGCATGAAAAAAAAAATAGAATGAAAAGTGATAAATTTATTAAGGAATTTAAAAACAAAACGTGTATTTGAAAAATTAAGCGAAATATAGTTAGAGACAATATAAACATTCCTTTAAATTTTCATTGATTGATTGATTGAATATAAACGTCGCACTGTTCAGCTACACGAGGGCTTTTGGCGACGGACCACGTAATTTTGAACCATAGTCAAGTGACGTGGAGGACACCTGAGCTGGCACCCCCCTCTCCTAACTACCACACCACACCAACGGGAGGACGTTTCACCTCTCGAGAGATTTAACGTGCATCGCTGCCCTACACGGCGGGTCTTTAGTGGTACTGGACTCGAATCTATGACAAAGCAAGCCACGGTCCGATACCTATACCACTCGGCTACCGCGGCCACCCTTTTAATTTTCAATACTAAGCTTATTCAATTACACGTTTCTTAAATTATTAAGAAGAAAGTAAAATTTGGAAATGAATGCAAAACACAATTTGCTACAATTGCTCAACTATCTGGATTACAATTTTAAATCGTAAATTAACAACAAACATTATAAAGAAAATTTACGAAAGTTTCAATACACAAAAACATTTAAGTAGAAGGTGTTTAAAGGTAAGAAGTTGACATTGACCTCTCTTGTTATTGAAAAAAATCTAAATAATGAGTAATGCAGAATACGAATTTGTTAGCATCAGATTTAGAATTATTTACATTGAAAGTTAAAATATTAGTTATATTAATATATTTGCAGGGGGGGTGATTAAAGAGCGCTCTTGCGATATTTCAGTATGCAATGCATGTACAAGATATTATGTCTTTGCAAAAATGCATAAATTATACTTTTATTTTAGCTGGTTGTATCTGCGAACATTAACACAAGTTTATACACAAATAATTTAAATTCATGTTATTTGTTTTATGATATGATTATCAATGTGTATATAACAAATTAATAAAATTGCACGTGAAGTACATTAAATACATTTTAGATTCATATTCATATTCTACTCCTACTTGCTTTTCACTTTTTAAGTACACATTATTAAAATTCAAACTGCAAGTATAACAAGAATTTTCATATACAATTCTTCAAAAATCGTTATCAGATTTGACCCAATTTCAATCGGAGACAATGTCGCAACTACAGCATCACTATTATAAGTATAAACCTGTTGTAGCTAAACATAAGCAAATTAATTTTTATTATAAGCCCTAAAACACGTGTTGATAAAAAATTTTCTTTAATTAAACGATAAATGCATAAACAAAATACTTATGCATTATTACACACATAACTCGAGTGTTATTTGTAGTCTTATGCTCTTCACGTGTTCTTC
The DNA here is from genome assembly GCA_019973935.1 of Trichonephila clavipes. Lineage (NCBI taxonomy): Eukaryota > Metazoa > Arthropoda > Arachnida > Araneae > Nephilidae > Trichonephila > Trichonephila clavipes. The sequence continues at coordinate 245,181 of BMAU01003842.1, forward strand.
TCACTTTCGATAGATCTTTAAAGTTCAAAAGTAATTTGTTGCCTAATAAACGACAGACAGTCGTTAATGATGCATATCGGATACGTGTACAGCATGATTTAGAGCTTTAAGTAAACCATGCTATGAAAAAAACATTAGCTTACTTATATTCTAATCGATAGCATTAAGACATTAAATATCTAAGATTAAAACCTAATCTACAATGAATCTAAATGCATTTTACACAACTAATTTAAATGGCAAATTTTTGTGTGAATTATTACTTAATATTTTTTTATTTACTTAACAAAAATATCTTAGGACGGATTTTACCCAGGGAATCGAACTCAAACAAATATTAGGTAGATTTCCGTAAGCAATCACAGAAATTGATAAATTCCTTATGCATGGGTAATTTTTAAAAAGGTTTCACAAGCTACAAGCCCTAAATAACTTTTATAGCGATACTTTACTTCATTTATTTTAAATTTTGGTAAAATTGAAAGATTTATTTACAAGGGTGAAATACATGAATTGCAAGAAAAGAAAAACCATCCTTAAAGATTTGAAACACTACCCACACTCTCGAACAAGATAACTACGACCGAGACAAGAATTGGCATTAAAAATAAACAATACGGATACGCGAACGTAATATTTTTCATGAATTTTAAATGTATTTTCTCGGACATTAAGAACTGAAAAAAATTTCATGAACAACAGTTATTCTATTATAGAAAGCAACAAGTAAACCCCCAAAACAATTTATTTTATACGAGATAGTTTCAATTTTGAAACAAACTACCTATTAAAGCGATAACAGACGTCCATTCCTAATTTTATTAAATAATCCTTGCAAACGATCCAACTGCACATTTTCTAAATGAATAGTTAAAACAGTGTGCGAAAGTTAGTATTAGATTTTTAAAAAAGCAATATATATAATAAAATGCCTATTGCGGTATCCATGAAAATAAGACTGCAGATAAATTGACAAAAACGGGTGCATGATCTATTGGACACGCTTTGAGGAGGTCTGTTAATAGTTCTGCCACTTCAAAGATTAATTTGGAAGTAAAAGATTTCTACACATATGAACTAAAGGAAAGAACAAGGGAGAAGCCCAGATTTGATGGCACCCCACGAATCCCCGGGTTGTTCCAGGTATCGCGCAGTAGCTGCCTTCATGCTCACCCGCAACGAATGGCAATCGTAAACAGCCCTGCTTGCCCCCTCAGTTGCGGCGACATTGTAATGACAGCGGACCACCCCAACACCTCCTAGATACCCAGCCCCGAAGCTAGCTCCCTTTTCTCCCGTTATCGGGAAGCAAGGGAACTCGGTATTTTGTTTAAGAATTAATTCTTTTTCTTTTGTGGCACTGTATTAATTATTTGCTTGGTTTTTTCCCACAATGCCTGCTATTAGTTATTTATATATATAATATATATATATATAATATATATATATAATATATATATAATATATATATATATATATATATATAATATATATATATATAATATATATATAATATATATATATATATAATATATATATAATATATATATATATATAATATATATATAATATATATGTTTTGTTCAAATTTTCAATCGTTAATAAAATACTTTTTATTCATCCACTCAAGTTCAAATACATTTTTTTTAAAATTTGTGGTGAATGAAACTAGATGTTAATACAGTTTTTTTCAAATATTAATTCCTTACTTGCATTTAATTAGTGAATAAATAGTAACAAACAAAAATAATAGTCCAACACCATATATAACAAGAAAATCGCTCATTGTGTCCCTGTAGCGCAATGAATAGCGCGCGCGCGCTGGACTTCTAATCCAAAGGTCGTGGAGTTCGAATCCCACCTGGGATGGCCTAATTTCTGAGAATGTGATTTCCTTTTTACTATACTATTTTATTAGAATAATTAAATTTAATTAATTAATAAATAGTAACAAAAGAATAGTCCAATAACCTATATTGAAAAGAAAATGGAAAATTGCAAGGAAAATCGCTTTCTATTTTGCCACTTAATATTGTGATTCTGTCATATGTATATACATATTTACATTAATTGTAATTATTTAATAAAAAAAAAACTAGAGTAAAATTTTTCTTTGATTTGACCTAAGTAGGAATTGTGACTTAAAAAAAATTTATATTACTTGTTTGTGTGTGTGTTTACTACCTTTAGTTTTGTATATACCGACGAAAGAATTGTGTTCCTTCTCGCCTGCTACGTCGAAAATAATAAAATGCAAATAAATGTTTCAAATGAAATAATCAAAAGAAAAAAAAACTACGACATAAATAAATTCCAATTTAAACAACAATTTAAATTGATTTTTCTATTTAAATACATCTTATTTATAAATTGTGTTGCAGGTCTTAAAATAAATTAATAAGAATGATGTTAAGAAAAGTCACACTCAAGAACAGCCTCATAAACTTGACATTCATTACTTGGAGTTATAATACAAAACGCTCATTTTTAATAGAAAATTTTTAAGTTTTGTTTGGCTATTTATTAATTTATTGTAACAGATTCATATATATATATATATGTTTAATACATTTCAATTAAGAGACATTCATACAACTGAACGCTTGTCTTGCATTGTAAAACCGGGGAACAACACAGCACTATTAAAATAATTTTTAAAAATTAAATACACGGGAAAAAAGTAACAAAGGTACCATTGATCCCCATAACAATTGTGGAATAAAATAAAATATGAATATATTTCTTATCTTCAAAATTAGACAAAAAAGTGAAAACAAAAATTTAAACACGGAAAAAAAAAAAAAAAATTCCAACCAAAAAATATCTACCTTCTCATTTTCAAACATTTCATGGTGTCAGGAACAGGTGTCCAACCTGAATTTGTTTTTGTGAAAAAAGAGGCGGAGGGGTCAGACCCCATGACAGCCACATAACAAGTTTTCTTGGTCTAGTCAGACAAGGCTACTGACTCATGCTCAGCCACATGTTTCCACCGCTTTTACAGTGCTTTTTTACAATAATATACGATCATAAAAAGACGCATACAATGATCTTCAATGGATAATTAATCCACAAAATCCGACATGCTTTATGCTACCATCATATATATATTTTATAAATATTTCGTTAATGTTTCTTATATATTTATGAAATGTTTATCTATGACAAAAGCTCACAAAGTAACGTCATTATAATATTTCGGCACAGGAAAATTTTACACACAAATAAAGTTCTAAAATTAATATAATTTTTTTAAATTCTATAAAATTTTATACAGCTCATATATGTTTTAAAAAGTATTTTAAAATATTCCCGTATTTGTAGAAAGCGTTTATTTTTACTCGATAAAAGTATCATAAACATGAAATTATAAAAAAGAAAAGCCAAAACTTTTTAAAGTTTATGGAATTCCGTAAAATCAGAGAGCGACACTATACGTTTATTGAACACTTTACATAATTAAATACTTTAAGCCAGCTGTTGAAACAAAAAAAAAAGGATTTATTTTATCATTTATGTTGTATTTTTAATTTTAATATATTTACTTCCAAGTCAATAATTTACACTAAATAATGTTTTAAGAAATATAAATTTAGTATCGTATGTTAAAATTTCAGATAAATAATTTGATTTATGCAATTTTATATATAACATCTAGCAGTGGCGCACACAGGAATTTTTCAAGGGGGGTGTCCGGGGTCGAAAGTTCACCATTCTTGTATCATGCTCCTTTAGATTTTGTTGATTTTCGGGAACAAAACACAGTAAAAAACTAATTATTGAATAAATAATTAGCATTAATAAATAAAATTAATCATTAATAACAAATACTTAATCAAATTTTACGTACTATGTACTTAGAATTATAATCAATCGAAAAAAAAATCAAGGGCTTTGGGGGGAAGGCTATTTTGAGATTTTAAACATTAACTTTATATATCCTTTTTAAAAACGTTTTAAATCTCTATATAATTTATTTTTGATATACACATTCTTTGCTTTAATACAATATATATTACTTTTTTTTTAATTTTTTTTTCCCAGGTTAAAACTAGCTATGAATCTTGTGTCGGCCTGCGTCAGTCAAAATACGCTCTTTCAATAACATTATGCTTTAATAGTGCATAGTGTGCATGTAATTGGCGTATATAAACATTCTTTTAAAAAACTTTAAAAAAAATTTGTTAAAATATTTCTAATTATTTATTTTTTAATTAAAAATTTAAAAAGAAATCACATTAAGACAAACGAAGTATTAAAAATGTACATTTAAAAGTATTAAGAATGTAAGAATTCGATTTAAATTATTCAAATGTTAGAATATTGCTCTTGAGTAATAAGTTATTCATAATGTTGACTACAGATATTTCAACATTGCTTTCTAGACTAAGTTTCAAAGCTAATAATAATATGTTTCAAAAAATGCCTAGCAGGAGTATTCCATATTTTCCTCCTTTAGTAGGATTTAAAACTTTGCAGAATATATTATGCATCAATTTTGTTTTATTCTCCTCTTCAACAAAAAACAAACAAAGAAAACTCAAATATTCTTAACATTGTTTTTACATTAATACAGAACTAAAGATAAAATAATAAATTCAACAAAATATTTCTCAAAGACTAAAAAATATCAACCAATGGGATCATTGTGTAGTATTTGCACAAGAATTATGCTTACAATAAATATAATTATATATCAGGTTTTCACTCATTTTTATCATAACTTTTATAGTATGTAGAGATGCATCACATTTAGAAAAAATTTATTAAAACATTTGAGTTCGAAAGTTTTGCCGCCGTATGTAGAGATGCATCCCATACAGAAAAAAATAAATAACACGTTTGAGTTCGAAAGTTTTGCCGCCTGCTTTCAAAGGTCATTGGAAGCTTTTAGAAAAATTTAAAAATTAAAAAAAATATTAACAAAACTTGATGAAAAATGTGAAATTTCTGATTGTCTACGTTCTATATTATCAAAGCACAAGGTCAAAAATAAGAAAAGGTTAAAATAAGTTTTCCCACATATGCGGATCACTTGAAAGGAAAACTTAATGACGGCAAAATGAGTAAAATTTATCTTCAAAAGTGTGATGGGTTATTCAACTTACTACAATGCATAATTTAATTTTTAAAAAAATACAAAATGAAATTTTACAAAATTAAATCTGCTAAGTTACTTCTAGATAATATTAGTAATTGCATTACGAAAATGAAAACACGTAGAGAGAGAAAAAATTTTCTTCTTTAAAACTTAAAACTATTAACAAAAAATAAAAGTTTCCATTTAATCTTAAGCAAAATATATATTATATCTTATGATAAATTGTAAAATGAGATTTAAAAATGTTACGCATCAATAATTTTTAATTAAGATTCTTACTTTTGCGATTCCGTCGAATCATTGGAGTAACGTACACACCTGGATCGCGGGCGGCGGGGGGCTAATATTTTCCGTTACGCCACTGCGTCGAATATAATATTAATCCCCCAAATATTTTGTCTTTTGGCATAAAAATAAACTAATAATTTAGAACAATAGAAGAAAGAATCAGCAATATTTTCTTTTAAACTGTTCAGCCCCTTTTGTAACTCGGTACAAATATCTTATCCCGGCCCATTTTGATTTAATCTAAATATACATAAAAACAACAATCAGTAAAAAAACAAGTTAAAAAAAATACCCCCACACACTTTTACTTGTACGATCGTATTTTCTCAAGTGTTTCAAAACGCAATGAATTTTATTAGTACACAAGAAGTGAGAAATATGTTCATCTTAGAATGACAACAATGACAAATTGCCGTTGTTTAATATTTAGAGCACAATGAATTTGAAAAAAATATTTTGATGTGTTTTTCACGTTCAAGTGCGAGTCCCAGACGCCTCGATAGACAACTTGTGTTCTCAACGGAAGTTTTAAAATTTCTAACACAATTTTACAGTAAATTTTGGATGTTTGTAGGTTGATCGAATAATAGATTGTTTATTAAGGCTGTCTTCTGTCATTGTTAAAGAATAGAACCCGAGAATTTGGAATATTTTTTCAGATATAAAATAGCTGAAACATTAATATTATGTTCTGGCTTCACTATCCTATAGAACAGGGGTGTCCAACCCAAATAAACTCGCGGGCCACTTCGTAAAAATATTATAATCGCATATAAAAAAAAAATTTTTATATTATATTTGGACCCATTACAAATATTTATTGGGATGAAAATTTAAAGCAGATTGACATATTAAAGTTTTCATTGTTTTTCATGTATACAAACATAGATAATATAATAATGCAATGATCAAATAATGTTTATTTTATTTAATTAGTGAGATATTTGTTTCTCAGCTCTTTCACTTAGTGTTTGCAATTCGATCTCAATGCGTGTATTCACGTATCGTAATTGATGTTGCAGGTTTTAGTCAGTAAGTTTGAGGGCGTTTTATGTTTGATAAACTTAATTTTTGAAGGAAAAAAAAGGATTCGCAGTATCAGAAGCACCGTGATAAAATGAAACCAGTTATGGGATTTATTTGTTGAGTAGCATATTTTATCATACTTTTCATTTTTATCTGAGTTGATAAAATGTGTTTCGTACTTTTTCTCCTATACTGTAATGTTAAATGGGCTATCCCTTATGTGTTAAATTAAAACAAATAATATATAAATAAAATTCAGTCAATTCCTACTTAGGTCAACAAAGAAATATTTTATTTTAGTTACTTTTTATTAAATAATTACAATTAATGTAAATACATATGACAGAATCACAATATTAAGTGATAAAATAGAAACAGATTTTCCTTGCAATTTTCCATTTTCCTTTCTATATATGGTGTTGGACTATTATTTATTCATAAATGACATTCTCAGAAATTAGGCCAGCCCAGGTAGGATTCGAGCCCACGACCTTTGGATTAGAAGTCCAACGCGCGCTATCCATTGCATTACAGAGACACACAGGGCTATTTTCCTTTTTATATATGGTATTGGACTATTATTTTTGTGTGTTACTATTTATTCATTAAGTTTTAACTAATTAATATTTGAAAAAACTGTATTAACATCAAGTGCTATCCTCTACAAGTTTAAAAAAAATGTATTTGAACTTGAATGGATGAATAGAAAGTATATATTTTATTAACGGGGGATTGAAAATTTGAACAAGATATGTATATATATACCAGAGGACCCGACAGACGTTGTCCTGTACACACATCTTAAATTCAAAATAAAAGGCTTTTGAATATTCGATACTGCGATCGTAGCGCAGTTTGCCGGATCCAATGTAAAACATTCCAAGATCAACAATTTATAAATAAAAAATTAATTAAATAAACATTTCTAAACCGAATTATAAATCTAAACCATTCTCGAATCCACTGGAACAGACAAAAACTTTCATCAAAATCGGTCCAGTCGTTTAAGAGAAGTTCAGTTACATACACACCCACAGAAGAATTACATATATAAAGATTATTTGAAAAGATATTAATTAAAAACGCTAAAAAGCGTGAATCTCGCGTCTGCATTTTCGTAACAATAAAGACCGGGTTTGGCTGAAAATCAATTTTCCACGCCAACTTACGTCTTTTTCAATTCCTACTATTAGCGCACGATTTCTATACATATTTTATTTGTTTATTTATTTATTTATCTTGGTGGAATTTTCAATCGTTAATAAAATGTATTTTAAAGCGCTCAAATGAGCTGAAATGTAATGTACATGATTATTTTGGATGACAATACTATAATTTAATTATAATTAATAAAAATTAATTTTTTGATTAAAACTAATTATTTAAAAAATTACAAATACAGCCACGTTGGCGACTTCGCGACCCTTTTGGCGACTTATGTCAAAATTTGAAAAGGTTTTTTTCTCACGCGTTAAAGCATTCAGTTGAAAGGAAATTTTATTTTATAACAATAGCGTTGTTAGAACAATGCAGGTGAATGTTGAGTTGTATTTTTTTGAAAGTTTTTAATTAATATCTTTTTAACTAATTGCGATATCGGACCAAATTGTGAATCTAAACCATTCTCAAATTTACTTGAACTCACACAAAAAATTCCATCGAAATCGGTCCAGCCGTTTAGGAGGAGTTTAGTGACAAACACACGCACAGAAGATTTTTATATATAAAGATACATAGGGAGATTGTGAACTAATAGCAGGAATTGAAAAATAAATATTCATGGAATATTTTAAAATTTATAAAAACACTATATTATTTACAGATACTATGTTGCAAATTTTCATGAGGCCTTTTTCTGTCTGAAAATGTGCTTCGCGTTTAGTTCAGGCTCTTGAACATTTGCCGAAAACAGCCTTAATGTTGCCCATTGAAGCTACACAAGAGCTATTTGGTGACAGATCTTGTACTTTTGAATCGTGGCCAAGTGAGAAGGCCGACACCTAAGCTGGCACCCTATTCTCAATTCCACATCAAAATTCCAGAAGGCATTGAGCCTCATCAGATCATTGGCCCCTCCAATTAACACCATGGATGTTTGTGTAGGATTTTTTGAAATATAATTTCAATAAATAGCTTGAATAACCTATTATAACACCCTTTTGTTCATTTTAAGTTTAGTGTCTTATTTGTTCTACATCAAAAGCATAAGCGAACTGTTCTTTAGATGGATGGAAAAGAAACGGTTACAGTAAGTCTCAACATATGACATCAAAGAGAGCGTTGTCTGTGTGTTACACTAATTCCGAAACTAGAAAGTTTGTTTACTTCTTGTATACTATGCCACGAACACAAAGATGAGGGGAAGGGGATGCCAGATTAATGTCGCCTGTTTCAACAGAGGTTATCAAAGGATCTATCCGAATAAGAAAGAGAAAAAGCTTATCTCTCACTTCAACTACGCAGTAAAAGTGTACGGAATTTATGGCAACTCATCGTTGAGTGCTAGAGATAGCAAGCTGGAAGCAGGCGGAGAAGCATTACATAATAAGGAAAAGAATAACAGATCGATATCCTTTCTCCCAGGAATTCAATTGCGTCTGTTGTAGAGTATTTATTTCTATCTCTTGAAAAGATCGATAGTTTCCTTTATTACAGTGTGGGAAAAAAAGTCTTTCGCAACTACAGCAGCAATGAATGATGAATTGAATTAAAAAGAAACAAAACTTTCCTTTTTTAAAAAAAGTTTTTAAATTATTCATGTCGGAACATTAATAGAAATTGTATAATTACATTTAGCAATGAATGATGAATTGAATTAAAAAAAAGAGAAAGAGAGAAACAAAACTTTCCTTCTTAAAAAGAAGTTTTTAAATTATTCATGTCGGAACATTAATAGCAATTGCATAATTACATTTGGTTATGTAACAAAAATAGCATTGTCTTTTGTTTCCCGCCAGAGCACATATCAGTATTTTAAATTTCTGTAATCTATTAAAAATAAAATATTACAAAATCTGAATAGTTTCCAGGTATATACAGGAAATAACAGTGCTGCAACAATTTTTAAAAAATTATTTCACGCTGAATATATAATTTAAATTTAAAATAGAGAAGATCTCAACATCTGTAATTATAAAACAATACATTTCTATTATACAATGGCGGCACTTTTCTTACCAGACGGGGGGGGGGAAGGCAACTGAATTGAATTGAATTTTCCCTTTTATCAGAGAATACCATCAAGAATGAATCGTGAAATCTAATTTCGAAGATTAATTACAAAAAAAAAAATAATGAAGGATGAAAATGGTTTACTGCGGCGTTTCTCAAACTGTGGGGGCGTGATAACCCTATGTGTGTGGGAGGGGGGGCATATCGAAAAGATTTTAAGAAGTTATTATCAAAGTTCTATTATCAAAGCACAAGGTCAAAAATAAGTTCCCACATATGCGGATCACTTGAAAGGAAGACTTCATGACAGCAAAATGAGTAAAATTTATCTTCAAAAGTGTGATGTGTTATTCAACTTACTACAATGCATAATTTAGTTTAAAAAAAATACAAAATTAAATTTTACAAAATTAAATCTGCTGAGTTACTTCTAGATAATATTAGTAATTAATTGCATTACGAAAATGAAAACACGTAGAGAGAGAAAAAAATTTCTTCTTTAAAACTTAAAACTATTAACAAAAAATAAAAGTTTCCATTTAATCTTAAGCAAAACATATATTATATCTTATGAAAAATTGTAAAATGAGATTTAAAAATGTTACGCATCAATAATTTTTAATTAAGATTCTTACTTTTGCGATTCCGTCGAATCATTGGAGTAACGTACACCCCTGCATCGCGGGCGGGGGGGGCCTAATATTTTCCGTGCGTCGAATATAATATTAATCCCCCAAATATTTTGTCTTTCGACATAAAAATAAACTAATAATTTAGAACAATAGAAGAAATAATCAGCAATATTTTCTTTTAAACTGTTCAGCCCCTTTTGTAACTCGGTACAAATACCTTATCCCGGCCCATTTTGATTTAATCTAAATATACATAAAAACAACAATCAGTAAAAAAAACAAGTTAAAAAAAAATACCCCCACACTTTTTACTTGTTTCCAGGTATATACAGGAAATAACAGTGCTGCAATAATTTTTAAAAAATTATTTCACGCTGAATATACTCAACATCTGTAATTATAAAACAATACATTTCTATTATACAATGGGGGGGGACGGCAACTGAATTTAATTTTCCCTTTTATCAGAGAATATCATCAAGAATGAATCGTAAAATCTAATTTCGCGCGCTCGAAGATTAACCACACAAAAAAATTAATGAAGGCAGTGGCGTAACGTACATCCCCGCATCATGGGGGGAGGGGCAGGGTTCTAAGGACCCAAAGCCTGACTGACGCATTTGCCTACTCTTTGTAAAATTCAACGTGGGGGCCCAAATGTTCTCCGTTACGCCACTGAATGAAAGATGAAAATGGTTTACTGCAGAGTTTCTCAAACTGTGGGGCGTGATAACCCTATGTGTGTGTGGGGGGAGCATATGGAAAAAATTTTAAAAAGTTAATTTACTGAAAGGAAACAAAATAAAATACTTTCTGACATAATAAAAATAAAATACACATTTACATGATATAATTACTCAGAAATGTATCAGTTGTGCTCAATGCATTTGATAATTAATTTCTCAATACTAAGTTAAAAACAAGTTCAATAATTATAATGACTTTCATGGGCTCTTCATATATACAAAATTTAATATTTATCTTGATATTTTTTATTGTCGTATTGTAGCTTTAGCGTTAAATTTCATTATTCAATTCAATACATTGTTATTGTATGGAGGGGGCGCGATGGAAATTACGATTAAACACTGGGTCGCAAATGTTGAAAGTTTGAGAACTTACTGCGATTATCCCTATCCTAAAGGATTAGTTTTTTACATATTTCCTCAAATACTAGGTTTACAATAAGAAAAATAAGCGTAAGTGCATTTAAATAACCAGGTATTTCATTGTCAGCTATAATAATTTTTTTTATGAATCTATATAGTTACTTCCCTGTTCCTTTCTTACTTTTATAAAATGATTGACTCATACTTCGAAATATATATATTTTATCAAAAAAATATTTCCAATATATTTTATTTATTAGTAATACTAAATCCCGACTTGAAATTGTACAGCTAAATATTCAAATTATGTTCTGTATACAAATGGAAATAATTTAAAAATAAGACCACTCACACTCGTATATATTAATAGAATTTTCATTTAGTTTTAAGGTTCAAGATTTTACACAATGCATGTTTCAATACACTTTTCTAGAGTGAAAATTTCGGGTACAAAAATTTCTTCTTTTTTGAATTCCGAATTTTTCATTCGTAATAAACGACTATTACGATAATTCTTGCGAGACAAAAGATATACCTCTAAATACTCGTTAAACGTGTTTAACCCTGTTCCACTGTCCTAAGCCAGTGACAGTTCGGGAAAAATCATAATAGTTTTTTCCACTCTAGCTAAATTTCTCTTGGTTTGTAATGGTTCGATGCTCTTGGTTCTTTCGGTTTGTTCTTAAGATGTTTTAGGATTTATTAGTCTTCCTTTTAATTTATTTACTGCAATATACATATATGTGTGTGTAGGATTTTCCGTTTGAAACATTTTGTAAAAGGTTGAGTCATATCCTTTTCAGAGGACTATTAATGTCAATTTTGTTTATTACCACATTCCGAAGCAACGCCGTCTGGTGGGCTGCGGAGCGCCGGCTTGAATGATTTTTCGGCAGAGGCCTACTAACCCCCGCCGGATTGATTGATTGATTGAATATTAACGTCGCACTGTTCAGCTACACGAGGGCTTTTGGCGACGGACCACGTAATTTTGAACCATGGTCAAGTGACGTGGACGACACCTGAGCTGGCACCCCCCTCTCCTAACTACCACACCACACCAACGGGAGGACGTTTCAGCTCTCGACAGATTTAACGTGCATCGCTGCCCTACACGGCGGGTCTTTAGTGGTACTGGGCTCGAACTCGTGACAAAGCAAGCCACGGTCCGATACCTATACCACTCGGCTACCGCGGCCTAACTAACTAACTAACTAACCCCCGCCGGTTCAACACGTCACGTTTCTTGCGCATTTCGCGCCCAGCGCGGTTTCAGTCCAAGCATGAGAAGTGTAATTAATTTCCCCGTCTTCTAAAGGTATAACTCAACTTTCAATTAACCTAATTTCTGCATGTCTCTTTCCGTTTGTAAATATTCCCCTTTAACTTGAAATAAATTCTTTTTTTACTTAAATGAAGTATCTGCGTTTAAATGACTTTGATTCCATTAATTCATCACTAACCCTTTATATATAATACTTACCCCTAGACAACTACCTCGCAATTTAAAATCCCGACTTCTGAAGAGTCTGATTTTTATTCGAAGATTTCAGTCGGACTCCCATATATATATATATACATCTATACATATACACACATATACATAATATATGTTGGGAAGAAAAACTGTTGCTTCATAAAAACAATGTGTGTAAACTTTTTCAAACAAAATTGTAAGAGAATGTTAATTTAAAAATATATTTTATGAGATACCTTTATTTAATTTTTCATTATTTATTAGAGCAAGGATTTCTGAGATGACTCTTTGAATTGGGGTTCAAAATTGATTAAGGGGTCACAGGAGAGTTAATCTTGGATTTTTTCGAATTTTCGAAAAAAAATATATGTTGTTCCTCATTTTCTTTTGAACATTTTGATACCAACCAGGTGATAGTACTACAAAAACTTCGAAAGTTATTCCAAAATTCAAACAGCAATTTAGTAATAACAATGTTTAAATGGCTACATGCCACACCCACTTAATCTTGATTTCCGCATACGTTTTATTTTTCTGTTTTTAAAAAGCATCATGAAATATTTTAAACACTTGCTTAATTGAGAAGGAAGCTTGCAACTCAACACACACTTTTTTAATGTGTTTTGATTCTGTTTTGGTAATGCTAGCACACGTTGTTTGAAATAACTTATCGAAATTCAAAACAGCGTTGTTTAAAACCATTTATCAAAATTGAAAACAATTGAAAACTCTCGATTGAAATGTAAAATACTCATCGTAGACCTTCAGGTAAACGTCCTAAGAAAAGAAGATTTAGAGGGAACCAATTCATGAAGGTATGTTCTCATACATATGTTGCAGAAAGGAGAGATACAAGTAAGTGTGCTTCCAGTAATAAAATCTCAGGAATTCAGACTTCATTAAAGTCAAATCTTGTTAAGGTAAGTGAAAACTCTTCAAAGGATATCGTATTTTTGATTTTATTTCAACTTTTAGCTCTATTTTATCAGTATCATGTTGTTTAAAATGTCATAAACCATTAACAATTAATGAAAAGTCCACTCGTGGTTTATGTTCGAATTTTGAAATACGTTGTAAAAACTGTGGGAGTGTTTGTAATTTTTCAAGCTGTGAAAACACTGGGAATAAAAATAATGCTCCAGAAATTAACAGAAGATCTATTTTAGCAATGAGATGCATAGGCCAAGGTTTAGAGTCATTAAAAAACTTTTGTGCTGTAATGAGTCTTCCTAATCCTGTTGAACAAAAATCATATGATGTTATTAATAATAAACTTTCACGTGTTATGAAGGAAGTCGCTGAAGAAAGCATGAAAAGGGCAGCTGTCGAAGAAAATTCTTCGTCACCTGATAACCTTTTAACGGTAAGTGGTGATGGTACTTGGAAGACGAGAGGACATTCATCGTTGATTGGAGTATGTACTGTAATAGGGACCGAAACAGGTAAGGTTTTGGATAGGGAAGTGTTGTCCTCAATTTGCAAAGGATGCGACAGTGATAAAGGGGTAAAGTTTGGTAACAAGTACAATAAATGGCAAAGAGCGCATAAGATTTCATGTAGAAAAAATTATTCTGGCTCTGCTGGTAAGATGGAGGTTGACGGGATGTTGAGGTTTTTTAATCGATCAGAAAAGCTTCACAACCTGAAATATTCGAACTACATAGGAGATGGCGAGACAAAAACATTCAATGCCCTTTCTGAAAACAAGCCATACGGCGATGACCATCTTATTCAGAAAATAGAATGTGTAGGCCATGTACAAAAGAGAATGGGTACAAAAAAAAAAAAAAACTTAGGAAGCTTAAATTAGTATATAGTAAAAAGAAATATTATCTGATGGTAAAACTATTGGCGGTAAAGGTAGGTTAACTGATAGTTTAATTGATAAACTTGCGCATTACTATGGTAATGCTATTCGATGCAATTCTACTAGTGTAAAGGAAATGCGGAAAGCCATTTGGGCTGTTTGGGGTCATTCTTGCAGCACTGATGATGAACCGATGCACTGGTTTTGTCCTACAAGTCCAAATACATGGTGTAAGTATATAATGCCGCAATTAATAATAATTTACAAAATTATAAACACAAACCCTCAGTTGCTAAAGCTGTTCGAGATGTAATTAAGCCTGTATTTGCAGACTTATCTCATCCGGCACTCCTGGAGAAATGTTTAGGAGGTAAAAGACACAGAATCCTAATGAAAGTTTAAATTTATTAATTTGGAAGTTTTGTCCTAAGACGATTGGTTCTAGTCTTCAGATTGCAGAGATTGCTGCAAATCTAGCAACCAGTGTTTTTAATGATGGAAATCAAATACTTATTACTATTTTAGAGAAATTTGGCTTGAAAATTAACAGAAATGTTTGTGTGTCCCTGACTGAACGTGACAATAGTCGAATCTTTACGTCAAGACAGAGGCGCTTAGAATCATCTTTTGAAGCTCGCAGAGCCAAGAAAATTAAAAAGAGTAAAGAAATTGAGCAGTTTCAGGAACAGGAAGGTATATCTTATGATCCTGGAGCATTTTAGCGTGTAAGTTTTAAGATTTATTTTCTCAAATTCAATTTTAAAACTTTAAAGCCCTTTTCTCAGTTTGTGTTTTTTTTTCAATTACGCGCATTGCGTTTCAAAAACTATCATACTTTGATGCATAAAACTTTACAGAATTATAAATTCTATCATAATCTTCAAATCCTAGCTATTTATAGTATTATAAATTTTTAATTTTTTGAAATATTTCAACAAAAATTGAATTTTTTTAAAAAAATTTTAAAAAATGTATTTTTTATTTTTAAAAATATTATATTTTTTATTTTTTTATTTATATAAGATAGGCTAGCATGTAATAAGGATATATTTAGCTTTATAAATCAACTTATTGCTAGTAATTAAAATTATTATTGCAGAAAATATCATGCGCGTCGTAAAACTTACTATTTGTTTCTTATAAAAAAATCTTATTTTTATGTGCTTATTATTTTTAAAATTATGATTATATTTTAGATATTTTATACTTTTTTGAAACTTTATTCCTTTATAAGAAATGTGTAAAAGAATCAAATTATTTCATTTTAATCTCAAAGAATTATTTCTAGTCGAAAATTGTTTGTATTTTGTGCTCTCGAAACATTTTTAACACCCCTGTGACCCCTTAAAAGCAGCTAGAACACGGCGTTCAAAGAACTTTCGAGTGCCGTGTTTCACACTTTAACGATCAAGTAATCGTTATTCAACAGAATATCTACTTAAATCGTAGTATTCAATAATTTCATATATTTTAACTGTCTAGTTGTTTCATGAAATACCTAGTTATTCTACGAAATAACGATTTCCCACTTTAATGGTAACATTTATAATTTTAAATTAACCCAGTCTAGTACTTTTTTCGTATTAATACCTTTACGTTAAAAAAAACTAAAACAAAAAAAAAATTTCGACTTGAATTAAGCTGATAAAAGACTCAAAATGTATCAACATGTAATTGAATTTATTTTTTAAATTGTTCCTATTAAGTCTATTTCCTGAAACGAAAAGTAGGGAAGAAAACACAATTAGTGACACATAAGTAACCAAATGGCACTATAGAATTCTTCCTTTACCTACATCAGATTGATTGATTGATTGATTGAATATTAACGTCGCACTGTTCAGCTACACGAGGGCTTTTGGCGACGGACCACGTAATTTTGAACCATGGTCAAGTGACGTGGACGACACCTGAGCTGACAACCCCCTCTCCTAACTACCACACCACACCAACGGGAGGACGTTTCACCTCTCGACAGATTTAACGTGCATCGCTGCCCTACACGGCGGGTCTTTAGTGGTACTGGGCTCGAACCCTTGACAAAGCAAGCCAAGGTCCGATACCTATACCACTCGGCTACCGCGGCCACCCTTTACCTACATCAGAGAAATATGATATTAAAATGAGAATAAAAATTTTAATAGAGATCGAAACTGTAGAAGCAAAAGTTATTGCATTTCCGATTATCCCAGTAAAATACCTTTAAGACAGAAATTCGCACAGTTTTCACCGCTGCTAGTTCAAATTACTAAATTGAGAATCGGCGTAGTTGAAAATACAGAGTAACTGATGCGGGAAATTAGATTTGAGTAATTTAAAATACAAGAAACACATAAAAGATTTATTTCTTCCAAAAAGCTCGGCGTCTACTTAAAAAAAAGGTAGTTTATATTATATTATATTATATATATATATATATATATATATATATATATATATATATATATATATATATATATATATATATATATATATAAACTTATTTTATCCTTTTTTTTTTTTTTTTTTTTCAATTCCTAGTATTAGTTCACAATCTTCCTATCTAATATATAATTATAAATGTGAAAGTTCGTGAAAATCTTCGTGGGTCTTTCACGCAAAAACAACTTAATGGATTTTAATGAAACTTGACAGTAATATAACTTATACATCAGAATAACACATAGGCTATAATTTATACCATAGGCTATAATTTATAAAAATTTGTAAAAAGTGTCCTAACTATAACGCTATTTGTCAAGAAGGAAAAAATTCTGCCATCTGCAAGCAAAAAAGCTGCAAAAAAGCCCACGTCAGCATATATGTATCTTTTGTTTGTGAAAAACTCTTTTTGTTTTGGCTACGCAAGGGAATCGCTTCTAATGAATTCCACTGATCAGAATAATGCCTATTTTTTATTTCAGAATAAAACTAAGTTTTGAAGGAAGAAGTTGTTATAAATCTCTCTTTATTTTAATGTTTTTTTTTTTTATGATTTTATTATGCACATTTGGTATTAAGAAGTTGATCTTTTTTCAAAATAAATGCTTTTATTGCTTCCGGTACTTACACAGTAGATAAACTTTTGTCTTTCACACTACATCATTTGGACAAATTTTCTAAATTTTTTTGTGGTTAGTAGTTAATTATAACGCTGTAATTTTAATTGAATATGCAGATATTGCATTTTTAAGTATAAAACTAATTATAACTACTGCACTGTATTTTTTGCAGTGAGTGAGTGAGTGAATATTAACGTCGCACTGTTCAGCTACACGAGGGCTCTTGGCAACGTATCACGTAATTTTGAACCATGGTCAAGTGACGTGGACGACACCTGAGCTGGCACCCTCTTCTCCTAACTACCACACCACACGAATTTAGAAGGAATATTCTACCAATACTTAGCAGGAATATTCTTTGAAATCCACTCTTCCAAGATATATGGCAGCACGGGTTCTATGATGAGTATTATAGTGGGGAAGGCGAAAAGTTTTGTAGCAGATATTGCGTTTTCAGCGGATTGCAAAGATTATTATTTTTTTGTCGCAAAAAAATAGTTAATGTCAAAATTTAAGTGTCTTATGGTTTTGTCTGTTAATGAAGACCTTGGAAAACGATTTGACTACTTATTTTAAGTGAACGGTGTACATAATTAATTTTACAGTGGAATATCTTTAATTTATTAGCTCTAACGGATTAAATTTTCCAAAGTGGAGTATTTTGTTTATGTATATCCCTTAATTTGTACATGTAGTGATCTAAAAAAAATTGTATGAAAAAAACTGCAGTAAAACATAATGCGGTTGGATAAAGTATTAACGTGCAACGCTCCCCTACACGGCGGGTCTTACAAAGCTCTAATAAAGCTCGAGCTACGAAAGTAGCTAGGCATTTGCCAACTTGACTCTATCGTTAACAGTTCGCTATGTTTTTCATTCAATCGCCATTATAATTTAAGAAACGGAGTTGCTTGCGAATATTACAATTTTAAAATAAAATAAATACAACAGAAAGTAATATTAATGTATTACACTTTCAGATATAAATTATTTACACTACTTTAAGCGTTCATTACGCAAAACTTTTAAGAATGTGTTACTTTTGCTGAGCAGAGATCAGCTTAGGGAGGTATTTTGAAAAATCGACCCTCAAGAGTGTTACGAGGAATTATAAATTTAAAAAAAATCCTTTTTATCGGGTATTAGATCTACATAGTTAAAATTTAACAAAGGTGTTTTTTTTTCTTTCTTTTTTTGTTTAGCTGTGATATGCAAAAAGCTTTTTCTGTTTAATTTTCAATTCACATAATATTAACTCATTAAAAACTTCTTTTTCCTTCAATCTGTGTTGTTTAATTTTTCAGTTCACCCGTGCGAAGAACGGGTATACCAGCTAATATATATATATATATATATATATAGTCAAAATTCTCTACTAAAGAGAGATGAACAGTGTCGCCCACAAGGGGGGGGGGGTCCTTGGGGTCCGGACACCTCCCAAAGCCCTTGATTTTTTTTTCGATTGATTATAATTCTAAGTATATAGTACGTAAAATTTAATTACTTGCTATTAATGATTAATTTTATTAATTAATGCTAATTATTTTTTCAAAAACTAGTTTTTACTGTGTTTTGTTCCCGAAAATCGACAAAATCAAAAGGAGCATGATACAAGAATGGTGAACTTTCGACCCCGGACCCCCTTGAAAAATTCCTGTGTGCGCCACTGGAGATGAATAAACAATAATTATCAAAACAGAAAAAATCGAAATAACAAAATAACCAGACATCAGATTTTAGAAAGGAAAGATCATAAATTAAAATAATAGGGTTTAAAATATAAAATATGGAGATGCTACAGCATTATAAACATTGTTGACTTAAGACAGCTATATATAAGATGTCCTAAGTAAGCTATGTTTATAATACTGTAGCATCCATTTATATATATACATATATATATTAAACTCTATTATAATTATAATTTCTCAAATATCCTTCAATGTCTGATTATCTTGCAATCTCAATTTTTTTCAGTTTTGCTTGTTGAATGATCATCTCTCATTTGTAGAGAGAGAATTTAAGACTATATGTATATCTTGTTGAAATTTTCAATCGTTGATAAAATACTTTCTCTATTCATCCATTCAAGTTCAAATACCTTTTTTTAAACTTCAGAAGTTAAGACTTAACAAAGAATAAATAGTAACAATAAAGAATAATGGTCCAACACCATACATAAAAATGAAAATGGCTCGTTGTATCCTTGTAGTACAAAGGACTTCTAGTCCAAAGGTCGTGGGTTCGAATCCTACCTGGGATGGCCTAATTTCTGAGAATGTGATTTATGAATAAATAAATAGTAACAAACAAAAATAATAGTCCGACATCATATATCGAAAGGAAAATGGAAAATTGCAAGAAAATCCTTTTCTATTTTGCCACTTAATACTGTGATTCTGTCATACGTATATACATATTCATATTAATTGTAATTAGTTAATAAAAAATAACTGCAATAATTTTTTCTTTGTTGACTTAAGTAGGAGAATTGACTTTAAAATTTTTTAAGATATTACTTGTTTTTAAGTTTATTCCTATAAATCATTTTGATGAATTAAGACATCATTTTGTAAATGAGCATTTAATTCAAAATAATATATTGCAGTTTAATTTTTAAATACATTAACATTAGAAAACATTTTTTTTTTTTTTTTTTTTTTTTTTTGCTTTTTCGCAAATAGATCTTTTAATATTTGGCGAGTCAAAAACCTCAAATTTGAAGAGAAGTATGATTCGAGTGATGCTACAGATACAAACTTTCCCAAACTGGAAACGTAATGAATTATTTCAATTACACGGCACAGACAGCTCACAAAGTACGTCACTAGAAAGTAGAATTAAGAGTTATCGATCCTTGACAGTGTGCCAAGTATAAATCGCCAACATGAGAAAGAAAGAAAGAAAAATGCCAAAATGGTAGAAGTCGTTCGGAGTTGGCGGAATCGTGTTCTCTTTCCGAGAGACATCGTTGAATCAGTGGGCTGAATAGGGAAATTTGCATTCTACTGGCAGTCAAGTAAAGGAAAAAGAGCTTAAGTACTTATACAAGGACGAAATAACTGGAATAACTGAATATTCAACGAAAGAAGTTAATGTTTTTAGTGTCGCAAGATACTCTGTTGTTCCCATGCACAAGAAGGCTGAATACTCTATTTAAATAAGCTCCGATTTCTTGGGTATTTTAAAGCAAGAGCTGACAAAAAAACTGGAATAACACTATTGCGAAGTTTTTTAGCCCTTCTCTTCAACATGCTTTAGTTTTTGAATAACATATTCGTTATAAGAAGGAAAATCACTTGATAATGTCAAATTTACTTGGAAATGAAAATTATATATAAGAATATTACTAAGAATTCGGCTTAAATAATTACCATAAACTTCCTTTCAAGATGTATTTAAAATATTTTTTGTGCAACACCAGTGCCGGTTTATCCATTGGGCGCTTGGGCCGTTCGCCCAGGGGCCTGGATAAGGTGGACTTAATCTGATTTTCTGGTTATAAATTTCAATTCGCCAGTGCCAAGGAAGCATGTAGATCTTTTGCGCCCAAGGCCCCAAATGAGCTTAAATCGGCACTGTGCAATACTTGCATTTTCAAAAGAACAAAAACTTCAGATTCAATAATGAAAAAAAAATAATAATGGATCAGTTTCAAGTCACACATTGTCATCAAAAATATTTTTAAGACATTTTATATTCATATACTTCGATTTTGAAATAGTACAGTGATTAAATTTCAAATGTTTAAAACAATTATAAATAAAATATATTTAGAATTCAATTTACTAAATCGATGTGAAAAAATGCATATAATAAACTATACTCAAACAATACTTATACATTTTTAAAATAATCTCTCTCTCTCTCTCATATTTCAAAACATCTATTAAAATTTTCCAATTTTTACCTTTTTCTTTACATTTTAGTGTTAACTGAAGCTAAGAAATTAAATAATTATATCTATATAATACCCAACATTTCCTTATTTTATAATGTTTTATCGATTCAGTAGCACATATTTATCAATAATTAAACGTATCTAAAAAAACTAAACTGAACACTTGGATAAATATTTTCAGGTAGAGCAAAACTAAGAAAACGCAAGTGTTCAATATCAGTAAATAAAGAAAATATGAAAATGGCAGAAAGTGTTTAAACACAAAGAAGGTTGATGTACGTTCAATGTATTTTTTATTTCGTAAGTGACAGTTGGTCAGTGTGTGACAAGAGTTCCTACACAAATATACCACATACTTCTATTAAACTTATGTTTATACGCTTGCAGTTATCCTTCAGATCATAGATTAAACTAATCATCATATTAAAAGAAAACCAACAAAAAGAACAAATGCCACACTAATGTTAAGAAAAAATACAAGTAATCTCTAATTATGACGAGATGAAAAATTATTTGTATCAATATTCCAAAATAATGAGTGTACCGTGCGTATTTTACAATAATACAATGTTGAACCATCATTTTGAAAAAAAAATGAATCTATGATATCATAATCGAATATGGTTGTTTCCTAACTACGCAAAGAAATAAAAGACAATACTGCAGCTTGAAATGCAACTATAATACAATAATAAATGCAAAATCCATAATAGCAACTTTATTAATTACTAAAACCAAAAATACCGTAAAGACTGTTAAAATACCAAATATATGGCATGCTATAATGCATGGAATGCAAAAAGCATTCCATGTAATAAAAATGTTTAATCATACGGAACAGCAATAGTACACGTAATGTAAATGTCGCTCACACTCACTAGATGAAGCTCAAAGCGAAGTTGAAATAACGCAAATGAATGAAAAATATAAATCAAACTACTGATATATATCGTATTATATATTTGGAGAAATATTTTGCAAACAGTCGTCTAAGATTTTTTTTTTTAAGATAATTGAAGCTACATGCATAAGTTCAGCTAGAAAAAGTAAATTGTGCGTGTGTCTGCATTGATAAGGGAAATAAGTATTTAAAATTCAGTTCCGCTCACATTTCAAGAAAAAAAAGTCTTTTCCACGTATAAAATACGACTTATATAGAATATGTTTAAATATCCTGTGACAAAAAAAGTTCGCCCGATTCCGAAAGGGCACGCATTCCTTAAATTGCAAGAGAACATTTTCTTAAAAGGTAAAGTACAACAAAGCCCGCCGTTCGAGTTCTTTGTATTTTATTTTTATATTTTTTATGGAAGAGGGGAGTTGTAAACACCCCGGAAACGTCTGACCCCTCTTCCCCTCAAAAGAGGGTATGAAAGAACTTTTCAACGATCAAGTTGCAGCCTAGGAGGTAGCGTAAGGTGAATCCAAGGTCATATCGCGTCAATGTGTCGCTGCTTTAAACTTACGCTTTATTAAAGATTAATACATATTTTTAAAATACATTTTCTTAGACACACACACACATATATGTATGTTTATACTTTTAAATTTAAAAATACAAAACAATATAAAATTTCTCAGTTTAATACCTAGCTAATTATTTGGCATTACAGCTATTTATTTTCAGAAAAACTCGAAACTCACCTTCAAGTTTTTACTGGTAAAGAACAGAATTCGCTATGTTTAATGCTAACTGAATGAATACTATCCTGTTTTACAATGTCATTTATAAAATATTTTTAATTTGAGAATTGTTTCAAGAGTGACGGTAAAAAGAAAAAGTCTGAAGTATAAATTATAAACAACACGTACATATTAATAATTAAATGTAATACAAAAATTTCACTCCTAAGAAAGGGGGAATTACCTAAAATTTATTACGAACATTAAGTAAGCTAATAATGAATATTGTACTGAATACAGAAATTAATGCAATAGTCATTACGAGTTTTGGACTAAGGGCATTAAATAACATCTTATGTTTTAAAGGTATTTAGATGATGGAAAGTATTGCTAGCAATGATACATCAAAACAGAACGATGAGGCTTAACTTTAAAAAAATAGAATATGTGAAGATGCAACTGAAGAAATCTCATATAAGCAATCACTTATACATCAATTTCAGTGTACATCACTGACAAAAAGTCTATGAGGCAAATAACTAAAGCATCAATCATATAATGATATGACCTATAATGTTGAAAGTTTTGATGTTCGGTACGAAATATGTTGTTGTTGTTGTTGTTGTTGACTAATTCCTCCTGTCTAGCCGCAGGCTAGACCAGGTCCATGAGCCCAAGAGTCCTCAGGAAATCGTACACCAAAAGAGGACTGGAATAGATGTCCTCCCTTTCAAGTCCTGCACAAAACAAAAGATGATCTGGAGTTGCCTGTACCAAATTGCATTTAGTACAATTCTCGTAAATTTTCTGGCCTAAGTTAAAGGAAAGGCCTCTAATGTGTCCACTTGCAAGCCTACTAATAGTTGTTTGGACGACTCTATCCGCCTTGATGGAAAGGGGCACCACCTGGTGCCTGCCTATTATACCAGGGGTGAGTCGGAGGAGTCTTCCATAGTTCTTGAATCAAAGATTTCGTTTTAGAAAAAAAATTTCGAGAAAGTCAAAGTTCTTCTCGACATTAAATTTTCAGTGACACCTTCCTTGGCTAAAAGGTCAGCTGTGTCATTGCCAAAGAGACCAATGTGAGATGGAATCCATTGGAAGTAAATCTCATGTTGCTGGGAAAGTTCTTTAAGATTTTTAAGAATTGAGACCGATGTTTTGTCTCCAACATTTGTCCAGTCGCTAAGGTGTTGGATAGCACTTCGGCTATCACATAATATCCATATTTCATCAGGAGATGTCATCGTCTTGATGATTCGGAGAGCTTCATCAATGGCAATTAACTCGGATCTAAAAACAGAACAAAAGTCCGAATTCCTAATTTTGATATTATGAGAACAATTAGGAGCCTTTATAAAGATGCCACTGCCACATGAGTTTTGTTCGTCTTTGCTACCGTCGGTATAAATTTGCATTGCAGTAGCTGGAATTTTGTTAATAATCTCCAATGCTAATTGACGTAAATATTCAGGTGGATCTTGATTTTTTGGAAGTATGAGCTCCCATTTCTGGTTTAAAATGGACTCTAGGCAATCCCTCCTGAGGGTTAAATACGTTCTTCAAAAATGTTCTTCAATGTCCTGATCTAATAGGTCCATCGCTTGCATTCGAGAGAAAGGACTGTCT
The DNA here is from genome assembly GCA_019973935.1 of Trichonephila clavipes. Classification (NCBI taxonomy): domain Eukaryota; kingdom Metazoa; phylum Arthropoda; class Arachnida; order Araneae; family Nephilidae; genus Trichonephila; species Trichonephila clavipes. The sequence continues at coordinate 269,986 of BMAU01003842.1, forward strand.
CTTTTAGTCTGTGTCTGTTTGTCCAGGTTATGAGATATGCAGATGTGCGGTTATAATCTCCGTAACTGTAAAGTTTACAAAAGTACTTTGAAAGCAGTAATTTTCTTCTCAGATCCAAGGGCATGATATCAGCTTCGAAAAGAACTAGATCTGTGGGACAGCTATGTCGCATGCCAGTGATAATTCTAGCAGCGCTTGATTGTACTCGGTCCAGTTTCGCCAAATTAGTACGTGATGCACTGAAATAAATTTGAGAGCCATACTCTAAGACAGGTCTGATCAAAGAGGTGTATGTCAGTCTGAGAGTACCAGCATCAGCACCCCAGTCCCTTCCAGCGATGTATTTCAGTAAGTCAAGTCTCTTCCTGCCTTTGTTTATCACATAGTATAAATGCACATGGCTAAAAATGCTTAAGCGAATGCTAAAAATGATAAAATATGTAATTAAGATTTAAAAAGTTAAAATATTTTGTAAAATTAAGAATTTACATTTGTTTCTTACTGCTTATAGTTTAGTACTCCAATTTACTCTAAAAAACGATCCAAACCGCAATTCCCAAATCATGTGAAATCCCCAAACCACAAACCATAACAGAATAAAAAAAGATGATACAGCTGACTGCGCGATGTAATAAAAGGTCACTGTACTTTGTTGCAGAGGAATGTTTAATATATTTCTTCAATACTAATGCACGGCATTGGAAATCCCCAAAACCAAAAAATACAGCATTCAAAAAGAAAAATACAAATAGATAAGTTAATTAAGTATAGAAGAGTATATTTTCATGTATGTCTATTTTAACAACAAAAAACAATTTAGCAACTCTTTTTTGCTTAATTTACGAGAAGGGGGAAAAAAGAGGAATACACACCAAAATCGCATGATGCTTATAAGAGCTACGAATTAGCACTTAACTAGACGCCATTAGAATGCAATTAATCTGCAAGACATGGATTTCGTAAGACATCATTTATTATAATAGCCACTTTAACTTTTAAAATCAGTCAGTGACACAGCCTTCAAGTTTTTCCAATCACGAAACAACTTTGCAGAACACATAAGCCAGTTTCGCAACTTAAAAAATAGAGGCATAACTGCACGGTAAAAACGCCCTTGACTTGAAGGGTCAAACACTCACGTAAAAAAAAAAAAGCAAATGCAAGGAGAAAAACATTTATATGTAAGGGAATTTGCTCCAGCGTCTGTTGTGTTGTGGACCTTTTTTTCCAAAAGAACCATATAAGAACGGATAGATTCACGGAGGGGGGATGGTACTTGCACCTCCACAACTATTATGTTCATGAAATAAAATCCAAAAAGAAAGGGGCCAGGTGGTTCGGGAGAGACCCTAACCGAGCCTTCCGGTAACCTTGGCGTGCCCTTTGAGTAGTGACTCTTCTGCCCTTGGTCTGGTTTCCCATGCTCTACGCCACACTTATGGGAACTGGGCTAGAAACACAGTCCAACTTCTGTCTAAGTTTTAGACAGCTAACGCTTCGAATTCAACCACATCGACTTTCTTTCTGAAATTGCAGTTGTATGTGTGTGACAGAAATAAAATTACTGTAGGCAAGTGCCATTAGTATTCCTGTCAAAATATTCTGTGAAATACAGCAAGTGATATTTTCCCTTTGCAGTTATCGAAGACTACGAGACTTTAAACCAGAGACTACCAATATTTAATTTTTTTTAAATGTAATGAATTTTATGTTTATTCAGCAGAAGTACCTAAAAAGAAATACATACAGTTGAAACACTTTTATTTGCGGACATATACATTTGTTAATAGATATGAAAATAGATTTGTTAATAGTCTGACAAGGCAATAGCAAAACGTTAAAAGTGAAGAATCCTTTTCGTGTCACTTGGCCATTTAATCCATATAAATTTAAGTTCAAACTTTTGTTTTAATTCATATTTAATGTTAAACAATATATAGAGAGAAAGAGAGGGGGTATCATATTTATATATATTTCCCATGGAACAAAACCACAACGTCTACAACAATGCTACATACACTCCTAATTTAAATTTAGCTACCGACATTCCCAATTCAACATCCATTCATTTATTACATTCAAAACAGCCGAATTCTTTACATTATTTTCACAAAATTTCCAATGCTAATAAGGCACTTCTAAATGCTCATATAGTTAAATTTATATCAAAAGAGAATATTTTAATTATTATAAACTTATAAATGACTTCTGGCCATATATCAAATTCGATAATCCACAAAATAGAAAAATTGCACATGTTCTTAGTAAAATTACTTGCAACAATGCAAAAAAAAAAAAATTCCTTCCTTTTAGTTTATGAAAGCAGTTAATACAATGCTTAAAAAATCAAATTCTCAGAATTAAAATTAAAAAAAAACTTTAAAAAGGATATTTTTTACTTAAAATAAAGAGCTTCTTTCTACTTATTTTCATTTAGTTAGTTCTTTTACCGTAAAATCTACTTTTTTTTTATTGTTCCTTGCTTTTTTTATTAGTGTCCTTCGCAATACTGAAGCAAAGGTTTGAGCTACAACCAACGCAATGTGCACGTAGCATCAATTCCGAGTCGCCTTTGCGTGCGCGCGTATCCCTTGAGGACACGTCTTACAATAAATTTGTCGTTAAAGAGTTATAACAAGCACTCATATAAAGTGATCTTTTTTATACAGTGAACTTCACACTTCACTAGCAGGACCCCAATCGAAATATTTCTAACTCTTCGATTAGACATTTAAAACAGAAGTACTATATGTATTACACACACTTGTCACGTGAACTACAAGATCGGAAATTTTTACCCCATTATTATTATTTAATTAGTTATTTATTTATTTTTGAAATTTTATCATCATACTTCAAAAGAAAAATTATACAAACATGGGCAGTGATTTTTTTTTCGATTTAATTAATCTATGTTTCAAATTTTTGTAATTAGGTCTCTCTCTCTCTCTCTCAAGTCGAAACAAGAACTAAAATAGATCTACTAACTATATTGTTTTTCCTTAACTAATTAAAAAAATTCCTTAAATTAATTAAAATTTAAAAGTTCCTTTTATTTAAAAGCCTACTTATTTTTAATATTACTATTATATAAATATAATTTTAAAAAGTATTTAGTTTTGTTTAACACGTATCATATTTATCTTGATGAACTAACAGCGCATCGTTCGCACACACACGTGTTTGTTTCCACACTACAACTAGATTAATAGATAAAAGTAATGAACTTTACGCGCACTGACGACAGCTTACGAGTTATCAGTATTTCGGAAACACCGTGACCCTGATCAATCATATCTTCATATGTTAATTAAAAAAATCTAGAAAGATAAAATGAGCCAAAAATATACTGTTTAAAATTGTTCTATATAAAGGGTGTTTTTTTAGAGGTATAGAACTTTGCAATAAAACAACGATGTATTATTCGATTGACATGAATTTTTTTTTATTCGAAAGATAATCTTGTGGCATTACATTTTAAATATGATTTCTGGCATATGACTGCCACGGCTGGCTCGGATGTAGTCCAATCTGGACGTCCAATTTTCGATGACTTTTTCCAACATTTGTGGCCGTATATCGGCAATGACACGGCGAATGTTGTCTTCCAAATGGTCAAGCGTTTGTGGCTTATCCGCATAGACCAATGACTTTACATAGCCCCACAGAAAATAGTCTAGCGGTGTTAAATCACAAGATCTTGGAGGCCAATTCACAGGTCCAAAACGTGAAATTAGGCGGTCACCAAACGTGTCTTAAAATAAATCGACTGTGGCACGAGCTGTGTGACATGTTGCGCCGTTTTGTTGGAACCACAGCTCCTGGACATCATGATTGTTCAATTCAGGAATGAAAAAGTTAGTAATCATGGCTCTATACCGATCACCATTGACTGTAAAACGTTGTGGCCTTCATCGTTTTTGAAGAAGGATTCCACCAGCCCATAAAGCGCACCAAACAGTCAGTTTTCTGGATGTAACGGAGTTTCGACATACACTTGTGGATTAGCTTCACTCAAATGCGGCAGTTTTGTTTGTTGACGTAGCCATTCAACCAGAAGTGCGCTTCATCGCTAAACAAAATTCGCTTATGAAAATCGGGAACAACGGCAATCTCGTTTTGGGCCCATTCGACGAATCTACACCTTGCTTGATCATATTTAAAATGTAATGCCACAAGATTATCTTTCGAATAAAAAAATCATGTCAATTGAATATATCGTTGTTTTATTGCAATTTAAAGTTCTATATATATATATATATATATATATATATATATATATATATATATATATATATACACCTCTAAAAAACACCCTTTATAAGAGCCACTGGCGTAGTGGGATACGGGGAATTTTGATACGGGGCCACCTGAGTGGGCCCCGTATCAAAAAATTCTTTGGGGGCCTTTTTGGAAAATAAATAAAAATGATTGCAATGATAAAAATTTATATGAAAGTGTCAAATTAAGTAAACAGACACAATATATTAAAAAACTTCATTGCTTAAAAATTAACTTTGTTTAAATAGGTGCTTATCTCGATTTTTTTTTTTCGGAAACACATTTATAATAACATTCATAACAGATGATTTACTTTTGCCAAGTTCATCTGTATCCAAGTTCCAAGTATCCAAGTTCATCATCATTGACAGTATTGTTAAGACCGAAAACCAGTTTTGGCCTTTGAAAGTTCTAAGATGATTTTTTAATAATTTTTTTCTTAGAAAAACTTTCAGTTGTGACAGGAAGGGTATAAAATAATAGGCATGCTATTATAACATCTGGGAAACTGGACGCCACTGAAATTAAGTATCAAAAACCAGTGTTACCAGGAATTCCATTTGAAAAACACACATCAAAGCCGTTTTTAACCTCACCTGCGTCCTATGCATTTCAAATTGTTACGCTCCCGGATCTAAAAAATTATTGAGTAGTGGCCTCCTTTAAATATATGTCTTCTTGAACAGGGAAACAATCTATCATCCTACAAAATTCTCCTTAGAGTAATTGTATTCCATTAAAATGAGATTACTGGTGAAATGCATATAAAATAAATTTTATTTTTTTCATCTACACTTTTTTTACACTTGCATACTACACTGCAATCAAAATGACATTAAGGCAGTAGCGCAAAACAGGAATTTTTCATCGAGGGGGGTCCAAGGTCGAAAGTCCATTATTCCCGTTTCATACTCCAAAACGCTGTCCAACATATTCTTTTGATTTTGTCGATTTGGGGAACAAAGAAACAGTAAAAAAAAAAAAATTATTGAATGAATAATTAGCATTAATTAATAAAATTTATTAATAACAAATAATTAAATTTTACGTACTTTATACAAAAAATTATAATCAATCAAAAAAATCAAGGGCATTGAGGGAGGGGGTCCGGACTCCTGTTCGCCACTGCATTAAGGTATCCGACTAATTGCGACAACTTTTTTTTTTTTGTAAAAAATAAAGATATGGAGATATTTTTGTGATTTTTAGATTTATTTAGTACATTTTAAGAAAAAAAAGGCTAAAATTAAGAAGAGAAAAATAAATTATTACTACTAAAATGGGTAAAAATTGACAAAAAATTACATAAACGGGGCCCGCTCTGTATAAATAGTAATTGAACAAATTTTCAATTTTGATGTATTACTTTGTGCTATTCCTTTTTTAAATGACCTTCAAGATAAGAGGTAGTTTAATTTTTACAAAAACTGGAGCACTTTATCTTAGCTGTTATATGAAATTACTTAAAAAAAATAGTGATTATATTCACATAAAGAACTGTAAATTTTGTAATAAAACGTATTGATAAATCGATAGGTTAAAACACTTCTACTGTTATGCAGAACAAACACACAAAATTTCAGCAAATTATTTTAAAAACTTTTTGAGCAATGGCTGTCCCTGTTTAAACTTTTCGAAAAAAAAAACACATTTCAAATAAAACGCATTTTAAAGTTTGACATCTTATGTAAAGTTATGGCATCTTTTACTAAAACACTAGTTGTTTTTGTCCTATTGAATGGAAAATAAGAAACTTTGCTTTTGAAGCTAATAATAAGGCCTATAAAAAAAAAAAAATTTGTCAATTTTTTAAAAGAATCATGATTTTAGGGTAGTCGGATATCTCAAGAATTTCTTGACAATCAATTAGTTGTTTTAACCTCGAAAAAAAAATTTAGATACAATACGGTTCTTTTTGTGTTTTATTCTTACCCAATCAATTCCAATAACACCGCTTTTTTCCCCCCGCATTTTCTTGTGGCTTATATCACTGGGAAGCAGCTTGCCACTATACAAATTTCAGATCTGATAAATTAGTTTTTCAGATATTTGTAATTTTCTGAGCTTAGGTTTTGGTTTCATTTTAAAGCCCTTTTCCACTCTTAAATTGTGTGTGAAGTAATTAAAAATATTTTTGAGTGCAATGAACTCTTTCAATGTGAAATGGTTATTAACTTCAATTTTCATAACTAAAATTATTTCTGCTTGATAAGGTTTTGAGTTTTTTGAGTTCTCATAATTATTTAATTAAGATTGATTTCAAAAAGCCAATTTTGGTTTTAAAAAATAATTTATAAAACTTAGAAGCTTTTATATTAATTTTTTTCCTGTTGAGGAAATACCCTGGCCAAAACTTTCTCAGGTTGGTATGAGAAACAATATTTGGAAGAGATGGAACACTACTGAAAATGCACTGGCGTAGCTAGTCCTGAGTGGGCCTGGTATCAAAATTTCTCGGGGGCCCTTTTCTGAACCTTCTTAACGGCTTATGATATTTTACTTACACAGGTTGGGGCCCCTGAAGCTTGGTAGCCCCGTATCATTGATACGGCTGACACGGCGGTAGCTACGCCCCTGATAAGAGCACAATTAACTTATCACTGAAAGTGAAACAACGATGATTTCTTAAGACCCGGAACACTTACATTTTATAATAATAATTTTCAGAAAATTAAAAGTGGGAAAACTTGAGAAAAACACATGGTTTTAAAAATTATTCATTGATATCCATTGATATAATGAATAAAAGAAAAAACTGATGAGAAAAAGTCAATGTAAATTAAAACAGTCTGATTCACACATGTATAAAGCTAATCAATTATGTTTAAAAAGGTTAAATTATCTAGGTAATGACATTTTAGGTTTTCGGTCACAGAGAGTATGTTTGATACAATTTATTAGCTTCAAGGATTTAAAAAAATTTAATAGGGTAAATTTAATACACAGGTGCATTGAGTTTTCATTAAACTACTCATAAAATCGCTCATAATTTACTTTTACATTGCAAAGGCATATTGATAGTAATAAAATCCGTAAAAAATTTCAAATACGAACGAATTACAGTTTAAATACTGCTTCACTTAAACACTGTTCATATAGCTTAAATAAGAAAACATACACATGCACAACAAGACATTACAAGCAATAAAAAAAGTGAAATATTAAAACAAGGGTTGAATTTTAGAATACGAATACAAAAAACATCGAATTCGCATACCTGATTATTAACGCAAGAACGATGAATATTTAAGGTAAGCTATTAAGGAGGGGGGGATAATACCTTTAGACGTTAAAAAAAAAAAACAATTTTTCAAAAACATTTCTAAAAACTAATACCGAATGCTCGGAACTTTTTTGAAGAAAACCGCGTCGAAATCTGACATTAATTACGCTTTCAGTAATAAAACAAATGTTAATGACAACAAAGACTTGCCCTTTACGAAAATGTAAATAGATTTTTCGATAACTTCTGTTTGGATTCCGTTGATTGGTTATTTGTTTTATTAACAGCACACTTTGAAGCAACACGAGGGCTACTGGCGAAAATCCTCGTAATTTCAAATTACGACATTGAAGAAATCTAATTTGACACTATACTCTCCAGACTCTATTCCAATTTGGAACATACTATTAATTTTTTTTATGATATTGGACTATATAACGTTATTACATCGCTCATTAAAAGATGAAACAATGCTCTTCCCATCTGATACTGCTTCGTAATGGATTTACTTCAGTGCAAAATCAGAAGCAAAAAATTTCCAACAAATGCAGCATTATCTCTATCGTTGTTATGAATGCTGTTTATAATCTTTGGTTAAAGAATTATAACCACCCAAACTATTAAAAAAGTGTTTGGGTAGAAAAACTCAAAACTAAAGAGAATCTTTCAATTCTAGTTAGAAAATACGGACCAAAAATATCAGGATCTTTCAAAATAACAATTCATATTGGTGTAAAATGAAACAGTGATGTTTCAGGATGGAACAGCTAATCGCGTAGATCAGGGGTGGACAACCCAAATGACCTTGCGGGCCACTTAGGGAAAACGTTATAATCCCGCGGGTCGCAAATTAATATATATATGTATCTTTATATTAATTAGATTTGGACCCATTACAAATATTTATGGGAGGGAATATTTAAAATAGAATGAATTATTATTGTTGTTTTCACATTTATCATGTATACAAACATAATAATGCAGTGATCAAATATACCTAGCTCTAGAAATAGTAGCGCGATAACGTTACAGGAATCAAGTGCTGCGGGCGGGGGGTCGCTGCAATGTAATATTGCTCACTTCGAAGTATGTATAAAAACAGAAGCAACGTAATAAAGTAGAAACAGTTATGGTATATATTTGTTACAAAACATTACACTAAAAAAACAAAAATATTGCACAGTATTTTGAAAAGTTGTAATGAATTTCAAGTTGGCTACTCCTGGATTAGATATTATGTCACGTCTGGGTTTTAAGAGTATTTTTCTGTCATTTCTGCTTTACAGGTTGACAATGCGTGAATAAAGGAATTAAAAATTAAGACTAAATCTTCCACAAAAAGTGACTCGTAATTGAGAATTAGAAAAAAAAAAAAGTATGCATGAACACTTTATGGAAAAAGAAGGCCCAACATTGAAATGAATGCATTTTAAGTGTAAAAAGAATTATTTTAATGCGAAAAATTAAAATTTAATCTATAAACTTGATTTTCTAAGTTTCTAATTTTCACACTTTCCGATAAGACTCAGAAAGTTTTGTTTGTAGAGCTATGATATTTTATATGAATATGGTACTTCTTGCAGTAGGCCTTGGCCCTCATGAGTTAAGTACGGTACTTGTAGATCTATATTCTGTACACCTCAATTTTGTGGATGGCATCAATAGATTTTATTTTGTAGCATAATAATACATAAAAAATGAAAATTTCCAATTTGAGGTATAACAGGATACAGGCATTTTAAGCTTTAATTTTACATAAGAGAGAATGTAGGATTTACGGTACATCTCTTTTAAAAATTATCTTGTGGTAAACGGAAAGTAAGCTAATAAGTTATTTTCGCGTTTTCATACTTTATGCAATTTAAAAACCTAAATAATTTCATAGTAAAAATTTTGATACTTTAAAATTTTAATTTTGCTGCAAAAACTGGATAAAAATCCTACTAAAATGAGTAAAATTTACTGGTTTATGAGAAGCAGAAAAAGTATGTCAAAATATGCAATTTTAAAAATTCGCAAGGTTCTATCCTCCCTTAAGCTGCTATCATTAAAAACATGTCAAACTTTTTTTACTCGAGATTTTCAATTAGTTTCAAGGTGCTTTCAAATTTATTTTCCAAAGCAAAAATTTATAAACTCTTAAATGCTACTACACACGTTGAACTTAGGAGCATAGCTGTTAGATTGAATTGGTGGCACTTAACTAACGGTGTCGCAGTGTCTTTAGCACATATTTTAAGAAAGATTGATATGAATTATTAATTACTGTTGCGTTTAGGGATAAGATGCTGCAAATTCACTCATCTGATTTAAAGTTTCTCTTTATGAAAATTCGAAAAAATACGTTTACATATATATAACACTACTACAAGTTGTGTGAACTTAATATTTAAATATTCGCCTTAAGTTTGTAAAATTTAGAATTTAATCTTTAAAGCAAAATGGGAGGGGCTGGCGGGGAGATAATACAATTCACAGTTCGAAATCCTTAAAAAACAGAAAAGGAAAAAATACAATTTTTCTTTCAACTATATCAATATTTATACGATTGTTTCCCATGTTACCATGTTTTTTTTAATATTCGAGAAAGCCCTATTCAACGTAAAAATTGCTAGGTGGAAACTCAAATTCTGATAAAGTGTAAAAAAAAAGTTCATTGAAACTGATAATTTTATCTTTTCTCATGCCGCTTCCGAGAATATTTCCAGCGAAAATAATTGCCGTACTACATCAAAAAGAAACGCTAAAGGTAAATTTTCATCGTGAGAAATCTCAATTACCTCAAAATTCAATTATTTTCATGAAATTGAAGTAAGTTCTTTCATCAGATATGTGAAACTGAAAAACTAAAAATATTTTTCAATTTGGTAAATGAATTTTAATTTTAATATTTTCGACCGCGTAAGAGCAGCCTTTCAAAAAAAAATCTTTGATGTAGATATTTAAAAAAAATACTTCGCTTCTACCCTTAGCTAAAGCATTAAGAAAAGAAAAATTAAATGAAGAAAATTTTTCAAGTAGAAGCTTTAATTTCAGTTAATTTTTAATATAAAATACAATTCGCAATCGAAGAAGTTAAAGTTACTAACAATGATTCTTTCAAAAATATTTTCTTAAACTTCCCGTTTTAAAAAAAAAAAAACTGGAAATATTGGTGGCAAAGCAGTTCAATTTTTAAAGACGTAAAATGAGAGATAGTATAAGACCTCTTCACACACACACACACACACGTGTTTATAATATTTTTATTCAATTTATCAAAATAATTCAACTTACAGTATTCCTTTTAGAAAATATATACATGCAATAAATAGTATTTGTATACGTTAAAAAGTATACATAGTAAAAATGTTATTAAACATTGTATAAGGAGCTCTTACGACTGCAGAAATACATAAAAAAGTATCTATGAGCTTAATAAAGGGTGTTTTTTTAGAGGTATAGAACTTTAAATTGCAATAAAACAACGATGTATTATTCGATTGACATGAATTTTTTTTTTATTCGAAAGATAATCTTGTGGCATTACATTTTAAATATGATCAAGCAAGGCGTACATTCGTCGAATGGGCCCAAAACGAGATTGCCGTTGTTCCCGATTTTCATAAGCGAATTTTGTTTAGCGATGAAGCGCACTTCTGGTTGAATGGCTACGTCAACAAACAAAACTGCCGCATTTGGAGTGAAGCTAATCCACAAGTGTATGTCGAAACACCGTTACATCCAGAAAAACTGACTGTTTGGTGCGCTTTATGGGCTGGTGGAATCATTGGTCCGTACTTCTTTAAAAACGATGAAGGCCACAACGTTACAGTCAATGGTGATCGGCATAGAGCCATGATTACTAACTTTTTCATTCCTGAATTGAACAATCATGATGTCCAGGAGCTGTGGTTCCAACAAGACGTCGCAACATGTCACACAGCTCGTACCACAATCGATTTATTGAAAGACACGTTTGGTGACCGCCTAATTTCACGTTTTGGACCTGTGAATTGGCCTCCAAGATCTTGTGATTTAACACCGCTAGACTATTTTCTGTGGGTCTATATAAAGTCATTGGTCTATGCGGATAAGCCACAAACGCTTGACCATTTGGAAGACAACATTCGCCGTGTCATTGCCGATATACGGCCACAAATGTTGGAAAAAGTCATCGAAAATTGGACGTCCAGATTGGACTACATCCGAGCCAGCCGTGGCAGTCATATGCCAAAAATCATATCTAAAATGTAATGCCACAAGATTATCTTTCGAATAAAAAAAAATTCATGTCAATCGAATAATACATCGTTGTTTTATTGCAATTTAAAGTTCTATACCTCTAAAAAAAACACCCTTTATAAGCCTTATCCCTCTTATAATCTACTTATATAATCTTATCCTTTAATCTTCTTATCCTATCTACCTTCAAATAAATCCCTATCACTAAACCTTTTTAATAGAAAAGAAATACATGAGGTTCTTTCATCTTTTTTTTGATACATTTCACAAACTAAATTAATAAAAGTAAATTTTAGTACTACATATTTTCAACTGATGTATTTTAAATACCCCTCTCTTCCTTTTTACAAATATTTGTATCAAAATTAAAAAGAATAATGACAAACTAATTTATGATCATTGTTAAGAAAACTAAAGATCAATATGAATTCCTCTTTTATGTACTGAAATAAAACATTGAAAACCGAAACAACTTTCTACGTCACCACAATTATCTCGATATTCTTGATTCAGTTACTATTAACGATGTTACTAAACAAGAATTATATAGATTAGTCAAACATAAGTTTTGTTAATTTATTTTCGTCAATACAATAAGAGTTATAAATAACCTTTAAAAGAGATATTATAGTGTGGTTTCAATGCTTGAGCAACGTTTGCCAAAAATGGCCATCACAAACGTCATAGATTTAAGCAATGCATTGACGTTAATGCTGAAATCACCAAAATAGGCCTAAAATCGTATTACACTTTACTCTAAATAATAACAATCACCCTAAAAATATCATTATCAATACTTATGGTCACTCTTAAGAGAAATAATAAATTAATTTCTTTTACGTAAACATAAAACTACGTCATCACAATAATCTCGGTATATTCTCTATTCAGATATAGACAACAATGTTAATAAACAAGAGCTTTGATTAGTCATACACAAATTTCCTAAGTTCATTTTGAACGAGAAATAACAGTGGATTCAAAGCTTGAGCAACGTTTAACAAAAATAGCTATAGTAGACATGACGTCAAAGATTTAAGCAATTATCTATAAAACAATATGACATAATAACAAGAACAAGATGACAATAACAATATAATGACGGTAATGTTGAAACCCACAAAAATCCGCCCAGAATCATACTATATTTTCTCTTTTCAAAAGATGAAATAATGTGTATTATATTACATAGATAGAAGACTTCAAGGGTAAGAGCGGTTAACTTTTCTCCTCATTAAAACTATGAAATTCTACCTACTGAAGCTAAGATGTCCATTATGGGAGCATTTCGCTCGGAAAACAGTTTAACGAGATACAAAAACCTTTCCAGGCAAACCGAAATATGATCAAACGAAGCCAATTTCCTACCTCTTCCTCATACTTATAGATGATATTCAATATTGCTGAACAAAAATAAAATCCAAATACGGATTTTCCTCCCGTAGGCATTTTGTTTTACTTGGCTACATTATTATCGCAGATTTATTTCAGAACAGAATAAAATTGCAGAGTATAAAATGACCTACGTACATACAGAATTTTCGAAAAGATATCAAATTCGGCTTGAGATGTTACCATTAGTCCAGAAAACAAAGATGACGAAACATCAGTAATACATTTTCATTCAATTATCTTGTTCCGATATAATTGGATGAAAATGAATTACTCCTGTGAACTAAAAAAGTGTTTCCTTTTCCTACTTTCCCTCTCTTTGCTTATGAGTCTCAAATTTATCATTTCCACAGACAAGGATAGTCAAATGGAAAAATTCGTTGGTTCTTGATATTTCGGAGAGACTATAAACATTATTCTTAGTAATTTATTTCCCTAGTAATGCCAGATCCTTATCTTATGACATGACATTTTATTAAAAGAAAATGAAAGACACAAACATACAAAGATGACTTTCTTTATATTTGTTCCTTTCAAGAATGACAAAACATGTATTTACATACCATTCATTCGTCAAACAAATTAATATAGCTCTGTAAAGCGCCTCTTCCTTATGAATAAAGATATTTTTCGTATAAAATTTCGTTATCTTTTATAATACAGAAAACAAAATGTCATTTTAAAAACGTGCAGAGACGGAATAACGTTAGAAAAACCTCTAACACGATAGCCTTATTTATAAACATTTCCATTTAAAAATAGACAACAAACTTCCATTTAAATATATATATATATGTAGCTTTATTTATACTTACCAACTACTAAAGTTCTTTGTGAGGAATTTTACTAATATTATATAATATTAAGATACATGCTTACCATTGATAAAAGTTGATAAATAAACCAAAAATGCATCTGACATCATTTTAAGGTAATCAAAATCGCCGGTATATCTCAAACAAAGGGTGATATTTTCTAAATTTATTCTCCTTCATATATCATATAATTCAGACTAAAGATATTGTTTTTTTTTTACATACAAAACTGATTACAGACCTAATTCTAAAACCTATTGATTTTAAAAGCCGTTTTTTATTATTATAATTATTATTTTATTTTGGTTTTTTTTTTTTTTTTTTTTTTTTTTTTTGAAATAATACAAATTTAAGATATTTCTATTTTCCAAAATTATTTTCCTCACTATTTCGGGGAGGCCAGATACAGAAATCAAAAATCCATCTAACTTATCTATCTAGTAGGAAACATTACACATTTTAATATTATTTTATTATATTATAATAAAAGCTTAAAAAGTATTACAAAAAATAAAGCTATTACGCATAAATAAAATATTCAGCTTCTTAATGACAGGAATGCGCTCTAAATCCTTGTAGTTACACAAACTTCATATAGAGAACGTGAATCAATTTTGCGTACACATTTAATCAGTTTCTTTTCGAATTTTTTATTGTGACTTTTCTGGAACCCCTGCGTATGCCTCGTGGAACACAGTTTGAAGACCATTGCTCTAGAACAGGGGTGGCCAACCTTTTTGGGAAGAGTGCCACTATCTGATTTTAAAAAGTTATGCGTGCCACTTCCAACAAAAAAGGTAAAAATGTTACTTAAAGGGTTTTATGGGATTTTTCGGCAAATAGCTCATATTTTTATGCAAGTCTGAACTATTGGAAATTTGAAAATAATATATAAAAATAAGATATAAATAAACAAACTTAGGTTTTATTGTGTTGATAAACGTTTTATAGGTACATTAAGGTTTTTGGTATAAAATAAAAAGGAGTAACTTGAAACATTTGATTCTAAATAATTATTAAACAGTCAGTACTTACTTAATGTGGCATTTGAATTATTAGTTTTTTTCGCCAAGTAATCAATTAGGATTATTTTTTTAGGATGTTAAGCAAAATTAGGTGTATTTCAATTAGATTTGAGTGATATTTTGTGGTTTTATAAATATATACTACTTTTACAATAAAAAACATTTATTCACAAACATATGTTGATCAAAACTTACAATATCTGACAGCCACAAATCGTATAAATTTGAATCACTCGCAGTTCTATTAAATTCTTCATAATTGTTTCAGTGTATTATGGTCAATAATTCTGATTTGGATTTCAGGAGAGTAATAACTTACGTCATGCAGAACAATCAAAAAAAGATTTATGAAAAGATCAGCATTTTTTTATCATCATGAAAAATCCTCAAACCTAGCACTGAATGAATCCTGTAACATGAATATTAAATTTTTAAATGTCATAGCTCGGAATACTATTAACTTTGGTAGATAGCCCCTGCATTAACGTGAAGATTGTAAATATTCTTTCTCTAAAATCAAGACAAAGAAAACAAAAGTTTGTTCACAAGATATATGACCAATTAATTTAGGTAAAATACAATCTTTTCCTGTTATTTTAAAATATTTAAAGCTTTCATAATAGCGGCAAGAAAAACTAAATTTCCTAGCCAATCTTTATTCTTGAGTAACGAGCCCTCACTGGGCAATTCATTTTCTTTCAGATATTTTTATGAACACGCTCCCTCAAATTTCAAAACCTCGCGAGTGCGCACTCCTTTTGGAGAGCCAGCGCACACAGCAAAGATGGAATATTCCTTACATAATAATTTTCTATTATAATGCAATTAAGTGTGTTTAAAATAGATTTTAGCATTTTTTGCCTAAGACAACCCCATTTCAATAAAATTGTAAAAAAAAATTATTTTTTTTAATGTATTGGTTTTACAACAAGTCTTTACACGCCACTGTTACAACTCTGCTTTGGCACACTGTGACACGCATACCGGTGGTTAGCCACCCCTGCTCTAGAACAAGAATGGAGAACCTGTTGCCTGTCAGACTTACCTTTACCAAATTTTAAATCATAAAATTATATTCTGGAGAACTTTTTAAATACAATATGTTCCAATATTATTATAAGTACATTTAAAAATAAATTTATCCTTTTATACTGAATTCTATCAATTTAAAAATGTCAACACAAACATGGGACTTTTCATTTACACATTTAAAAAAAACGGAGGCATTATAGTATAAAAGATGAAATACGGGGCACATTGTATTCAATTGATTAAAACAGAAATCAGTAGAATTATAAAATATAATCATTTTATTATGCGTTTGAATTTTCTTTCTACTCACCAAAGTAATCTGAGTTTGTCCACAGATATTTTTTTACAAATGCCTTACGGTTAAGTAGGCAGCATTCAAGCAACATGTAATTCTTTGAAATGTTAAATTTGAATTTTGTTCAATTTTTTTTCCATCGATATAATTTTTGCTCATATTTTTATTTGCAAGCAAAGCAATGTTATCCCGGGAGTCAGCGGCGCACACAAGAGGAGACACCGATCCGGATCCCCCCTTCCCAACGCCCTTGATTTTTGTCCGATTGACTATAAACCTATGTATGCAGGGACGTCTTAAAAGACTTCTTGAGGCCATGGGCCTCTACTTGAAAATAGGCCCTACATATGATCCTTAAAAGTAGATAGTACGTAGCATATGTTGTCAAATACTCGTACACACAATAACCCGAAACAAACAAATGTGTACCACTTGCAATCGTACAAACAGGCTCTACCGAGTGCCGCCTTTTGACTGGATGAGTAACGATGGTGTATGGTGGCCTTGGCCTGTACAAGGACGACGGTCATCACATGTAGCCAGTTGACATGTCCGAAATTCCCAGTTTTTCGGAGAATACAACCAGAAATAACATTCGACCGTTGAAATTATTCGAATTATGATCTTATTAAGGCTGGGTCGAGAACGAGACGAGGCCCCCATTGAGGCAAAGGCCCTGTGCCAGTTGGCCCATGCCTTAAGACGTCCCTGCATGTATGTAGTACGTTAAATTTATAATTAAGTATTTGTTATGAATAATTTATTTTATTAATTAATGCTAATTATTTATTCAATAATTTTCTTTGTTTTTTATTCCCGACAGTCGACAAATTCAAAAGAATATGATCGGCGGCGTATTGGGGTACGATTCGAGAATGGTGGACTTTCAACCCTTCGACACCCTCTCATTTTCACCCCCCCCCCTTGAAAGTTCCTGTAAGCGCCACTGCCGGTAGTCAATTATAGCTAATACTGTTGGTAAAAATCAGAGTATACTTTGTA
Organism: Trichonephila clavipes; assembly: GCA_019973935.1. Classification (NCBI taxonomy): domain Eukaryota; kingdom Metazoa; phylum Arthropoda; class Arachnida; order Araneae; family Nephilidae; genus Trichonephila; species Trichonephila clavipes. The sequence goes on from BMAU01003842.1 coordinate 287,275, forward strand.
TCTTTCGACATTCAGAGGTCTATTTAGAAATCTTTTAGTCATTTTATCGTACTAAGGGAATAAAAGCATTAACTTTCTCCTGTGAATGACACTTCTGCCATATAAAGCCGATTAGCACTGACGAATTCTGAAAATGGAATACATTAACAATCTCCAGGAAATAATGCACATTACGAACTTGAAAATGAAGTTCCTGGAAAGCGGCTTATAATTAGAATACAAAATACTCAAAAGGGACGTTTCTCATTAAAAGGTTTCACATTCCTAGCTTCCCATTAAAAGGTTTCCCAATACGTTTAAAGATAAAGCGTTTTTTCAACTGTAAAATCTAGGTAATATGCTCGCTGTCAAATGAAAGCTTCTTTTACTTAATATTTAATTTAAACATGTCCCAACTTTTGAACAATACGGCCACTTCCACATTTGTTTAACATTCAATTCATTACATTACTGAGGATTAAATATGCCTATATATATAATATTTTTCTAAACTTAACAGGAGAGAGAGCAATTTTCAAAAATAAGCTTTAAATCTCCACATTACATACCTCCCCTAAAATAAAGGGGATTTTTTTAGACGCAGAAGGAGCGCATTATCGAAATTTCACGATAATGTAAAAGGGTTAATTTACGTTATTTTGGAAGAGGGGTCTCAGGGGTGTTAAATTTCTATAAAGGTCTGAAAACAAAACTTTCAAACGGATATAATTCTTTTAAATTTAAATTAAATAAGTCGAATTTTTTACACATTATTTACAAAGGAATGGGGCTTCAGAATAGTATAAAATGTTTAAAATATAATCATAATTTTAAAAATTATAAGCATATGAAAATAAGAAACTTTTCTATAAGAAATATTTATTAAGTTTTACGTCGCGTATACTATTTTCTAAAATAGTAGCGTTAATTACTAGCAATAAGTTGATTTATAAAGTTAAATGTTTTCTTATTACACTGTAGCTATTTTTATATATAAATAGAATAATAACTTACATATTTTAAAATATTAAAAAAATACATTTTTAAAAAATATTTAAAAAATTGCAATATTTTACAAATATTTTGAAATACAAAAGATATATACTAAAATTAGGTAGGGTTTAAAGAGTATGATGCATTTTATAATTCTGTTAAGTTTTATACATCAGAAGCTACTATTTTAGAAAATAGCACGCGAAACGCAAAAAATACTTAATATTTATTATATAATTTTCATATGCTTATGATCTTTAAAATTATTATTATATTTTAAGCATTTTATACTTTTCTGAAGCCCCATTCTTTTATAAATAATGAGTAAAAGATTCGAATCATTTAATTTAAATTTAAAAGAATTATACCTGTTTGAAAATTGTTTATATTTTCAGACCTCTAGAGAAATTTAACACCCCTGAGACCTCTTAAAGAAAAAACACACACAAAATACAACCAAAAATAAAATAGCAGATTTCTAGAAATTCAAAACATATTTATATGCATTTGAAATTCATGCACTCCTGCGGATAAAAAATTTCACTAATTCTCATTCTAAAGGAGTTTTCAGAAAACATTTATTTTTATTACTTCTCATTGAAAAATGTATCAACTCGATATTTTACTGCTTTTATTTTTTCGCTTATTAGAGCTTGCTAAGGAAACTCATTTTTCCTTTTTTATTGATGATCTATAATTATATGCTAAAAAAATACAATAACTAAAATTATATATAATTGTACTTTAAAATTTTAATTATTTTTGCATTCTTAGCATATAGATACTGCTTCGTAATGAAAAGGAAAAATGAGTTGTCTTAGCAAAATTCAAAGAGTTAAAACCGAAAAAATAAAAAAAAATTCGGTTTTAGATTTTTTTTTTTTTAAGTCTTACTTTTCAGTTAAAAATTCCACAACGAATAGCCTTTTCGACTAAATACAATAAATAGCCAAACATTTAGAAACAGTCTTACCACAAGACAAAGGACAATGTAAAGTAAAAATGAACATCAGCTTTTAGATGCAGTTAAGGGCTTTCGTAAATTTTCGGCCGATAAGTATTTACTCAGCAGGAGTGTATGTATAAATAACAAAACAACAAATTATATTGAAATGAAAAAAATTTCTAGCTACTTCATAATATGGAAACATTAAATTTTGAAAGCATGCACATGTGAGAAAGAATAGGATGAACCAAAAGTCTTGCCCCTATTATAAAAATTCATTACAAAATAAAAAGTTTAATATAATGTAAATTTTTTATCGTGAAATAGGTTAGTTTTAGTAGGTTTTTTTATGCAGTAGATAGCGCGAATGCTCCTTCAAGAGTTTCAGGGGAACATTCGTCAGAAAGATATTTTTTACCGAAAAGCCGTCGATTCAAGAGAAAACCTAATTTGGGCTTTGGTTTCACGAAACAAAATAGCCCATTAAAATTCAGCGCTGGGCTGGTTCATTCATTAAGCGCTTGGGGCGGGCACCCAGGGACCCGGATAAGCTGGACTTAACCAGATTTTTTGGTTATAAATGGTTCCAGTGCCAAAGGGGCCTGTAGATATTCTGCGCCCAGGGCCAGAAATGAGCTTAAATCAGCAGAGGTTCAGCATAAATTTTGACATTGGTAAGGAAGCAAACTTCCTGATGACAAATGAATAAAGCGATGGTATGAAATGTTTAAAGAATCAATGTTAAAGATCTTCCTATAGAAATTTCAGGCCTAGAGTGAAGGAAACCATTGTTGAATACTATAGGGCAATCGTTTCAATGTAACTAAAACAACTTGTGAAACATCACGTGAACTTCAAATATCGCAAACAAGTTTGATAAAAAATTTTCCTGAAAAGCTTAGTTTGCATGCTTATAAAGTGCAAAACATGTTAAAGAACATTTGGTGAGAACTAGAATACCGCTCATAGACATCCTCCGAGCTACCAAGTGGGCACGGCACACGTTGAAATTTACTAAAGTAAAAGGTCTTATAAAAAAATTCAAAATAGTACTTACAATATATCCAAACAAACACATGTCTAATTATAATAGTTTGAGCATTATATTTATAATAAAAGCAAGACTTTTGGTTCACACTATATTTTCTTCCCATTAAGATATATATATATAATATATAAAACTCATTTAATAATGACATTCCTTTATATACACAACATGTGATGCTGAAAATGCAACACTAAGGTGTAGCCAGGTAGTAAATAAACTCGGCAAAGAGAAACAGCAATGAAAAACAAAGAATGTTAATTTTGAGTGAGTGAGTGAGTGAAAAAATGTAAGGTTTAATGGCGCAAGAGCCGATTTCGGCTAAATTGCGCCAATCAACTATGCTAATTTTGAAATGATACTCGTACAAACAGAAGTGAAAAATGTCAGCATATTAGGTTGTAGAGACAGCGCGGTCGGCAATACACGAAGTTTCACGTCTTAATACACAGTCAAAGAGAACTGGAACGGCTCTCCATCCCTTGCCAACCAAGATTTCTTCTAAACGCGGTGATGGCAAAACATGCAAGCGACGTCTTATTGTCTCAAATGTGTTTGATTGGAGAGAGATAAGAGAAAAAAATGACCAGGTGAGCCATCTATATATCTTGCAGAGCACAATGGCTGATGTTGACAGTAATGCGTTCGCGTGCGGTAAGGGGCACTGGGCATCCTCCGAAGGAAAAGGAGTTGTCCTCAGCCGCAGTACATCATCCTCACATCGATAAGACTTCGTAATGCTGCGAATACAAACGAGAGGTCACCTGCAAATTTTTTTCATAATACGCGATTGCGTACTAAAAACGAGAGGTCACCTGCAAAAATTTTTCATAATACGCGATTGCGGACTAAAAAAACTGCTTTTTTTGTCAAGTGTTGGGGAGGTCCACAAATGAGGTCGAACTACAGCGCAACATTCGGGCATGGCGACACTCATTTGGACAAACAGAAGTCTGACTCGTCTGAGAAAACAATCCTATGCTATTCCGTGATCCACGTCGCTCTACGAGGCATCATTCCAAACGGAATTTGTACAGTGGGGTCAGTGGCAGTCTTCTTATAGCCATGAGCGCACGCCACTAGAAATGAATCGACAAAACCATCTGCTGGAACTGTCTCCGTTGACGTCCTGGCAATCTCCATAACAAGCGTTTTTTTAAGACGAGAAAAATTTTTTATCAATTAATTCTTTAGCTGAAATATTGGCATGGATACCCAAACTGCATAATCCTTCCCTTATATCCTACTCAACGTGCGCCGGATAGCTAAGCATTTTACGTCCTTTGTAATACTCAGGGTAAGAGCATCTACTCGGAAATTAGCACAATTATCTGGCCACTTCTTGGTGCTGTATTTTCAATGTCAAGTAATTTGTAAATACACTTTTAATCTTTTGAAAAAACAGTAAATATAAAACTTATCTAGCTTAGAATACAATATCTGCACAATTCTTTAACAGCTCCTCATCCACTTTTGAATTGTCTTTAAAAAAAAAGAAAGAAAGGAAAGAAAACTACCTACCTTTTCCAGAAATCGGAAATCTGTACTTCTTAACCAAACTTCATTATGTTGAAATTCATAACTGGTTTCTACTGCTTTACCTAAAAAGGTACAATTGCTTATTTTCTGCATATAACATACACAGTCACAAAATAGTAACAATTAAATAATTTAATAGTTTTTTTAAAAAAAGATTAATGAGAAATTTTAATTTAAAGGAAAAATAAATACTTACTTCTTTCAGAATAAAATAAATCTGATTATTATTTGTACATTTATTCCATTTAAACGCAAAATGGACTGATACTTTTAACTTTATGACTAAATGTATGATGACTAAAAACTTACCCACAAAACTTCACCTTAAGTTCGTAAAATGTTAGAAGAAACAAAAAAAAAATTGCAATAATTTAATTTTAAATAAAAAAATCATTTCAAAATTTAGAAATGAAAATAAATTGAAAATTTAACTTACATCAAACAATGGAAGGATTTAAAAATAGCAACATTTAATTTTTAAAAAAAATGTTAAAAGCAAAGAAAAAACACTCACCTGTACCAAATTTAATTTAAAAAATTAAAAGTATTCTCAAAGTAACAAAACATTCAGTCACGATCCAACCACTCCCCCTAAATTTACACAACACAATGACTCAAGAAAAACAAAAGATGTGTTAACCTATCTTTATTTTAACATTCACTGCAAAAAGATGTCCGACGAGACCTTGAATCTGCTTTCGACTCATGAGACGGCGACTTAGAAATAAATTGATGAGGAATAATTACAAATTATTTCTCTCTAGTTTTTCACATAAGAATGAATAGAAATGGAAGAATATAAATATGCTCTGAAAATAATTACAGAAATCTTGACTATATATTGAAGAAAAAAAAGACTTTTCATTTTAAGACTGCAGAATGTTTAATGGAAAAGATGACTGAAGGAATGATATAAATCCTTCCTTCTTTCCTCAGTCGCCCGACAGCCCGGGGTGGGTCTTGGCCTTCTCAAGAAGCCTTAATGATATAAATAGTACATTTTAATTGGTTAATAGATTGTTTATTAACGTCGCACTTTGAAGCTGCTCGGGGGGCTATTGGCAGAATGCCCAAGAGAACCGAGCTCACCCGAAAGGGGTTTAGAACTACAAACCAATCCTCCGGAAAACAACCACCCCCGCGTTCAAGCAGAAAATCGTAATTTCGAACCTCAATCTAGTGGCTAGGACAACACTTGAGCTGATGCTCCACTCTACCACTGCTATGCCGTGCGAAGGTGAGGACTTAGGGCCTCGACGGATTTGACAAGCATCCGCTCTTATACATAGCGGGTTTTCGGAGGCCCCACGACTCGACAGCGCCGGTCATGCGTTTGCAACCATAGCCCCTCGGCTATACCACGGCCACAAGCTTTCACTTTAAAAAAATAGTCAATATATTAGGAGGATTTATTAGATTCTTCACAAAAAATCTTATCCTGAAGTGTACATAGAGAAACATCTTCCAATCACTCAATAATTCAATCTTAAAAAAGAACTGATACTCAAGCCAATTACAATTGCACTGTAAGATTACAAAACGAAGAGAGCTTTCGTTTTCCTGTTTAATAACAAATGAGCAACAATTATGTAAATCATGAGAAGGCTGCGTGCCAAGACTAGCGGTTGTATCAATACGATCGTGCAAACAAAATCTATTTTTATAAAATGACTTATTGGTAACGATTTTCATGATCACGGAACATCAAAACACTTTTTTTTCCAACGGTTTTTTACCTGGGTAAAAATCTAATCTGAAAGGTTGTGACATGCTTTTTCCCCAAAATACAATGTTTCCCATTCTACAACTTCTTACCAGTTAAAATACTTTTAAAATGTCACGTTCTTATTAATTTTTACTTGCACAATGAGAATTGGCAAAATATCTTGCACACATGAGAATGTTTCCGATTTACCTCGCAGCCATATCTCTCTCTCTTATTATACTCACTCTTTTAAATCAAGTATGAGATATTCTAGAAGGCATAGTCTAGAAGATTAATTATTATGTACATGCTTTTCGCACAACCCCTCTTTTCATTCTTTTCTTATTAAATCATCCATACCATTAAATTATTTTTGTCTGATCGGGATCTTTTAGAAACCTGCTACACATATATTGCTCGAATTAATATTCAAATTTATGGTTAAGTGAAAAAATATAAATACGAAAAATTGATATAATTATTTCGGTTCCTGCTTTTAAATTCCACCACGAATAGTTTATAATGAAGTAAACATTTTATGCAAGTACAATTAGTAAAATCTAATTAAAAAAAACCGTCTTTCTAAAAAAAAATAGTTTTGATAAAACGTTTATAGTATAATGCATTCTAAGCTTTACAGTTACAAAATATAGTCAGCATTCGCAATATTGCTCGTCAAAATTAATACATTTTTCGCTTCGATAATAATTGAAAATTTAAGATTTGTATTTTATTTGATTATTCGTTTTCTAAAATAAATATTCTACAAGGAAAGTTTTAAAAATAGTTACATTTTAATATTTTTGTTTTAAAAAAATTCACAAAGTTTTGCCAAGTTTATAGATAAAATTTAATTCTTCAAAACCTATTAACCATTTAAAATATATTTATTTATATTTCTTTCTCTATCCAGCTAAAGTTTTTTATAACTATAAAATTCGCTCTTGCCAAATGCAGCTTTTCTGCAAACTAACAGCTGATGCAAAAACCAATCGACAGTAATGTCATAGAAACTCCGATTTTATTCTGTTAATGTATTGTTTTGCAACACGCAAGGCTATTTATGTACTTAAAATAGATGAAAACATTCTGAGTGGGGGTTGTAAAATTTTACAGTCGCGTGAAACAGCTCTTTGAGATTCCGCCAACAACACAAGAGTATCTATCCTCCTCCCTCATTTTTTTACACTAGATAAGGTCTTTGCTCTTTGATAAAAGATTCAACTTAAAATGATGAAGATCATCGTTTGAATCCAAACAGTTCACTGAGAGCTATAGTTATACATATGGTTCTCCTTTAAATATATAGGTACGCAAAATTGATACACAACCTCATGAATAAAAGAAGAAAAATGATAATACCGCCATCACAACACCTTTCGTTATTCTAATTGCAATAAGACATTTATGTTAATGGCTGAAAGTGAGCTTTATTAAGTTAGAGTTAATTTAATTGACACCAATTTACAAAAAGGCATTTTTGTCTCGATACGGATACAGTTTTCACCCTAGAGAAACTGGATGTGAATCATTAATTAAACATACATTTTTAAGTTCGAAAAATACTCCATAAATGCTTTGAGTTATGAGGATTTTAGTAAAAAAAATTCTCCCCCCACACTGTTTTTTAGGAACATCTCTGGACTAATGACCGGACTCGAAAGAAATTTGAAATATATATATAAATAGGTAGATCATTCCTAAGATTAATTTATAGAGAAAAAAAATCAGATTCCCCAAAGAGAAAATATTTAGAAGATAACTATGCTAATTAAAAGAACTAATTAATTGTTTAGCATAATTTAGTTTCCTTTGAGTTGTTAATGGTAATTTTAGTTTCGTGTGGAAGCCATGAAAATTGCAAAAGTTAATTAAGGCTGTTTTTTTAAATTGATTGCTCAAAAATTATACACCGTATTTATTCAAATCTCAGCTGCAACCCAAATTCTCAACACCTTTTGTGAAAAACAAAAAAAAAATAGTGTAAAATGGTTTATTGATGTATTTACGATATTAAAAAAAGATTACAATGAACAAATAAGAAATGAATAATTTATTTTACCAGTATTTAAAACTTTTAATTACATATGTGAACCTGTAATTGCTCTACCCGTCAGTATCAAGGTCAATTAACCCTTTATCTACCGCTTTATGATTTACTGCAGTTTTTTTCATGCAAGTTTTTTTTTAATCACTACATTGAAAATTAAGGGATATACATAAACAAAATACTCAACTTTGGGAAATTTAACCCGTTACAGCTAATTAAATAATTAAAGATATTCAACTGTAAAACTAATTATATAGACTGTTGACTTAAAATAAAGAGTCAAATTGTTTTCTAAGGCGTTCATTAACATACAAAAAAATAAGACAACTTTTGACATTAACTATTTTTCGGAACAAAAATGACAATCTTCACAATCCGCTGAAAACGCAATTTCTGCTTTAAAACTATTCGCCTTCCCCGCTAAAATACTCATCATAGAGCCCGTGCTGCCATATATCTTGGAAGAGTGGATTTAAAAGAATATTCCTGCTGAGTATCGTCAGAGTATTCCTAGAAATGGTTATTCTATGTAATTTTAAAGTGAGTGGTACTCTAAGTACACGTCGGTAGATAAAGGGTTAATCCCATCCAGCGAATTTTTCTGCCTTTGATTGTAATCCACACCCGATTTTGAATAGTACTACTAACATTGAAAAAAAAAAGTGTTGCTTAGATTCGAATAAATGCGGTATATATATGAATATACATACGATGAAACATTCCTGAATTCTAGAGTTATCAGGTTAAAAGTTACATAAGCATACATTGCAATGTTTTATTTTCGATGCTACTTCTAAAAAAGTGGAAAGATTATAAAATGAATTTCCACGAAATGAACCAACATAACACGCCAGTAAGTATGATAAAAATCAAAATCCGTTGGTTTTATATACTCGACATTTAATGTTCACGACAGGAAATTCTGTGGAGAAAAAAATAAAGATTCCATTTAAATAGTTTCCAAGAAGAGCCCAGCCGAAAACATGACCTTTAGGAAAAATCTTAAGGAACAGAAGACGTGCGTAGACATGCGAGAAACCAATCGGTGAACCTCAACGATTAGCCTAAGGGTTCTAAATTTGGAAACTTAGAAGAAAAAAGTTTCAGCAAGTTTACAAGACTATTAAAGAAAAAACGACCTTAAAAAAGAAAAGTGGAGCAGAACGTAAAGACGAATACGAAATCTATTCACTCTTTCATAAATATCGGTGCAATGTGTTAAAAAAAAATAGCTATATTAATGTATTTTAAATCTTCGAATTGTTGATTTATGTTACTTTTCATTGTTTGGGTTAAGAAAAAAACAGCTTTCACAAATTATCATTAATGTTTTGTTTGTAGGCAGGAAAAAAAGCTTTTGAACTGCGCATTAAGATTTTTTTTTTAAAGAATTGCAAAATAAATCCCAGTAATATTACCCTCATAATCATTGCCCTTTTTTTTTTAAAGCACCATTTGTACGGTAGAATTATTATGATTCTACAATATAAATAATTTGTAAGTTCACTTAGCTCAAAACAAGAATTTTTAGACAGGCCAGTAAATAAAAACACGAATTTAGGAATATGAATTCATGTATAAAATATTGCCAATTAATATTTTCTATATCAAATTTTAATTGAATTGTTAAGCCGAATTTTTAATTAAAATTTATTTGAACTTTTTCGATTCTATACGCCGATTACAAAACTTTCAATTAGAAACCTTTTTTAGTATTGATAATGCTCGGCGTGCGAATAATGAACACTTAAAAATTGAAAAATCAATTATTTTTAAACAATAGACAAAAGTAAAATTAACGCTTCCAGAAATTTTATAATGAAGTAAAACGTAGTTTTACCGTAATTAAGAGCACAGATATTTTTAAAAATAATGATTCTAAAGGGAAATAAAACATTAGAAATGTTTTTACTTTCGAAATACAGATAAGGCCGAAAAAAAATATTTAAAAAGCCTTGAAAGTACTTAAAACAAATAATGCTTTAAATAATTCTGAAATAAACATATGCTTAGCTAAACTGTATTCTCTTCAACATGTGTACGTCACTGAATTTCTAAGATTTTTTCAAACACGCCATTCTGAAAATAATCAGAAACGGAAATTAATATTACTGACTATTACCCGTGCACTTCAACTGGTTCCTCTTTTTTTTTTTTCTCCCTTGGAAGGTTCTTTATAGTACAACAGACGTCTTGAAAAATGATCTACTTCCTCAGAGAATTAACAAGCGCTATCAAAGTAAGAGGAAATACCAAGTTCTTTAGGCTATTTCTAATGAGTAAAAGAAAATAAGTAAAAAAAAAAAAAAAGACACTAAACAACGAGACTTCACATCACCAACATTGAAGGACAATTCATCCGCCTACAATAAATGTGTAGTGTATTTTCTACAGTTAGTTCGTCATCTTGAGAAAATATTGTTAAGCAATAAACTCACGTAAATAATACTTTTTAAATTCCGAAATAATAATTAGAAAAAGAAAACTTCAAAATGTTTTTAAAAAAAAAAAAAAAAGATGGGAATGTAGAATGTAGTAGAATTAATTATGTTGAATGTATTTGAAAATTTTGGATGAAGGACTCGTTTAGAACTATTAATCTTAGTATATATACTATCCACGTCTGTAGAAAAGCAGAGAATGATACAATACCAGTGGGGGGATGGGGGGGTCCCGGGTCAGGATCCCCCCATAGCACTTGATTTTTTTTTACGATTAATTATAATCACATGCATATAATACGTAAAATTCAATTAAGTATTTGTTATTAAAAATTTATTCAATAACTGTTTGCTGTTTTTTGTTCCCGAAAATCGAAAGAGTATGTAGGGTAGCGTATTGGAGCAGGATACACAAGAATGGAGGACTTTCAACCCTGGACCCACTTGAAAAATTCTTGTGCGTGACAATGTACAATATGTATGCAACTACTGCAACAAGGCTATTTGTGGGGAACACATACTTTCAACATTTGCGAGTACAAGCGCTCTATTTTTATACTACCTCTCTATTTCTATATATAATTGGAATATTACTTTTCGTAAGATACGCTATTTTTTTTTTTTTTAAATCAGAAAACGAAATATAAAAAATATACTTCTTTTTAAAGTCATGATCCATGAGTCGAATGAAAAGTTAGAGTAACACTGTTTCAGTTTAGTAATCTACAAAAGTTGACTGCAATATAGCGTTTTATGGAAACGAAAACTGGAGCTCCCTTTTTAAACGAATCAAGTTAGTTTTAATGCAACGATTTTCTCTAATTCTAAATCAGATTTAGAAGTCAAAATCGCAATGTATTAATATGATTTTGCTCATAAACGGAGATATTTTAGAACTAATGTATAAATATTTCAAAGAAACGAGCTGATATTTCAGCAGAATTCAACTAAATTAATATTTACACAATAAGTTGTAAACATTAAGCATATCGATTATTCGAATAATTTTACAATATGTAATTACACAAGTTATCTGTTTTCAATTTCAATCTTAAATGTCAGTTTTGGTCTTCTGGTGTGAGCACAGAATTTGTTAGAATTTCGTTAAACACTAAAAAAAAAAAAACATTTCTTTTTTCAATTCAAAAAGTAATTTTGAAAATTATTACTCAAAAGTAAAAATAAAATTGCTTTTGTGGATGATAAATTAGGAATAGTAGTAATCGTATCTTACTTTCTATTAGGAAAGAAAATTGATTGCGCTGTTATTAGTGATTAGGAGGGACTGATAAGAAGAAAACAGAACACACACAACAAATTATATATAATCAATGGATATAATGAATATTTATCAGACACTCTTCCTTCTAAAAAACCAGTATAAACAATACTGATATGCAATATAAATAATACAAGACAAAAATCCCAATATACTACTGAAATATAATAGTGTATTGGGATTATAGTCCAATATAAAACAAAACTTTAAAAAGGAGGGACTTTTTATTCATAAAATATGAAATGTTTTTAACAATTACTAAAAAAATAGCAAGAAACACTTCCATTAGAAACTAAACCCACTTAAATGAATGCTAATGAATGGTGTAATAATAACAGCGATTATTTCTATATAACAGTGAAATTTGACCTTCATGTAAATTCACACTGAAAAGCAATCCTAATTTGGTGAAAAGGAACCATTATGGTACTACAAAATATATTCTACATCGTAATATTTGTAGATGTGTGCCGAATTCGCCATAAAATACCAGTCGATGCTCTTAAGATATTTTAAAATCAACATTAGCCATCATGAATCTCCTCTCAGACTATATTTACCACTGCTGCAATTAAATCTAATGCGGCCATAAGAAATGAAAATTACGATTCCAAATCATCTATTTGAAATTCAGAATCGACCCGCTTTAAAAGCAAACACAATCGAACGTTTCATTTATTCTGCTGGGCGAGAGTGCGAGTCTACTTTGCGGCGAGAGGAGAATGAACTTGGTATCCTAGCGTGAGGGCTCTGAATCGGCCCGTTCTCTTGCGAAGCGTGATCATTTCCTTCCCTGCTAGTGACGTTATCTGAATGACCTTGGCCCTCGCCATACAGTAGACAATCAACGCATTGACTGGCTTACACCTGTGTTCGCTTCCCCCCTCCCCACGAGAACCCACCTTACAACAGACAGGAGGCCCCAGCGCGCGATCATGAAGAAAATTACACTCCTACATCCATCATGTTTGCCAAAGGAAACCATGGAAAACAAAGATGTACGGCGGATTGCTACGCATTCACTGCGTAAAGAGAGTGACCTCTAAATCATGCAAGTTAGGATTAGGGAAGGTATATTCTAGATGTTTGATTTAAAATGTTTTAAATGATTCGACTCGAAAGTATATAGTTTTTATACGAAAAGAACAATGACAGGAAGAAATAAGATGAGAAAGAAATCAAACATTTATATTCTCTGTAATGTCTGAAAAACGTTATCACTATCCGTTTCCACGTGAATAGATAAGTGAGAGTGATACAACAAATATAATATTACAGTATTCTTTTTTAATCTAAGCCGTACTCTAAACTCTCAACACGATTTTGTGGAAAAATAATAGTGTAAAATGGTTTATCGATATCCTATATTTACGAAATTATAAAAAATATAGAATGAGAACTAATAAGAAGTTAATTTATTTTACCAATATTAAAAAATTTTAAATGCATATATGAGCTTGTAATAGCTCCAATTTCCCCCATCCAACGAATTTTTCGGCCTTCGATTCTAAGTCGCGCTCTATTTTCAGTAACATTACCATTGGAAAAAAATGGGCCACTTAGATTCGAATAAATACGGTACCTTCTCTGGTATTTATGCGATGATAACGCCATTTTTGAACCCTCTCTAAAAAAATCTAGCCTTTAATATACATTTGGAAATCGGAAGTGTATTCAATACTTCACTAACGTTAAGACACAGCTGATTTTATACTTAAAAAAAAACCATAAAATAATGAAAACAGGAACACGAATATTTGAAAAGTTTCTTCATTAGGTTTGTTACTTTATAAATAATAGCTATATCCTTTTTCCAATGAAACATTTTTTAAGACAAAATCAATTTTAGCTTCTTTCTTCAATGTTGGCTTAGTTAATAACATAACCAATCGGTATTTGTCACAACTTTCGATTTTATATAGATAAATTATAACTTCTAAGGGCAATTATACAATAACTCTGAATTGTTCCTACATGTCTAAAAATGTAAGAACTTTACACATTTAAATCTTTAACAGTAAAATAAATTTTTTAAAAAAGTTAATTTAAACAATTTACACGATAACCTTTCCACTAATAAAGTCATATCTCTATTTAAGATGCTATTGAGTTTTATGTCATTTAATTAGCAAAACTTCACAATGAATATGCAATACTGTGTGAATTTATTGAAGAAAGTAACACGAAATGAAATGTGTTGCCCAAGTGTAATAAAAAAATTCGATGTTTTCACCTACATAAATATTTTTTCATTGTGATTTTGATTTATATATCCAACACTAATACAGCATATGAATCAAATTTCTCCATAAAAGGTTTCGTATTCATTTCCAACAAATAAATCGAAGATAAATAATGCACTGTAACCGACACTAAAAACCGAAATCTCTCCGCAGACGGAAAAAAATCTTGGCTCTCTAAGAAAAGGAAACCAATAAGAAAAAGAAGAGTGTCAAGCAATCGAAAGTTTCGAAATACTGTTTTATTTAACTTATATGGGTTCCAGCGAAAATTTCTAATCAAAACCCTTGTATTCTTCTTGCGTATCAAGTTTCTGAAGCCTTACACAATAGGCCAAAGCATGAAAGGGCTTTGATTAAACCTCCAATGAAACAACAATCGAATGAATACTGAAACCTCTCAAAATGGCAAAACCGTCCAATAGAAAAATAGAAAAAAAGATTGCCTTTCATTCAAAATAATCTCCGCCCACCTAAGAAAGGGTTACACCAATTAAAAAATAAATAACTTATCGAGGGGGTGGATAGATAGCTCAAAACTAGCAAATGGCTAAAATGCAGATTCCAGTTCATGAGCGAGAAGCTAAAAGAAATAGGTACATAAATAACTCATACATACACATAACTACAGTTTTCTGCAACCTTGGTTGGTTTATTGTAGAACTGGAAATACAACCGATAAAAAATGGGGCGGGTATCGAGAGTGATGCAAGACGTAAATTCTTCCCTTCCGTTTGATTGGTTGTATTAATTTTTTTTTTCTCTTTTTTCAGGATTAACTACAAAAACCGCATCAGTTATCTCCGCGCCTTTTCTGAATTCGAAATAGACGAATTAAAAAAGTTCAGATTATGCACAGGCGAGCTCTCACAGTTCAGTGTACTCTTCTGATGCAGTTTTCAAAATGACAAGGGATTGGTTTTTATGTCAGAGACAGGTTTCTTTAGCAGTTTTGGTAAGTTAGCAGCTATATGTCCACACTAGTATGAATTATTTATGAATTTAGATTACAATAATTCAAGGTTCGAAGAAATAAGTGGAATTTGTCTTCCAAATAGCCGATTGCAGCGCTATGTATTTACGTTTTTTTTAAAAAAAAAAAATATGCAAATATGATGTTAATGTAAAAAACACAACATAGAATTCAGAGAAAACTCATACTTAAGTGTTTGAAGTATGTATATTTTTCATCCACTGCAATTTTGGAAACTACTATTATTACAAATACATACATTACTCAGAAATCGAATTCAAACTAATAATCGGCTTCGGGGAATTTCACGGAACGGCACCTGTCCTCAAAGGTTTCTACCTGTTCTTGTTAAAAAAAAACTGTTCTTGTTCTAAAATTAATAAAAAAAAATTTACTTTAATGCCACATTCTAAGATCCAGAACTCATAAATTGGTCTTTGAAGATTGAAGGGTTTTTGTTTTTGTTTTTTTAAAAAAAAAAAAACGCTGGCCTGCGAAAATAACTTTACAGATTCACGGACCAAAGAGTTTGAAGAGTTTCTTGGAAATGAGCGGGCTGATTGTGGCTTGCAAAGGCTACCCACCAAGCGCGAAATTGACATTGCCGTTAATATTCCTAAATCATTTTACAAGATAATGAAAAAAAGAATGGCGAGAGAGAGAGAGAGAGAGAGAGAAATCTTAGAGAGAACCAAGAATATCTCACTTCAAATAAAGGGAGCTTAACAAAGAAATTTTTCCGACCATTAATAAGAGACTGTCCCGCCATCATTTTTATACTAATTACAAAAATAACTCAATTTCTAACTGGTGATTGTAACTTTTAAAGCTACTTGAACAAATTTAATTTAGTTCCGTCATCTGTGACATCTTCCTCTGATTGTAATATTGGTGGCGAGGAAATTGTAGAACATGTGCTCCTTCTGTGCAATGGAGTAACGGAGAATATTAGGAGCCCCCTGCAAAGTCAGGTTTTGGGCCCCCAAGCCCAAATACGTACTTGGAGTCAGTCTGGCTTTAGGCTCCCCTAGAATCATTGCCTCCCCCCCACCACAATGCAGGGGTGTACGTTACGCCACTGTTTCAGTGTTCCAAGTTTGAAAGAGAACGAAATATCCTAAGAATGGCTTGCGAGGGACTTAATATAAATTGGCCTCCAAATCTTCAGCAACTTATTTCCACCAGAAGTGCTTTTTAAAAGTTTTGTAAATTTGTTGTAAATATTTGTAACCCTTCATAACCTCAAAATCAAAAGATTTTTTTCCCTTTGTAATGTGTGCTAAATACTTACTTCTGTGAGCCCTGTGTGATACTTTGTGGTGCACGGGGGATTTTATAACTGTTTTCAATAAAAAAAGTTTGAGAGAGAGAAAAACCTAACACTTAAATGGGAATTCAATTTGCGTTATAATTGTAAGAGGCGCATAACAGGAAATGAAGATGAATTATTTTGCCTTAGTATCAATTTAATGAGACAAATATATACCTAGCTTTGGGATTATGTGATTGATTGTTAATTAACGTCGCATTTTGAATCTACACGAGGGATATTAGCGGAATGCCAAAGGAGACCAACCTTACTTAACATGGTCTACAAACTTTTCAACTCACGGAACCCTTAGAACAAGATGTGTTCGTGAAGCCCCTAGAACTAGAAAGTACTTTCGTGGAACCTAATTCCGCACACAAACTCAGAATACATCTTAAAATATTTAAAATAGATCAACAGTAGATTAATGTAAAGGCAATTAAATAAAGTATTGCATTTAAAATTTTAATTTACTTTAATATAATTTACTCATTAATAACATTATTCTGTGTGTTCCAAGTGTCACCTACCCATGCATTATGTTAAGTAACTGAGATATGTGCTAGCACACACACACACATTTTTCCCCACCAACTATCGAAGTCTAGCTCTATTTACATTAACTGCAGTCGCATTACATATTCTTTCTATACTTTGTTTTTGTAACCGCTCTCTCACGTTGAGAAATATTTTTTATTTATATTCATTGTTCTGAATGGCATTAAAATGTTTATAGCTATGTGAGAAAAACTGTGCATTTTGCGTGAATTTGCAACAAAAAATTTAGGAGGTGTTCTTGCTTTAATTTAGATTTTTAAAATTGAATATGTTGATAAGTTGCTCCCTCTCCTTTACTGTAAATGTTTTTTCCACAAATTCAAAAAGGTGCATTTTCCGTTAGAAAAATATTTAGTTTTGCAAAGACGTTGAACAAACAAGTATAAAATAGTTGCGTGGAACCCGGGATAGTAAACAATAAATTATTCACAATCTGGTAGGTAATGTACATGAAGATTAAACGTTTTAATATTCTTTTATTATAGAACATTAAATTTTTTAAAGTATTACAAAATAAAGTTATTATGCATAAGTAAAATTTTTAGATTCTTAATGATAGGGATGAGCTTTAAATTCTTGTGTGGGCAAATAAACTTCATAGAGAACGTGAATCCATTTTGCATACATTTATAAGTTTCTTTTCGATTTTTTTTTTATTGTGACTCGTGGAACCCCTGAGTATTCCTCGAGGAAACCCAGGGTTCCGTGGAACACAGTTTGAAGACCACTGGTTTACAGCTACAAAACGTGTTGACGGGAATAATTACCCTCGCGCATTCAGTCTTTTTATATTCAACCATTTTTTTAAATTTTTTTTTATTGCTTAAGTATATAGAGACAAGTTTTAACACACTTATGAATTACAAGTAAATTATTACGCACAGGCTGTTGGTGACAGTCCTCATAATTTTGAGCCTCTGTAAAGTGACGAGGACGACACCCGAGTTGATATCCTATTTTTCAAACTTCCCCGCCACGTCAACGTGAAGAATTGACCATAAGTTGCCCAAAATATCAAGCGTGAATCTTGGTACGTATTTTCTTTTAAACGATTTACAATACATGAAAGTTCCACTATCATAAAAATATTTCAGGAATGTTATTTTGCAAATAAGTTGCACATCAACCAACAAGTTCAAAAGATAAAATTTCGCCAATTGAAAAGATTTCTAACCGATTTTTGAATGCCTATTTTTCGACTAAAAACGGGTAGTCATTCGTATTCTTAAGAAAAGGCTCCAAACGAGTAAAATATAATTTTAGATTTTTTTTCCCACTCTTTTGTAAAAATACAAATTGTGAAAGATATTTCAAAATAATTTTCTTAGTGGGAACAAAATATTCATGAGGAAAAGCATAACATGAGAACTGCATTTTAACTCATTTCTGAAATAAAAGTGGTGTGGGGGGGGACTTGAAGAATAAAATGCGATGCAGCGTTCATAGTTAGTATCATCTAAGCCGTATCGATTTTGAACAAGAGAACGAATTTTTTTAAATGTTTTTGTGCTCGTTTAGCTATGACTTTCTGTAGTCGAAAAATTCCAGAATTTAGAAAGTTCTAAGAGAGCGTATTTTATTTCAATATGCAAAACAGATAATTTATAAGTCAGTCAAGATTATAAAAGTAAATTTCACATTAATTAACATAAAATTCAACATTCCCTCTGATAACATAACAAAACTTCAAAAAATTGAAGTTCTTAAATTTTTATTTCGCATGGTGATTTTAATCATATATTGTATCTTTTTTATACATACCCAAATGAAATCTGAAAAGAGAGAATTCTTCCTTCAAATGATACAGTTTACAGACCCCCCTCCAATTTTCAATTTTACGAATTAAAATGAAATATAAATTATAAATTTTTCTCCAGGATACAATAATTTCGTTACTTTAATAATTTTTTATTCGTAATTCTGCTACTGTCTTTAGAAGAAAGGAAAAAAAACGTTTAAATACGCAACAAAAATTATTGGTCTAAGTCAACAAGCAATAAAAATTGCCAAGATAAGATGTATTTTTGTAAATAAAAATAAGTTAATCACATCACTTAAATTCTTTCCAACAGTGTTTCCAAATGGAGTGAGTTTAGAATATACGATTAAACACACACACACTAAAAGCACAATCAATGTGCCGAGTAAATTTACAGCTGTTACGTCAAGGTCGCTGACAGCTGTGCATGGTCGATCTTACACATACTTTTTTGTGTGAGTCAGCAGTTTTTATCTTTCAGCTTTACGAAAGTATATTCAATTTTTAATTGGTTTATTAAAAGTCATGCTAGGGAAGATATCAAACTAGTACACTAAAAATTAGTAAAATTGCTGGTAAATTACATTAGTCAATTTGCAAAAATTTTAAAACTCTTTTCAATTTACCACTTTTATTTTCTAGCAACGTGAGTGAATGCTGTCATATGTCAAATATTTTTTTAAAAAAAACTTAGGCAAAAAAAACAAACTTTTTCTGCTTATATTATACATCCTCTTCCCCAATCATATTGAGTAGACAACATGAAGAACGATTCTTGTGTTTAACCTTGGAACAGATCTTTTTCCTTAAAAAAAATTACTCAGCTCGTTTCAGAAGGTCATTTCTTAAGCATTATTTTACTACACATAACCACTCTTTATTAAACAAATGTATAATCGGTTATTTATTTTGATTCATACTTACTTAATCGTTTATTTGTAACATAATCAAAGCCATCATTAGACGAAAGTAAAAAAAAAAAAAAAAAAAAAAAAAACAGCCTTTTCTCTTAAATCACAGAATATTTAAGAAAGTATAAAAATTGACTATTAAATATTAAAATTTAAATTTTTTTTTATTATGTAGGTATCTAAAAAAACTATTAAGCTATTTAAAATAAAAAAAACTACTACAAAAGAAATTAATTCGAACGAAAAAACCTATTGCAATAATATCTAAATTTACTAGCAATTTTCCGAGAATATTTTCCCCACAAAATACTCTAGAACTAGAAAGTTAAACATTTTACATCTAAAAGCCGTTTGCAGTATCATATACCGATAAATTTCATTACGAAAATTTAAAACTAATTGCTATATACGTGTATCAAATTGCAGTGGACTCATGTAAGCTCAACGCAAGTTTAAACAATTTGATTTTTATTACAAGAATTACGCGTAGTGCATACGACATAAAGAAAAATAAGGATACATTTCTCCCACAACTTCTGATAATTCAGAATTTATTTAAGTCTGCAAAATTACTAGAACTGTTATAAATAGCAATTTTGTTCAATAATTTATATTGTAAGAAAATATTGTAACAATTTTGTTTTCAATATTGATAAATTTATGCACACACTAAAAGATACACAAAGCTAAATCTTAAGGGGGCGAAAGGGGAGCTGACTATCCCCCTTCAAAAAAATCAGGTTTTTGGAATGTTCTCAAAACACATTCGCGCGCGACCCGCGACCAGACTTAACAAATTAATTTTAACTACTATTTCAAATTTCCGTTTCAATTAACAGTACATTTTAAGAAGCTTACGCTTTTAATTATAAATTAAAGAACACCTAAGTTCACGTTATTTGCACCAAATTCCAAGAAAGTTATTAATCTGCTTTCTAATCGAGAGACTGATGACCTAATTGCATAATACAGAAAAATTGTTTATTTAGTTAGAAATCAGATAACTCAAATTTCTGAGGCGATAATTCTTTTTTTTTTGCACGATAACTAGAGATAACTCATATCGCCCTCCATTTTCCGAACGCCACGGGTTTTCCGAGGAACAATGGGTTTTGCATTTCCGTTTTCTATTATTTGCGTGTCTCAGCAGTCAGCAAAGAGCACGGTAAGAAAAGCTACAGCGGAAAGGAAAACTGAAATCACCTATGTAAACAATGAAACAAAGGGAGCATTTCTGACTTGCTCTATGCGAATTACTTTAAATTGCAGCAATGAAATTCTAAGATGTCCTATTTAAGAACATATACACATAAAAGACTCTCGGCAACCTTGTTTTTTTTTACCTTAATTTATTCGGCAGATTACAAGCTATAATTGTTTTTAGAAGGTAATAAATACATTAATGCATGGATTATGTAAAAGTAAACATTTTACATAAATGCGTACAATTAAAGTAACACACAACGAAGAATTCAATACAATTACGGTAAAATAATCAAATTATTGCTGTATATTTATTTGGAAATAGTGTCAATAAATATGTGTTATTATCAGTGGCGCACACAGGAATTTTTCAGCTGGGGGGAGTCGAAAGTCCAACCTTTTCGTACATACCCCAATACCCCACCAGATATAATCTTTTGATTTTATTAATTGTGCGGAATAAAAACAGTCAAAAATAAATCATTGAATACATAATTAGCATTAATTAATAAAATAAATTATCAATAAATACTTAATTATTGCAGTGCCGATTTAAGCCCATTTAGGGTCCTGGGCGTAGATGATTTATAGGCCTCTTTGGCAGTGGAGAATCGAGATTTACACAACCAGAAAATCTGATTAAATCCAGCTCATCCGGGCCCCTGTGCGCCCAATATATAAACCGGCTCTGAATTATTGTTGCCTTTGTTTGGAATTATTTTACGTCCTTTATACGTTAGATTCCAATCAATCGAGAAAAAAACCAAGGACGATGGGGGGAGATTTGGACCTTGGGACCCCTCCTCCTCGTCTGCGCCACTGGTTATTATTAATAAATACTAGACTACCGAAAATAGGTTGAAAAATTGAAATAAGATGAATAAAACGAAGGAAAAATTAAACTAGAATTAAATGACAATAAATTTATAATATGATTATGAAAATTACTAATTCATCTAAAATTTAAATAGTCACGCGCATTTAAATGTTTCATATGTTAAGTTAAACACTATACTTAAAAATGTTTTAAAAGATTAAAATTCTGTTAACATAATACAAGGAATTACACAACTTCGGAAGTATTCAGCTGATTCAGTTATTCACCCCAGACATTAATTCCATTTTCAGCTGAACTCATCTAGCGCCCCCACAAAAGGAAACATGGCGCTAGTTCGGAATTCTCCAGAAATGGAAAACATGGTTGAATCATTTGTAGATACAACTGACGCTGCTGGCCCATGGGCTAATACTTTGGTCAGAAGTCGGTCTAGCATCACGGGAATCAGAGCAGAGAGAATGACACCAAACACAACACATAATATGAGAGGGGGAAAAAAAAATGGGAAACAAATAAATGGAACAAGAACTTACTCAGTGCACTGCAACTGTCAGTTGTGAAAACGATTTCTCTGTGGGTGTAGGGGGAAAGCGAAAAGCAACTGCTCTGAAGCTCCGCCCAGGGCCACATCTCGCGATTGCGCAGTCATGATTGTGTCATGTTTATCTTCGCTTCCGAAGACCCAGAGAGAGATGCCCCCCTCCCCCTCAACACCCTTTTCCTAGAAATTCCACCATAGGCCCTGGGATTCGGATGAACGATCTCATCTGGAGAATTTTCGGAGGAGGAAAGCTTACAGGTGTGTGCAAAGAAGGTCCCGTATCAAAAGAATGTTGTTCTGTCAAAACTAAGGACATAGCACTTAAACCGTACGTTATTGCACTTTTTAGGGCTGCTAAAATAACACAGTATTGTACAGAAGCAATAGCACTTGCATTGCACTACATTAAAATAATTAGCATTACAATGCTGAACGATGCACTGGATGAACGTAACGTTTAACCCCTAAACTGCCGCTAGATTATATATCCGTCTCGTTCTACCGGTGCGTTGAGTGCCCCGGACGTACATATACGTCTTTCCGAAATAGGATTCTTTACGCTGCTATCAGTAAAATATTCCGAATCCGACAAAATAACCTTGACAGTTTTTGCGAAGGAGATTTACATATTTCAGAGAAAAATTTGCTTATTTGTGCCTTTTCTTTTCTTCGGATACACCGCATACGCGCGCCTATGTGAAAAACGGTGGCACTAGGGAGTGAATCGAGTAACTTTTAATCGGCAGTTATGGGGAAAATTTGAAAGGGCACTCAGCTTTCCCTCAAATCTTATGAAATCCAGGCATTACTTTTTAAAAAAAGACTAGGCACCTGATTGCGTTTCTTTAGAAGCCATCAAATATTTTCTGCAATTGTTGAATATTACAACAATTCCGATAATTTATGCGATAGTATTACTGTTTATTTTATTAAAAACCACTGGGTCTCTAACTCTGTAATGCGTGTCAGTTGACGCATGCAGGGGGGCCGGGTTCGGACCCCCAAAGCCCTTGATTTTTTTCGATTGATTATAATCCTATGTATATAGTACATAAAACTTAATTGCCATCAATAATTAATTTTATTAATTAATGCTAATTATTTATTCAGTAATTTGTAACTGTTTTTGTTCGAAAAATCGACAAAATTAAAAAGAATATGTTGGGTGGCGTATTGATGATAATACGAGAAAGGAGGACTTTCGATCCTGGACCCCCCTTGAAAAATTCCTGTGTTCGCCACTGGTGCGTGTTATCCAATCTAAATTAGGTTGGGGGTGAACAGTTTCGAAAACAGGCTTTGAATTCTCTCTCTCTCTCAAAAATTTATCTCTAAAAGAGATTTTCAAAACGTTAACATGAAAATTCCACAAGCAATCGAAATAGAACAGATTTAATTATACAGGAACGATGATTGAAATGTTCTTGTTCGTTTTTTAACTACGAAAACAGTGTTCATAGCCATTCGATACAAATGTTTAACCTTGCAATATTAGTCCTAAGAATTTACTATTGTATTATTGTGGTTATTTTACTTTGTCCTGCACTGCCTTACTTTTTTTTATTTTCTGCTTAATGTTCAGCATTAAGTTAAAAATTATAGTAATTTAGCACATTAACGATTATGTACATACATATGCAAATTATTTCAGCATACCAGCGACAATGAATTTAAGAAAAAGAATATTTCGAAACGATTTAACCACAGATGGAGCTCTTTCAGCACAAAACAAAAAAGGAAACATTTAAATAATACACTCTAGAGGCATAAAATTCTGGGGATATATTAAAACTTTAATCGCGATTAGGGGAATAAGGAAAAATGTTGTCACCTAGGGGTAACGTTGAGGAGAAGAAAAGTTTAAGAGATTTCGTTAAAGGTTTCTCAACTATGCTGTTCGTCAATTTAGTTCAGCAATATAATTCTTTTACGTATATGTATATATTTTGGCTAATTTATTTTACAGACATTCTTAACAAATTATAATCAAAATCTAATTAAATTATATATTTACGAAACATTTCATAAGAAATCGTGCCCAATGGAGAACTGGTAGTTTTTACTGCATGCCATACATATTTCTCTCCTATTAACTATACATTCCATGAGCAGAATTTTTATTATAATTAATGTATTTATGAAAAAGTTTGGATTCTTCTATCACAGTGAAATAAAGTAGGTAAATTAGCATAAAACACGTTTATATATCTCAAGAAATTACAAAATGACTTTAAATACGATATCATTTTTAAAAAAAAGTTCCTTAAGAGACTTAAATTCGAAAAACTTTCTAAAGTGAATCTATACTGCATTAAAAAAATTAATTAAAATGCGCCCCGCGATTACCAGCACACACAGAGCTCGTACACCCTTCAACACGGCACAGGGTTGGATGCATGAACATAAACCATGACCTACTTGTTATATGTGCTTTCGGACTCAAGTTTTCGAATTCAGTTCTACAAAATTGTGAAACACTCATATGTGTGTGTTCCTCAGTTTAATTAGGCCATGAAATATTTTGTAACTGAATAAAAAAAACATGAATTAATATGAAATATTAAAAGGAAAAACACAGAATTTAATAAAAATAATTTATTAGGGGTGAATATTTCTAGTTAAAATGCCTAGTTAAATTTTCAATACTCTATTGCATTTTTGTAATGTGATTTTTTGAGAAATCAGAGCATAATTCAAAAAAGTTTATTTTGCATACATTATAAATTAATGACAGGTACACTTCCGAGAAAATTATCCGCAATTTATTTTTACTAACTTTAAAAAAAAAAAATCTCATTTTTCCCCCTTTACTATTTATACACAACGATTAACACACGCAAATAGAATGGATATCCGCGTGTACAAAGTTTTCTTTTGATCTCCAGTGATCAAACAATTAATTGAACTGAATTCTTCCCTCACCCAACAACTCTGAAAATAAGCTCACTAGACAGCATGACGTCAGACACAATTATGTTCTTCATGTTTTTCTTCCTTAATCCATAAGGAATTATGTTATGAACTCTAGAAGCGAAAGACGGAATAGATATACAACTAGGATTATATCAATAACGGGGAAAAGCTCTGATTATAAGCTAAATACTCTGTTTACATAAAAAAAGGTTTTATCCAATATAAAAAAACCAGCAAGATGAATAAGAATAAATATAGTTGTATATTAATGCAAGTGATACAACTTGATACATTGTATACGTATTTAGAAAATTGTGCGTATATTATGAAGTAGTAAAAATATTTTCTAAGTGCTCATTCAATGCAAAATTTTCTTGATGTTTCTTTCCGAGTTGGCATAAAAAGTTTCCCATAAATGAGTCTATTGTGATACCAAACATAGCATTATTAAAATAAGATTTTTTTTCATGGATTTTACCTAATATTTTGCTTATGTGCAGTTATTCCTATCCCAGTTAGCATATTTCTACTTACTGGTTAGCATATTTTTTTTCAGAATTGGATATATGGAGGGGGAAAAAGAAAAATCTAAAAAAAAAAACAAATAAAATACTAATTATTTGCAAAATAAAAATGAATGAAAAAATGATAATTGTTTTTACTTTCGTAGAATCAAAGATTAGATTAACACCCGAGATACAGAGTTCATTTTAGGTCTGTTAAAAGACAGGAAGCAAAAGTTTAAAAAATGGCATTTAGTAATTTCTTTGTTACACACTTTTGTTCTAAGGCATATGAAAAATTGGGGGGATGGGGGAATAATCGATTTTTACACAATATTTTTTCTCTGAAGTTTGCGAGCCTAGACAAGTTACGAAGGATACGCAATGATACCAGATGTTCAAGCGACCGGAAGATGCAAGAGATTTATTTATAATTTTTGCACACGCAACATTAAATAAAATGCAGTTTTTACGAAAACAAAACAAGAAAAAAAAAAAAAAAACTTAAACCTGCTAATTTTAAAAACATTAATTTCTTATTGAAACGACGGTTGGGGTACGTTTAAGTGTGTAACGCTACATTTACTACACTTTTCTTTTTCTGCTTTAAAATGAGGGAATAATTCTCATTACAATTTTCCCCTAAAATATTGTTTTATACATATTTAACTTAGTTAAGACAATTAACTTAAAGAAATAATTGTGAATTAAGTAAATAGATTATCTCATTAGCAGCAAAGTAAATTCTTAAAAGAACTACGTACTACATGTAACGATAATGATTAGTCTAACTGGGTCAACTGACAGGTTCCAATAAAGACATGCTGGTTAATGAATAAACCAGACGGTTTATATCTGCTCGCTTATGAATTCTTCAATCTAAACGGCAGGTGTGGGTTTTTCAGGTTGTAAACTATTTCAGAAGAACGTGGTTCAGAAATGTTTTTCAGAGTTTTGGAAAATATCACTGTTTGATGCCCTTCAAACATCTCTGCACTACACCCAGTCAGGGAAAAGAAATATCTACTACAGGGGTGGCCAACCAAGATGACCTTGCGGGCCACTTCGGAAAAACATCCTCCTGCGGGCCGCATATAAAAAATATACATGTTCATATTAGATTTGTAGCCATTACAAACATTTATTGGATTAAAACAGAAGTAACGTGATAAAATAGAAAGTTATGGGATTTATTTGTTACAAAACACTACACACAAAAATAAATACTGCACAAAATATCCGTATTTTGTATAGTTGTATTGAATATCGCAGGCCGTAAAATTATTTAAGGCTGACCGCGGGTTGGCCACCCCTGATCTACAGCCTTCATCCAAAAACTTGTGTGAAATTGTCTTTTCCTTAGTAGATATTAATTCGTATTAATATATTTACACAAATAAATCAATTCCGCCAATCTTACTCAGTAACTGATACATCGGTTATATTTCAGAACAAAAATAGTTGTTTAAATAATAGTTATTTCTAATTAAATTAAAATCACAAAAATTTTAAGACAATTGAAAAAAATGTCAAAATATCAAAATGCACAAAATGATAAGTCCTTTAAAATGGAAACAATCACTGGTGAGGAAATGTGTAACTACCAAGTGTGTCCTAATTATTTTCAAGTATACGTCATACTCAGATGAATAAACATTTAAATAACGATGCAATAAAAAAGTTGCGTAATTTTTTTATTCGATGACGTATTAATTCCACAACACGACGCATCTCGAAGTTTTCATAAAGAATATAGTGTTAATTAAAATGCTAAGTGTGTATTGCTGATGGCTAAGATCGAAGTTAAAATATTTCAGCGACTGCAATAATCTATCAACTGTTTATCTTTCATCTGTTCACATACTATGTTTCAACCAAAGAATATTGGAAGCAATGACGTAACATAATGAGCAAACGACTTCCCATGCCGCCATTCCCCCCTTCCACCAAGCAACAGCAGTCTGTTCCAAAGCTCACTTTTACTCTACACACATCGGATTTCGTAAGTCATTTAAAGTCGGGATTCAAACAATGATTTTTGCCTCTAGCAGCATATTACAACGAGATAAACGAGCCTGAGTTCACAGCGTCCTGCCCTTGATGCTACAAGAGAAACCCCGTACGATGCCAATGGTCGCAGTATTTTTCAAAAGAAAAAGAAAGAGTAGAAAAGGGAGAGGGGGAGGGAGTGTGCAGCGAGGCGGGTGAGGGGAAGGGAACAAGGAAAGGAGAGGGGGAGAACGTCTTTGAAGATGGCCGGGTTTGTCGGACCATCTGACGCTTGATAGTATCTAGCAAAAAAATGTATTTTTATATTGTTCAGCAATTGTGAAAAGAAAATACAAGCCAGTTGCGTTTCTTCACCCTTTCGCTCCACGATTTAATGGGAGTCTTGAAACTGAGACAAGAGCAGAACAACTCTCTTTTACACAGCTTTCTCTTCTCTACTTGTTTTAAATTACAAATTGGGAAAAGTTTTTCAGTAAACCATTTAAAAATTTGTCTACATTAACGATTATGTGATAAAAAACTCAATATTTATATTTTTTTTTATGTCTCATTTACAAAATTGCGATGCTATTGGAAAAAATAAACTTGAAATTAAGAATTCGAATAAGAATTGCATAACTTAAATATTGTTTGATGAGTGTAAAATATACATATCTTCGGAGCTCAGATAATCATGATTCAAAATAATAAAATTTGTAAGAGTCCATTATTATACATCTGAAGCTAAATAAAATAATCAGAACAACGAACTAAAAAAAAAAAATAGATATTTTTTGCAATATACGTCACTACATAAATGAAAAACACTGAACATGCAAAAGCATTCTCTTTTCCAAACAATAATTTAAAATAACTGAGCAAGATACTTTTAAAAAGAAAATAAAATCTAGCATAATATACAGAAATCAAGGTAAAAAAAATTACTTTAATAATAGTGCAAAGGAAATCAAATTTTTGCAACAAAAATGTACTTGAAACATTACGTATATATTTAATAAAATATTCAATATTGCAAAGCAAACATTTGTTCAAACATATTATATGATATAGAACATTACTCACCTTAAAAAAAAATGGATTTTATCCTAAGTTGGGTATTGACACTTTGCTCTGTGTCATAATCAAATCACAATGCACATATCACGCACTATAAATAAAAGTTAAACTGAAATCATGAACATTGAAATCAGTTCGATTTCAATAAAAACTACACGATAACACTAACAATCAACGACCAACCGTTCTCTTACAGAACACTCTAAAGAAACACACAGGCGCCGTATTTTCTCTCAACTCGTCTCGTGTTCGGGTTGCCATAACGCGACACGAATTTGAGTCGCCAAGTTGGCCGAGGCGAGAATTATGACTTGTAAACACGACACCAGCTAGACATTTTTATCACCCTCTGATTATCACTTTTAAATTGACCACTTTTTAACAATTTAAAAAATTTTAAAAATTTTCTATTTTTTGTAAGAAAATTTTTTAAAATAATATTAATTGCATAAATTTTTTTGAAATGTTCAAGATTGCTTTAAAAAATCGATATAATTTCTTAAAAATCTGCTCCTTAAAACAAAGGCTTTTAAGGTGAAAAATTGTCCAATATAATTTTCCTCTTTGTTATTTCAATGAAACTAAAAAGTAGAAGTTGCGGCTTTCATTTTCCTATTAATTAAGGCATAAACCAGGCAATTATACATCCGTATCATACAAAAATTCAGAACAAGCGTAGAATCAGTAGCCGAAAATGATAATCAAATCCAATTACATCCATACTGCATGACATTGGAACTGATTTTAAAATGCATAGCTTAACAAATTAAGGAACACAAAAAACATTTGTTTCTTAAGAAAAGGATAGAAAGAAGAAAAAAAAAAAACATGTTTTTTTTTCCAAGCTAAAAATTTTAATAGTTTATTTTTACAAACCTTGATGAATTTTCCAGAAAAATACTTTGGCCTTTTTGAAATATGTAGAGAATAATTAACATTTTATAAAGCTATACGGCTTAGTTATTTTTGAAAAAATATGGCTTTCGCGTAATATATACAGCTCAGTACATAATTTCTTAAAACAAGTTAATGTTATTACATTTTATGTGTAGACATCGTATCTATTGCAGAATAGTGGCGTACACAGGGATTTTTCAGGAGGGGTGGAAGATCGAAGATTCAACATTCTCGTATAATAACCCAATACGCCGTCAAACATATTCTCGTGATTTTATCGATTCTCGGGAACAAAAAAAAAAGCAAAAAATAAATTATTGAATAAATAATTACATTAATTAATAAAATAAATTACTAATAACAAATATTTAATTTAATTTTCCTTACTAAATACATAGGATTATAATCAATCGAAAAAAAATCAAGGGTGATGGAGGTGTCCGGATCCGTAACCTCCCCCCCCCCTTGTGTGTGCCACTGTTATAGAGTTCTATCTCGGAAGATTATACTAGCTGAATTAGTTACGAAGTAGTTTAAAATTTTGTTTTTCTAAGTAGTTATGAAGCAAAATTAATAAACCATGGATTAAAATTGAATAAGCATTTAAAAAGAGCTTAAATATCTTAAAAATTGTAAAAAAAAATATACAATGTGCATGACTAAATGAAAAATTTCAAATGCGTTTCTTAAGAAATAGTTTGAACAACAACAAAAAGATCATTAAGCACCTATATAATGAGTTAGAGCTGAGGTCTTCGACCTAGGTTCCCTGGAACTTTGGTGGCCGCGGTAGCCGAGTGGTATAGGTATCGGACTGTGGCTTGCTTTGTCACGGGTTCGATCCCAGTACCACTAAAGACCCGCCGTGTAGGGCAGCGATGTACGTTAAATCTGTCGAGAGCTGAAACGTCCTCCCGTTGGTGTGGTGTGGTAGTTAGGAGAGGGGGGTGCCAGCTCAGGTGTCGTCCACGTCACTTGACCATGGTTCAAAATTACGTGGTCCGTCGCCAAAAGCCCTCGTGTAGCTGAACAGTGCGACGTTAATATTCAATCAATCAATCCCTGGAACTTTGTCAGGAGTTCCGGACGTATCAGGGACTAATCAAAGCGCCGAAATTTTAGTAAAATTTTACCTTTTATAAAAGATCAAATTCTTAAAGTCTGTTTGCTTGCAAACATATTTTATAGATGAAATAAAATCTTGAATTTCGTAAAAATCACGTGCTTCAAGAATGAATCAACAAGTCTTCTGATTCATCAATCAGAAGACTTGTCATGAATTGAAAGGAATGACTTATCAACATAACAGATTCCACGTTCAAGTCTAAATTAAAGCAGGAACAGCTCCTACATTTTAGAATGTAAATTTTCAGAATACGCAAAAGTTTCTTTCACACAGCTATAAACATGTTAATGCCATTCTGAATAATGTATTTAAGTTAAAAATATTTGTCAACTGATGTGGTAACAAAAACAAAATACAGAAGCAAATTAACGCAGAATATGAAATGTGACTGCAGATAGCGTCAATATACCCAGTGCCGATTTAAGCTCATTTCGGGCTCTGGGCGCAGAAGATCTACAAGCCCCCTTGTCACTGGAGGATCGAAATTTATAGCCAAAAAATCTGGTTATGTTCAGCTTATCCGGGCCCCTGGGTGCCCACCCCAAACACCCAATGAATAAACTGGCATTGAATATACCAATTCGATAGTGTGTGTAAAAAAAAGGGCAAACACATATCCCAGTTTTAAATAAATATAAAGCAATAGTTTATATGACACCTGAAGCCCGAATTAATGAGTAAATTACTTTATTATGGGTAAAAAAAATTAATGAAAAATACAGTATTTTTTAATTATCTTTACTTAAAGTACCTACGACACATGTTGATCTACTTTAAATATCATTTCAAAATATATTCTTCTAAGGCTTTTTTTTTTCTTTTGGTTGGGGTTCCTATAGTTTCAAGCGTTCCGTGAGTCGACAAAGTTTGAAGACTTCTAAGTTCGAAAATCGGTAAAAAAAAAATTTATCCTTTTGGTAAACTTTATACTTTTTCACATTTTGCACTATATTTTCAATAAAATTTTATGACATGAAAATTCTAGATTTAGGAATTAACCCTCCGCCCGTATACTCTGCTAAATCTTTCTCGATCACATATTTGTCATCGATCTGTTTGAATAAGTGTAAAAAGGTTTCTAAACTGTCGAGAATTAACATTCTACTCAGAAGAGTCGATAGGTAAATAAATGAACTGGAAGTATTTTTAACTGGAAATTAACACTTTAGTGAAACTTTAGAGACCATGCCGACCATGTAAGACAATTTACATTCACAAAATATTTGCCAAATCAAATGAAATTGAAATGATACTGTTTGAAAAGAGAAGCAAACAAACTTTGATAAACATGACTAATGCAAAAGCAAATTAGTTCATAAGTTTTGAGGATTTTTTAAAAAAACCAAAAGAGGCGTATTACGGTAAGTTTTTAACAAAATAATGCATGCTTAATTTCTCTTTCATTCATTCACGTAAATTATTCAAAACTATAAATCCCTCTCCCTCGTTCTAAACATTAAAAAAATCATTTACTGTATTTTTTCATTGCTAAAACAAATATTTAAGTTTCTCTACACCTTAGCTATCATACTAAAAAAAACATACGAATATTAAACACATCTAAATAAGCAGTTACCGTAAAATCAGGCGTATAAAGCACACTATACTTTCAAGCTGTAATTTTTAGCTTTTAGGTACATTCGCCGTATAACGTGTACCCCCTTATTTAGGAAGAAACTTCAAATGTACGAGCGCAATGCTCGTTATGTTTGAAATCATTTATCCCTGGTACTATACCAAACCTTCGAAAAAAATAGTATACTTCTAGAATACAGCCCTTTAAATTCAAAAGGAATGTCATTTCTTTTAAATAAACAGTATTTCGATATATGTAGAAGTCTCATTTTTTTTTTCTATGCTCATTTTTTTTTATTTATTTTTAAAGCTCTTATTTTTATACCGGCATATAACACGCACCCGTAAATTTCGATCTTATATTTTGTGTTCAAAGTGCGCGTTGTACGTTGGATTTTACGGTTGTTTGAAACAGCATATAATTGTGCACAATCAGCACTTTATTATTCTAAAATATATATTTCAACGAAGCAGAAATTATTTAAAAAGAAAACAAAAAAGTTTCATTGTGCATCAAAAAAATTATTTACATGCGCATTTATCTACCTATCATGACGCGGAAAAAACACACCCATAATATTATGCGCATGTTTTTTTATTTCCCATCTCACTCTAAAAATATTTTTAAGCTGATTTCATCAAATAACGTCACAATTTTCGTTTACCAAATAATGAGATATCACAAACTTTAAGAGATCAAAGGTAATGTTGACAGCTACGAACACTACAAATTAAGTTATCTTTAAAAGTGGTTGAGTGTTAAAGGTATTTGAACCCGTAACGTACGAGATATTCAATTTCTAGCATTGTTTCGAAAATACGGAAGTTTCGTATAAACTTTTAAGTCTTGGTATTTTTTTAAATCGGGTCGAATATTTCACTGTGCCTTGGTTTACTTTGAGGAAAACAAATATAAGTACCTAGCTTGATTTTCCATAGTCAATTCTTGCCATTTATAAAATATTCTTTCCAAAATCTTCGTACGAAATAGTTTATAAATCAAGAATATTGAAGTTTATTTTTGAATCACGTGGTTACTCTGTTTCCTTACGGGAACAATAAAACTAATTTAACTGAAAAATGCATCCAGATCAATCCCTTATAATATTTTTAATCGCATTTTATACGTCACTGTGTTTATTTTAATGTAACTGAAATTTCTAAGAAAAATTATGCCGTATAAATACTACATTGTTTTAGAAAGAGATGTAAATTTAGAAATTAAATTAAAAGATATTCTTTTTGTAAAATTATGTTCTGATTGTGCTAACCTGTTCCGAATTTCAGTGACTTGTCCTGCACTGAAGCTATCCCAGAAAGCGTCACATATATTGAGAATGTAACTTTTCAATATTTGAAATTTTGATAAATAGATTAAAGCTTAATGTCATGAAATAAATGAGAAGCAATATCTTTTTTTTAAAAGAAAAAAAATTACTTTTTTTAAACTTTTTATACTGATTAAAAGATTTTCAAGTCAAATTTTTACCAATCGAAATTATTTGAATCACTTAATAAAACAACACGTCCGACTTACAAAACAGATTCTTGCAATATGATGTCTAAGGTTTAATCAATTTA
The DNA here is from genome assembly GCA_019973935.1 of Trichonephila clavipes. NCBI lineage: Eukaryota > Metazoa > Arthropoda > Arachnida > Araneae > Nephilidae > Trichonephila > Trichonephila clavipes. The sequence goes on from BMAU01003842.1 coordinate 321,245, forward strand.
AGGACAAAAAAGTTGTTACTGCACTTTTTAAATTTGCAGCATCTAATTATACTGAATCACTTAATAACAGAGTTCAAATATTATTCATTAAGATCAATCCTTTTCAACAAAATAAAACATATAAACAGTATAAATAAAATTTTAAATTCTTATTTGAGGTATTAATGATAATATTTATGATAATATTTATGTAGACATTTTAATATTTACTCTTAAATACGATTTGCATTTCCTTATGAAATAAATTTTGTTACAACTAAGCGTACTTGTAATTTTTTTAAAAAAATTAGAAAGGATTATTTTTTAAAGCCTTTAAGAAAGTTTAATATATGGTATATATAAACAAGAGTTTTTAACTTCGAAGATTACTTCCGGAGAAAAAGATTTAATTTCTATTATATTTATCATATATTCCAAACACACTGATCGCGTTATTTGTGTACAAAATTAAACGGGAAATTTAAATATAAAAAAATAGTAAATCATCAGTTTTTCTAAAAATTACTAGTATTTCAAAATTTTCCCTATTAAAAATCTTTTAAAGAAAGTACTTTAGTATTTATTTATCTACTATATTAGAAACTATAGTTTATGAGGAAATAAATAGAAATATTGTATGGATGTATTATATATTATGAGTTGTAATTTATTTGCTTACACCAGGGTGGCCGACCTTTTGGGGAAGAGTATCACTATCTGATAAAAGTTAGTTTATATATATATATATGTGTGTGCCCTTTCTATATAGTTTCTGCATTAACGTGAAATGTGTTAATCTTTTTCCTCCACAACCGTAACAAAAAATCAAACAGTTCTTGTTCACAGAAAAAGATGTATGAATAACTAGGGTAGAAAAATACAATATTTTCCTTGTATTCTTAAATTTAAACTATTTAAATGCCCCATAAAATCGGTAAGAAAAGCTAAATCCCCATAGCCCAATCTTCATTTTTGAGTAGCAAGCAAGCATTCATTGGGCAATTTTCATTGGCCTTCACACACACACACAGGCACTGTTTTTTCCAGATATTTTAAAACATACTCCCTCAAAATTTAAAATCTCACGAGTGCATTTCTTTTGGAAAGTCAGCGCATATAACAATGAAGAAGCATGACCTACATGATAATATTTTCCAATATAATTCAATTAATTATATGTATATTTAAAAATAAGTTTTGCGAGGGGTTTTTTTTTGTCTGAGACAACACCCTTTCCAAAAAGCTGTAAGAAAATTATCATCTTTTCAAATTTTTCAATGAGTCTTCGCGTGCCACTACAACTCCACCATGCCACACTGTGGCACGCATGCAGCTGGTTGAACACCCCTGGTTTACGCGTTAATTTTCATGAAGTGTAAATCAAAAACTTTTTTACAAACAATTAAAGTATTTGTAAGTTAACTATCCTTTTCTTCAATTTTGATTTTATTTCCGTAGACGTTAATCCTTTTTATTCTGTGATTATTGTAAGAACACATTTAAAATCTGTCACTTAAAATAGCTTCCATTCTTGTGAAATACTCATTTTGTTAACTAACTTATATGCATAAATTATCTAAAAGCTTCACTTTTGTTTTATCATTCTATTCCGAGCATTAACCCAAAAAATATTTACTGCTGTTCATTTGCTGAACTTATATCAGGAATGACGTATGAATACATTCGATTACCTTTCAAGGACTTATTTTTTTACTCGTCATCTTGTCAAGTATAAATCAGGGTTTTAATAAGGAAATACATGAAATTAATCAAAATCAAGGCTGCGGCAATGTCTAAACATTCAAGTGAGATTACGACTTTCTCTCTCATTCTTTCTCGCAATATATATATATATATATATAAATGTAATGATAAAACTTTAGCAGTGCATAATTTGTCGTGGCGAGTGGTTGATTTAAACAACGGCGAACCAAAGGTAAAGCGTGGCCGGTGGTGTGTTTCCTGTATGTTAATGCATTTTCTATGGAAAGATCGACGAGGCAGTCTGGTAAATTAGTAAATCCAATTTATTGAATATCTTGAATTGATTGATTGATTGATTTAATATTAACGTCGCACTGTTCAGCTACACGAGGGCTTTTGGCGACGGACCACGTAATTTTGAACCATGGTCAAGTGACGTGGACGACACCTGAGCTGGCACCCCCCTCTCCTAACTACCACACCACACCAACGGGAGGACGTTTCAGCTCTCGACAGATTTAACGTGCATCGCTGCCCTACACGGCAAATATCTTGAAACACCTAGGCATATTAATTACGATGAACATGGACGACACAACACAGACAAAGAAACTACAACACAAAGCAACCGGCTACATGACTAGAGAAACGAGCGAATAGAAAGAGAGACGGGATTTCCAGAGACATCGGTTTTTATACTCGACGGTGAAGACCACGTGATATTTTTGTAATAAGAGTTCTGATTGGTTACAATGGGGGGGAAAGTGATTTATGATGCAATAATATTAGTCGATTACGATTAAGATCAGGGTGTTAGTTTCGAACCAAATAATTAAAATATTATTTGAATATTATTAAAAAGAGTTAACTAAAAGGATGCTAAGGGGGTCCTAAGCCAGTGACAGCTCGGGAAATCATAATAGTTTTTTCCACTCTAGCTAAATTTCTCTTTTTTGGTTTGTAATGGTTCCATGTTCTTGGTTCTTTCGGTTTGATCTTAAGATGTTTTAGGATTTATTAGTCTTCTTTTTAACTTATTTACTGCTATATATATAAATATATTCATTTTTACTTTTAAAAGTGTAGGAGTGGGAAGGCCCATTGAGACACCAGCTAAGGGGAATGGGTAGTTTCCCCTCCCCCTTGGAATGTGGAATGGCAAGTGGCAGGCATTCGGTCTTTGGGTACGACGGAGTGAAGTCATGTCCGAACGTTGCTAAATGTACAATAATTGTTTTCTTTAAATGTTTTTTTTAAATAAACCTTAATTTTTAAAATTTAAATGCCAGGTTTTTTTAATTTGTTCCGTGCCCATTGATTAGAATCAAACTTTACTAAAAGTATATTCAAAATAAGTGTTCTAAAAATTAAAAAAAAAATCTAGATTTAATTACAGCTCTGACCACTTCTCATTCATTCTATTGATAAATTATCACACACAAAAAATAAAAAAAATCGGCGTATAACGTGCTCCTATACTTTTAAGCTGCATTTAAAAAATTGTTGGTACATTCGCCGCATAACACGCGCATTCCCCTTTTTTATGAAGGAATCTAAAATGTGTGTGTGCAATGCTCTCATGTTTTAAGTCATTCATTCAAGGTATTATCCAGGATTTTTTGAAAATACTGTATACTTCTAGAACTACAACGCCTTAAGTTTATTAGGTATGTCATTTCTTTTAGTAAACAGTATTCAATCTATGTAGAAGTATTACATTTATCTCTTTTTTTTTTTATTTATTTATGAAGCTATCACTTTTATAGCCGGAATACAACGCGCCCTCGTAAATCTCGATCTTATTCTTTTGTGTGTTAAAAGCGCACGTAAAACGCCAGATTTTAAGGTATTTATAAATTCTTTCACATTTACTAATCAACGTAATTTAAATTATAATCAAGTTTAATTTTTGAAACACTGCTTTGGCAATCTAATTTTAATATGAAATTTTTTCATGATTTAATCCAAAAAATGTATTGAGAGTACCAGAAAATTTCGACCATAAGAATTTTTCTAGTAAATATAATCCGTACGTTTATTATTTTTTTTAAAAAATTTAACTAGTTTAAACGTAAATAAGTTTATATTTTTATCATACAAAATATTTGTTTACATTTTCATTTATCGTTCTCTTAAAAGGCGATTACAAAGTATTAGTCCTTCGTTCGAAAACAACCATAAAAAAAGCAAGCCAGCAGATAATAGCGATTTACAAAAATCTGTCTGCTGAAAGCTTTAGAAGGCAGTGAAGTAAACAGTTGCTGGTGAAATCCTAGAGTTTGACCCTTCATACAAAATCATTCACGCGACAGTTTCGAGATAGAGAAAAAAAGGGGGGTCTGAAAATGACCATGAATAAAGCAACAACACAGAAAACTCAGGTTAGTACTCGGAAATCTACTTTCTCAGCAACTGGGTTCTTTGACCCCTTCCTTTTTAAAACCTTACAATTACTCGACGGGGTGGCTGATCCAGTTTGACGGGGAGATCTATGTAGAGCAATCACTTATCGACCCTTCAGAAAACAGGGGGTTGCCTTTCAGGAGAAAGTGCATGATAAAAATGGTTACTCCTTTGTAGATTTGCTAAAAATATTTCACAAATATCTGTTTGTAAGGGGACTGATAGAAATTCCAAGGAAAGGAGAATTTCTGTTATCCCTTACAAGCGATTTTTTTTTATCGCATTCTTAAACACAGTTTTAAAAAAGCCCGTTAGAACAGAAGACAAAAAATAAATAAATTCAGATAATAAAGAGCACGTCTTAAAGCATGGGCCCGGGGCCCAGGGTCTCGCAATCTGCGGGGCCTTGTTTCGTTTTCGATTCTTTATTTAGATCACGATCCGAACTATTTTTATGGTTAAACATAATTCCCGTACATATTCTCCGAAAAATAGGGAATTTGAAACTGTAAGTTAACTGGTAAAAGTAGTAAGACTATCAATATGGGATGACCGTTGCCTAGGCCTAATACCATAAATAATCATTCAACTCAAGAGTCGAAATGTGGTTATCGGTTGAGCCGGTTTGTGTCTAGGTTTTTGAGATAGTTAATCGTGCAGATATATTTGTTTCAAATTACCGTTTGAACGAGTATTAGATAATGCAAGCTATATACTGTCTACTTTTAACACTAGAAAGACAAACTTAGTATATACCTATATTGCTCAAAAGCAGTCAAAATGACTGCATTGTGAAAGAATGATTAATGTGTACAGAAATTTGTTTAAAATTAACTTTCGATATTTTGTATGTTATTTACAGTCATAACAAGTTATTAGTAAATAATAACAAAAAAGATTACTTCACTTGGGAAAAAAAATATGTTCTAAAAAATTCTAAGAAATTGTACATTTTGTATGTAATTGTTTTTCTAATTGAATCTAAAAAGCAGTCAAATGACTTCCTTGGGCAATCTAGTGTTAAAAGTGTCAGGTAGGGCCTACTTTTTCATAGGGACCCAGGGCCTCAAAGAGTCTTAGCTTCCAATATTTAAGCTAAATGCTGCACTTAAAGTGGCTCGTATTTTATCGACCTTAAATTTAATTTTCTTTTAAAATTCTTTAGATTTATTTTATGTTATAGAGAAAAATAAATTGTTAAGTTTAAGAGTTAGTTTTAAAAAAGAATATCAAGTTTTGACTTGAATGCTTGAAAAATAACCAGATTTTTGAAAAAAATAAGGACAAAACAGCTTCATAAACTTTGAAACTATTTTTAAAGACCAAGAGCTTCATAAATACGATCTTTTCCAAAATGTTAAAAAAAATTATGTAAACTATTCTACATCATTTTTAGCTAGTGACGTTTAGGAGTAGTTACAAAAAATATATGTAATTTCTGATGAAATTTTGCTACTGAGACTATTGATATTTAAATTAAAAATACATACGAACCATTTTATTAAAGTATTTGTCTTTAACCCTTTATCTAGCGACGGTACTTATAAGTACTACTCACTTTAAAATTACATAGAATAACCATTTTTACGAATATTCTTACGATACGTTGCAGGAATATTCTTTTAAATATCTTCTTCCAAGATACATGGCAGCACGGGTTGTGCGATGAGTATTTTAGAGGCGAATAGTTTTATAGCAGAAATTGCGTTTTCAGCGGATTGTGAAGATTGTCATTTTTGTCCCGAAAAAATAGTTAATGTCAAAAGGTAAATGTCTTATTTTTTTTGTATGTTAATGAAGACATTAGAAAACGATTTGACTATTCATTTTAAGTGAACAGTGTGTATAATCAATTTAATATTTGAATTTCTTTAATTAATTAAGCTCTAACGGATTAAATTTCAAAGTTGAGTATTTTGCTTATGTAAATCCCTTAATTTTCAATGTAGTGATAAAAAAAATATTGCATGAAAAAAACTGCGGTAAATCATAATGCAGTAGATAAAGGGTTAAAGAGTATAATACAGTTTATAATTCTATAAAGTTTTATACATCAAATACTACTATTTTAGTGCAACGCAAAAATTGCGTAATATTTATTACAAAATTATTTCTTATATTCATATGCTTATAATTTTTAAAATTATGATTATATTTCAAACATTTTGTATTCTTTTGAAACCATAATCCTTTGTAAATAATGTGTAAAATATTCGAATTATTCAATTAAAATTTAAAAGAATTATACCTGTTTGAAAATTGTTTATATTTTCACCACTGAGACATCTTAGAGAGCAAGAGCACCCGAGCCCATACTCCGCCAGAAACCTACTCTTTGCTGTTTCAAATGGCTTTTTCTATTTGTCTACAGCGGTGTAATATACACAAATAATACTACAAATACTATTTAAGATGAAGAACATAAATGGCAGTAACTATCAAAGTTTTCAAAATAAACAACTCAAAAATTTATTATTTATTCCATTTGTTAATTTAAAATTGTAATAAATCAGAATAATTTTGCGCACAAAATTCCCACCATTTCAACACATTTTAAAAACAATTTCTTTTTGATAAGTTTAATGAGAGTTTCTTCTAAATGTGTAATTTATTTAGAACTAATCCTTAAATGCATGAATTGTTATTTTTATTAAATAAAATTTGAAATCAAGTGACAAATGGTTGCAGTTAAAAAAACACTCCCACAAAAATTTTTTGAATATTGATGTATTTTTTACACCACAAAAAAAGCTACATTTTTCTTGTATAAATTTATTAGTAAATGCAATAATATAAATATTATACGTCACTTTTACTTTGTTTCTATCCGGAAACAATTTTCACTGTATGTTTTTTATTTTTATTAATGTAAATAAACGTAATTCGTAACACCCGTCGGAAATGAAATTGTACTCAGTGCGCCAACAATGAAAATTGTCGTAGATAAAGAAATAAACAAGCAGATTTTAGTTGCGATCGGAAAGAATAAAATTAAAAAAATTCATTACATTAAAAAAAAAAGCACTACACTAAAACTGTGTACAAAAAGGTTGCTACATAAAGGGACAAGAGGTTTTAAAACATACGATGGAGATTCACATCACTGTATATTTAAGGGTTAAACATTTTTTTTTCCAATTCATAACCGATTTCTGCATAAAAATGGAATCGTAACCGATTTAATTATGTTTATTTAATTCTTTAATTTGTATTGTCATTCAATTCTTAATATTAGTTTACTTTCTCCTATGTTTATATATGTATATCTTGTTCAAATTTTCAATCGCGTTAATAAAATACTTTCTATTCATCCATTAAAGTTCAAATACATTTTTTAAAACTTGTAGTGGGCGACACTTGATGTTAATACAGTTTTTTCAAATATTAATTCACTAATTAAATTAAAAAATGAATAAATAGTAACAAACAAAAATAATAGACCAACAGCATATATAGAAAGTGAAATCATTCGTTATGTCCCTGTAGCGCGATGGACTTCTAATCCAAAAGTCGTCGGTTCGAATCCCACTTGTAATGGCCTAATTTCTGAAAATGTGATTTCTTTTTTTACTATACTATATTAGAATAATTAAATTTAATTAATGAATAAATAGTAACAAGCAAAAATAATATTCCTACACCATATATAAAAAGGAAAATCGCTCGAGGTGTCCATGTAGTGCAATGGATAGCGTGTTGGACTTTTAATCCAAAGGTCTTGGGTTCAAATCCTACCTGAGAGAGCCTAATTTCTGAGAAAAAATGTGATTTTTTTTACTATATTGATAAATAAGTAGTAACCAAACAAAAAAATGTAGTCCAACACCATATATAGAACGGAAAATGGAAATTTGCAAGGAAAATCGCTTTCTATTTTGTCACTTAACATTGTGATTCTATCATATGTATATACATATTAATATTAATTGTAACTATTTAATAACAAGTAACAAATAAAATTTTTCTTTGTTGACCTATATAAGTAGGAATTGACTTAAAAATTTTTTTATATATTACTTTTTTTATAAATATAAACTAATTCTGGTTTTTAGTTTTGTATCAATAATGTAAGAGTATAAATGTGTGGATTTTTGGCTCATATACATTTATTATTCTCCGGAAAAATATTTTTGACTGTCAACATAGATTTTGCGGCTTATAACATAGGCCTTATTAATCAAAGATGTTTTTCTGGTTTGACGTGCAGCGAGGCTGATGTATCTTAAGTTTTTCAAGACTCCAAGTCCCCACGTTAGCGTTTAGGATAAGGAGAGCGGGGTGATATCTCGGGTGTCGTTCTTATTATCTGATCATGACTCAGTCTTATAAAAATTCCGACAGCTATCAAGACCACTCACGCCCTTTTGAGTACTACTCTTTATCACTGACACATTTTCGCTCCATTTCAGAGTGAAAGATATGCGAAAATGTTGTTTAAAATGCTAGAGCTATAAGAAAATGTTACAAAAATGTAGTGAAACATGTGTCGTGCATTCATCAATAATTATCTCATCCAAAGGATTTCAAAAAAATTATGAAGAAATGTCGAAGGATAATGAATATATTGATTTTTAAAACCAATATATTCATAAAACAATTAAAAATTCGACTTGGTAACTTGGAAAATAATGATATTCTTTTAGATTTGATCATTTTTTTAAACGTACAATATTTGAAGAAATATACCAGGAAAGGTTAAAAAAAAAAGATCTAACGAAATTGATATCTGATTATATAATGCATTAAATTTTAAAAAAATGATTAAAAATTTAATTTTATCCCTTCAACACACACACACTTCCAGGAATAACGTTGGAAATAAACTAATAATATGGGATATTTTTGCTGACAAAGCTTCTAAATTTAAAACCATTAGGTTTAAAATTATTCGAAAGCTACAGCTGTGGAGAGTAGAACTTTGGAAAATAAGGGGATATAAGTATTCAAATATGACAAAAATATTTAGGGAACGTTTTCCTATTACTGCGACTTCAGTTCTTCGTGAAAGGATATTTCTTAAACCAGGACAAATTTTAAGCGAAATGAGATCCAGGTTATCTCCTTTGAAAAAGTGAAACTTTTGTTAACTTGTTCTTAAATTGTAATATTCTTGACAGGTATTTATTGAGATTTTGATTTGCAATACTTTAAATTTTCTATCTTAAAATCTGATTATGCGTCAGGGCCAATTTAAGCTCATTTCGGGTCCTGGGCGCCAAAGATCTACGGGCCCCCTTGGTACTGGAGGATCGAAATTTATAACTAGAAAATCTGTTTAAGTCCAATTTATCCGGACCCTCCGAGCCTCTCCGGACCCCTGGGTGCCCGTCCCAAGAGCCCAATGGATAAACTGGCACTGTTATGCGTTTATAAATTCCAATCACTCGTGTGTTTATATTATTTAGTTGTTTTGAATGTATATATATATATCTTTTAAAGAGGTATAACAATTTTTCTGAAATTTTCTCTGTCTGCTGATAAAATTAGAAAATGCTGTGTGTATCTCTTAGGTGTTAGTACAATTTCAAAATATGATTCGTTTAAAAATTCAACTGATTTAATTTTTCTTTAGATATGTAAAATAATCGAGAGTGTGTGTGTGTGCATGTATGGTAATTCTTTAGAGTTAAGTTCCTTTGAATATAAAGGTTTTGTTCAAAGGCTTTAATTAACAGATGAATAAGAAACTGGTTAAAGGGAACTTCTTTAAAAAACAATTGAAAAAGGAACAAATAAATAAAATTCATCTAAAAGAATAGAAATTCCCATCCCTACGTACGATCCCAAAATCAGGGAAATTTTTTCAATCAAAATGTTAAATGCTTCGTTTTTTGTTGGGGGCTTTCTTTCTTTTCCCTTTTAAAGTCATTGCTTCAAAAAAATTCAATTTTAAAATAAAAAAAATATTACCTTGGATTTCACAAACAAACGAAACTTAAAATGGAAATCCAAAAGCTAATGGAGATGATTTTTTTATGAGAGTATCCAGTAGAGATGAATTTTTCTAACAGATTATTTTGAAATAGAAGGAAAGGACAAGATATTTCTTTTTTAAAGTACAAGATATCTCATTAAGTATTAGTTGAAAACTTCGCTCTCTTCTTGTAGGTAATCCCTACAAACGTTGTAGATGTTAGCTCAACTTGTGAAGCAATATACGCAAATCCCCCAACATACTCTTTACTCACTCGAAACTCCAACTGATCAGAATGTTTCTTTCTAATAGTTCTGTAACCAATGCTTGTTTACAAATAAGGTAAACAAAATATCGGTGTGTGTGTACATACTTTTCAGTTCACTTCAGTTCATTTAGTGACATTTAAATCATTAGCATTTTTCATAACAAATATATAACTCATTCTAGAGTTTGCAATCCCGTGTTATATCTTCAATCCCGGGATTTCGGGATTACGTTATCCAAATCCCGGGATTAGGATTGGACTATTTATTGAAAATACTTGCACATTAGCATAGTTCAAATCGCGTAATAAAACTGAAAATATAATTAAAAATTGGCTTAATATTAATTTTATTGAAACAAATAAAAATCTTAATCCTTACTAATAAATATTATAAACGCGAAAGTTTGTTTGGATGTTTGGTACTCTTTCACGCAAAAACAACTGATTGGAGATTTTAATGAAACTTTACAATTATATAGCTTATACATCAGAATAACACATAGGCTATAATAGATATTGTGTGAAGTGTCCAAAATATAATGATAATTGTCAAGTAATTAGGAAAAAATTCTGCCATCTGCAAGGAATTCTGGCGTTCGCTGCAAAAAAGCCCGCGACAGCATATATATCTCTTTTATGTGAGAAGCAAACTTTCACTTTTGTTTTGTCTACGCCAGGCATTCGCTTCTAATTTATTTCTTTGATCAGTGTATTGTTCAGTACTATAGTTTTTACTTTAAAATAAAACTAAATTTTGAAGGGAGAGGTTGTTTTAAATCTATCTTTATTTAAATAGCTACTATTGATTTTTTTTCATGTGTAAGCCATTATCGCCAAAATAGTGAACCATGCGTACAATAAAAACTAATAATTTATTTCTGTGCACATTTTTTTTATGATTTTATTATCCACATTTGGTATATATAGTAACAAATTGGTTTTTATATCAAAATAAATACTTTTATCGCTTCTGGTACTTAAAGTAGATAAACTTTGTCTTTCACACTGCATCATTTGGACATATTTGCATAATTTGTTTGTGGTTGGTAGTTAATTATAAAGCTATAATTTTAATTGAACAGGCAGATATTGGATTTTTTAAGTGTAAAAATAATAACTACTGTACTGCATTTTTTGGAGTGAGTGAGTAAGTGAATGTTAACGTGGCACTGTTCAGCTACACGAGGGCTTTTGGCGACGTACTACGTAATTTTGAACCATGGACTAGTGACGTGGACGACACCTGAACTGGCACCACCTCTCCTAACTACCATACCATACCAATGGGAGGACGTTTGAGCACTCGACAGATTTAACGTGTATCGCTGCCCTACACGGCGGGTCTTTAGTGGTACTGGGCTCGAACTCGTGACAAGGCAAGCCACGATCCGATACCTTGACCACTCGGCTACCGCGGCCACTGTATTTTTTGGAAGTGTAGAAAAAGTACCTACTAAGAATTATGTTGCGGAAGCGTAAGTCTAATCTTTCCCAAAGCTCTAATAAAGCTCGAGCTATAAAAATAGCTAGACAGTTGCCAACTTGACTCTATCGCCAACATTTCGCTCTGTTTTCATTGAATGACCCTTATAATTTAAGAAATGGCGTTGCTTGCGAATATTAAAATTTTAACATAAAATAAATATAACAGAAAGTAATATTAACGTATTACACTTCCTGATATAAATTATTTACACTATTTTAAGTGTTCATTACACAAAATTTGTAACAATTTTGCTGAGCAGAGACCAGCTTAGGAAGGTATTTTCAAAAATCGACCCTCAAGAGAGTTATGGGGAGTTACAAATAAAAAAAAAATCCTTTTTATCAGCTATTAGATCTATAGATTTAAAATTTAACACAAACGTATTTTTTCCCTTTTTTTTTTTTTTGTTCAGCTGAGATATGCAAAGGCTTTTTTGTTCAATTTGCAATTCACGTAAAAATTAACTCATTAAAAACTTCTTTATCCTTCAATTTGTGTATTGTTTAATTTTTCAGTTCAACAGTACGAAGAACGGGTATACCAGCTAGTTCATCGTATAAAACAAATAAAAATAGCACATAATGAAATTAAAAGGACATTTCTTCATTTCTTGTGTTTCTGTAAATAAGCTTTTAAAAATCACAGCTCGTAAAGCGTTTCATCGTTCAAACGGCTTCTTATTTTTGTAACAAATTGTCCTGCCGAAGAAGATACTCGTTCGGATTCTATACTAGTAGGTGTTATCGTTATTAAACAGGAGTATGTTTTTTTCAGAAAGTCACCACTTCTCCCTCCATTTTCAAAAAAGAGATTTCTTTTTGAATTTTTTTGACAGTGTCTCAAATCTAATACTGCTTTGGAGCATGTACCTATTTGATAACTTTATCTAGTTCTTCTGCTACACTTTTCTTCTACTACTGTTTTTGTGTATAAATTGATCCAGTTATTGAATAAGAATGTGAATCAATTTCAAGTGTTACCATATTTGAAATAGTAGATCCAAAGTTGCATGAGCTGTTAGTAATGCAAGGGCATTTGAAGTATCTCAAGTCTTTCAAGCAGGTCCGCTATTAATTAACGACATTTAATTGAAGAAGAAAATGTGAAAAAAATCTATTCTTCAGATATTGCTTATATTATTGTGTAAGTATTGCAGTGAGCTATTTAGATCTGAGAGAGATTCTCCCATACAAGAAGGGAGGGCTGCACATATATTTTTTTTTACTCATATCACTTGTATTTGCACAAAAAAAATTCTACGTACATAAGGAAAATTCTTAGAAAATTTTGAGAACAAAATTTTAAAATTCAGACAAAAATTAAATCCCGGGATTAGTTATTTCAATCCCAGGATTTCGGGATTGGAAAAAACACTGGGATCCCGGGGCTGCAAATCCTAACTCATTTGTATTTCTAATCAATCCACTTATTGGTTCTTTGTGTAGAGTTTTAGTAAATTGCAGTACATTTCACACTAGCTACTGATAGATACAGTTAAGTTTGTATTAAGAATTTGATGATTAAAGTATTAGATAGTTATTCATACCACATAACTCAAGTATAAAAGCATAAGGAGTTTTTAGCACAAGCGCCTTCAAAATACTGAGTTATATAAAATAGAATAACCCTAGGAGTTTTATAGCGTAATTTGTGCTGTACTGGGAGTTTTGCATACGATTGCAGGTAGTACAAACAGCTTAGAATAATATTTTTAGTTACAAACCCACAAAGGTGTTTCAAACATTGAATAAAAGATATCCCAAATCCATGTAAAGTTTACAAAATTCTTGTAACCAAGAATGCGCTATAAGTATAATGAATGTTTACCCTCTATTCAATTTTTCTGCATTTTTACATAAAGTAAAATACAAAAGCAATAGTTACCTTTTATAACAGATTTTCATTCTAAATAAACTATTATTTAAAGATTGCTTTTATAGAAAGAACCAAAATCGATAAGAATACAATAAAATGGAATTTAAGAACTCTGTATTTTACGTGTTAAAAAGTAAAAGCATGATACAGTATGCTAAGTTTTTCTTCAAAATTATCTCTAAGAAAGGATATTAGTTATCTCTGAATATAAATCTGGCGTTTATTCTTTGCAACATACTTTTAAGAAAGATTACGATAGATATAAACAAAATGTGTTAATTACACAACTTAATCATTCTGTAAGTAATGTTTCAATGTCTTTTCAAGTAGTCTCCATTTCCTTTTTTTAATTTTAAAATGGAGCAGGAAAATTGCGGTAATGAATCAGAGATACTTAAATTTGATATTGCACTTTTTCCTTACTCGATTATTTTTAGCTACCTTTTCATCAAGAACTTTCTCCGAAGTTATAGAGGGGGGGGGGAGGATCAATTACTATTAAACTGAGTACAAAAAGATGGAAAAGATTTTCTATTTTGAAGATTTAATCTTAGAGGTAGTAGCTACAATGCAGTCAAGCATTAAAAAACTTTATACTTCATATTATTTTTGAATTTCTCTTAAATATAAGCAGCATTTTAAATTGACTGCGACAAATCCTGGAATCAACAATCCAATAAAAACTTCGAGACAAATGAGTAAAGGCTTGGTTTAAATAAATGACCCACTAGAGCGGATTTCTCGCGACGAGCCACGCAATTTTTTGAAATGACTAGTGTGGCGATTTGATTTGAATTTACATCACACTGTGAAGCAATATGAATGCTTTTGGTGACGGACCTCGTAATTTTGAACCTCGGTCAAGTGACAAGAATGAATGATGAGGACAATAGTTTAAGTTGCTACCTAACTTCTAACTTTCACACCCAGCCCCACAAGAAAAAAAAAAAGTTTAGATTTTGTTTTATTTCATTAGCAGCAATCTTCATTTTTTGTATGGCCAATCTTTAATTTAATTGGATCATGAAATGACGACTCGAATCAAACATTCTGGGCTATAAAGATCGCCACTAAGACACACAAAATTTCCACGGCTCTGCTGAGTAAAGAGAAATTATTCTTTTCCGATCGATTGTGATAGTTTATTGACGTCGCAGTTTGAAGCAGCACACGGATTATTCATGAAGGGCCTTAATATTTTGAACCACGATCAAGTGGCGAGGACCACACCTAGAGCCCACACTTCTCTCCAAACTTCCACACAACGATAATGCAAAGATTTCGAGCCCCTCAATCCCGTGGGTCTTTATTACCTGCCTGATTCGAATCCATAACTTAAGTTTGCGACCATGACAACTAAGCTAACGCGATTCCCTGATTCCTTTCTGGTGTACTTTATAACAGTGCTTTTTCCGAAATACGATCTTTTCTGTTCATTGCTATCCATAAAATTATTCCGAAGTCTTTGGAAAGCAATAAAATGACCTTGACAGTGTTTGCGAAAGATTTTCAGAGGATTTTCTTATTTTTATTCCCTTTCTCCCCCCTCAATACACCACATACGCTTGCATATGTGCAAAACGGTGTCATTGGGGAGCGAACAGCTTAACTATTAATCGTCAGTTAAGGAATTAATTATGTACAAATTATCTCGATAAATGTTAATTTTTGCTTAGAATTTTACGTGTTTAATTAAATATGGCAAGCCCGTGGGGGGTCACCGGTAATTATTAAACTTGTTCTTAACTTAGTATTGTTAAATTAATTATAAAATAAATGGTGCCGTACTGATACATTTATAAGTGTACTATATCAGCGCAATTATTTTTTTAAATTATATCAGAATGTATTTTGTTTACTTTCAATAAATTAATAATTTTTTTAAAATAATCTTTTGTTTTCGACTTTTCAATATTCCCTAGGGTTATCACGTCCCCCTAGGGGGCGCACCCCACATTTTGAGAAGCGCTGCTTTATCAAGAATATTAATCTTATTTGAAGTTCAAAGCAAAAATAAATTATAGTTTGAGGTATACTGACTAATTCTGAAGTCGCTATTCAATTGTTACTCCCGTCTCATGATAAGTTTTTCAATTACGACAGGATATTTGAAATATTCCTCATTTACTTAGCTCTTGAAATAGTGTCACACTACTGGAATCGTGACTTGACCTTTCAAACAGCTGTGTCGGGTGGTGCAAAGGTCTTCATATTTTTGAACCTTGGTCTAGACACAAAAAACTTACTATGTAACTTCTTGACATAAGGGATATATTTTACGTAACGTATCTCCTCAAGATTCCCTACTTATGGAATCTTAAAGAATAACCTCATGACCTTTTTCGAGTCGGCTGGTGTACTTGATATTAAACGTGAGTCATAAGTTGATTTACTGAACGATACGGAATTTCTACATCAAACGATGTTTGAAATAGATGCGCGTTTCTGTGGCCAGAGAAAAAAAAAGAATCTTTAAAACAATAAAAGACAGATTTTTCTAATTTACTGGGAAAATACAATACACAAATGAATAAAACTAAAAATAAATTTAAACAGCTGATTTCTCAAATTTACTCAGATACGAGTAATTTAAACCATTTTTTTTCCAACCATTTCTTGCTTATTCGATTCATTGATACAATTCCTTTCTCACCAAAAGGAAATAATTTGTTAATGATTTAAAAAAAAACAACAGTTCTTAAATTTGATAATATTTATGATGAATAGCTATTTACTATTTTCACGTCACGAAAATAGTTATTTTAAGTAATGAAATGGGCTTATTCACATTTTGAGAGAAACGAAAATTTTTAGATGCAGATCTCAGATATTTTCTTGAGGATAATATTCATCTCTCTCAAATTTCTTTTACATCAACTCTCATTCCTATTAAACATTTCAAATTCAAAAATGGCAAAATTTCTCAACGACTTAAAAAACAGCATTTCCTTATCCTAATCACTTAACACTTACGAAATCTAGTCTTTAAAAGCTCGAATGTTGTATATCTGTTTAAAACCTTTCACTTTAATTTGAATGAACTAGGAGTAAACTTATTCAAAGTTGAATTAAATAAGTTTCCCAAAACGAAGCTAAAATTTTCCACATAAAAATTACATGATGAAATTTACTTTCATGTAGTTATAATAATCTAAATTATGTAATTATCAATATTGTTGGAGAAAGAAGTCAGCAAAATAAACTTAATAACGATAAATTAAGCGTAAAAAGAAAATCTGAAAACTTAACATCTTCATCATAATTTTAAATAATTAAGAAATCAAGTTAGCATCAATCAAACATTTAGCATTATCATTCTGATAAAATTTTAGGAAATGAAAAAAAAAAAATCGGAAAATTTGACTTACAGATGTAAAATTAAGTTATTACCTTACCTGTCATTTTGAGTTTAAAAGTACAAACTCATACGGAAAATCACAGTACCTTTATAAATTTTATATATATACTATACCTTCCGTCTTTAATAAAAGCAAGATATTTATTATATTATAATTTTATTCCCTAAGAGAAAATGAAAGTTTGTAAATCTCTCCTCAACCAAGTTCTTCATTAACAAAAACAAAACATTTCAACGCAGGGTTGCCAATCCATTTATTATGTTTTCCTCTATTTTGGTTGGATTCAAATGACCGAACTAATTTCACATGCCCTTGTAATGTACTTTTGATACTTGAGGACGTACCGAATGCAACTGCAAAGGAAAAACCTGACAATATAACACCCTTTCTGGATTAGGATTCCAGATGGATGATGCGAAGATTTATAGTGCCAAAAGCTAATTATTTCCCAAAAGAGCTTTCGACTTGACGCAACAGATTTCAAGTACCCCAAGATTAATTAGGTCTTAGCTAGAATATCGGGTTCGAGTCACTTTCATAGTCAAGATTTGGCATTTGTCAATGTCTAGCAATTTTTATAGTCAAATTCTTGAAAACACATCAGTATGTACAGCATTGGTTTCTGGGTATAAATTCTGCGGATATTTTTTGTGTCCTGCAGCATTGTTTCAGATTAAAAATGCTTTATTCAATTCCTACTATTAGCTCACAATCTCCATATACATATATTATACATATTTATTTATATATCTTGTTCAAATTTTCAATCGTTAATAAAATACTTTCTATTCATCCGTTCAAAATCAAATACATTTTTTTAAAACTTGTATTGGATGACACATGATGTTAATACAGTTTTTTCAAATATTAATTCATTAATTAAATTAAAAAATGAATAAATAGTAACAAAAATAATAGTCCAACAGCATATATAGAAAAGAAAATGCTTTGTTGTGTCTCTGTAACGCGATGGATAGCGCTTTGAACTTCTCATCCGAAGGTTGTAGGTTTGAATCCCACCTGAAATAGCCTATTTTCCGAGAATATAATTACTTTTTTACTATACTATTTCATTAGAAGGATTAAATATATAATCAGTAGCGCACACAGGAATTTTTCAAGGGGGGAAGAGAGTCCAGGGTCGAAAGTTCACCATTCTAGTATCATGCTCCTTTTGATTTTGTCGATTTTCGGGAACAAAACACAGTAAAAACTAATAATTAAATAAATAACCAGCATTAATTAATAAAATTAATCATTAATAACAAATACTTAATTAAATTTTACGTACTATATACTGAGAATTATAATCAATCCGAAAAAAAATCAAGGGCTTTGGGGGGGGGTCCGTACCCCCAGGACCCCTCTCTTGTGTGCGCCACTGTATATAATGAATGAATAAATAGTAACAAAAAACAAAAAATAGTCCAACACCACATATCCCTTTAAGATCCAACCCGCACGATCGTGCGGGTTAGATATTCTTATACGTTTTTGCTTCTGGAATAGTCGTATGTAAGAAAATCTCGCGCGCGAGAGAATTCAACGATTAAGTGGATTTGCAGAAAGTGTGTGTGTGTGTAAAGTATCTCTTTTTATCAACAAACGGTGGCTGTATTCCATGTTTTACTTTCAGCTAGCAAATCTAGCTTTGTTTTCAAATACAAGGAAACACGTCTTCTTTTTATCTGTCGAAAAAGGGTAATTATCAATATATTTTTAATTACTTCTATACAAACTTTTCTATTAATGTTTAAATAATTGTGAAATAGAAAAAATATGAACTCTACTCGGTTAATGTTGCTTGTAGGCCTCGGGATTTCGTTACCCGTACGATCGTGCGGGTTGAGCGTTACTTGAGTCACTGCACCTATAAAGGTAAGTTCTTGCCATGTGAGTTTTCTTTTCTGTTTCAATAATGTTGTTAGAAGCTTAAATAAAAACGAAATATATTGTTATATAATTAAAAACATATTTCCTTGGGGTTGCCATGGACGAGTCCCCTTTTTTTCCCCTCTGGCTCTTTTTTGTAATTCATTTCCTCTTTCATACATTTGAAGAGGGGTATGGCCTTTTTATCCTTTACACAGATATCTCTGTATCAATCTCTCTCCCCCACCACCACCAAAAAGAAAAATCTGGGTTTTTTTGGTGGGAGTTAGTATGTGTGGTTTAAATATTTTATTTTTTTAAATAATAAAATTTTCTGATACATTTTATTATTTTTCATGGAATA
Organism: Trichonephila clavipes; assembly: GCA_019973935.1. NCBI lineage: Eukaryota > Metazoa > Arthropoda > Arachnida > Araneae > Nephilidae > Trichonephila > Trichonephila clavipes. Next base: position 340,469 of record BMAU01003842.1, read on the forward strand.
CTGTGTTAACTTTTTTTTTAACCAAAAACTTGTTCAGATGTCTAAAAGGAGGAGAATTTTCATACAAGAAGAAATTTTGTAATTGATGAATAAATCAGATCGAACTTAGGGATCTCTTGGATGATGACAATGCTGCGAACAAAACATGTGAATTACGTATACTGAAAGGTGAGAGCTATGAAAAGAAAACACCGAAATATTTGAAATGTAAAGACAATTCTGGATCATATTCTGTACCATCTAAGTTTCTTGTGCTCATTACTTTCATCGCTTTAGCTGTTGCAAATTCTTGGCGTCTGTGCAAGCAAAATGCAATATCAAATAAAATTCCTCCAAAAATCAAAACGGAGCGCTTAAAATTTCAGTTATAGATAGTTGAAATGTGTTAGCAGCCTCTCCACCTATGCCAAAAGCATTTTAACTGATGATGAAGATAACGGTGTTGTGATTCCACTTGCAAAAAGATCGAAGTGCCCCCCTGCTATATATGTCATGAAAGATCCCCCTACTATACATGTCATGCCTTTTATCCTGGCCATTTCAGAATAAAAAGGCTTGACACGCGCGCGTATTGCCATTTCCGATGTAATGATGACATTTCAAGGCCTCGCAAGTGTAGATTTGAAAACTACGAAAGCAGTTCGAAAACATGTTGTGAAAAATGCAATGTATATTTATGCTTATCAAAAACAAAAACAAGTTTTAAAGATTTCCACAGGAAACAAATCATGAGCCAGTAAAATAATTAATTCTACATCAATAATTTCCTTATTTGTAACAATTTTAGTTGAATTAAGTGTGTGTGTTTATTCCATCAACTTGGAGCCAAAAAAAATAAAATTTCACAGGTGCTTATTTCACAGAAAACGACCAGCCCACACGATGGTGTGGGTTCCAGGGGAGAGGGAGAGCGGGAATTTTTTTATTATTTTTCCCAGTACCATTGGGGTCAATATAGTAATAATAACCAGAAGAATTCAATATTTAAAGATAAAAATAATTTAGGTCTTAAAGGGATATAGAAAGGAAAATGGAAAATTGCAAGGGAAATCGTTTTCTATTTGGTCACTTAATATTGTGATTCTGTTATATGTATTTGCATATTGACATTAATTGTAACTATTTAATAAAAAGTAACTAAAATAAAATTTTTCTTTGTTGACCTAAGTAGGAATTGACTAAAATTTTTTTTTTCTATATTACTTGTTGCAAATTTTATATTTTAACAATATTGTTTATCTGTATGCTCGAGAGGAAAAGTGAACCAATCTTTGAATATTAACGCAGTAATGCAGGCGTTTTTATTTGATTTTCGAATGACATGTAGCAATTCCTTATCTTTCGTTTTCGGTGTCTTGGGGATTTTTTTGTTTCGCAAACTAATAATGGCTTCAGCCAAATTTCTATTAAAAAGCAACGCCATTAGGTTTTTGGAAGGCTTATGCGCAGGGGCAATTGATTCTTCCTTTGATAAAAATAAAGGATTAAAAAAATGCATTTTTTTAAGAAAAATAAACCCGTCTTATCTACGTTGAATATTGAGCTAGAAGTATTTTGTCCATCTGCAATAACTTTGGACAATGAGGAAATAAATTCTTTCGGGGCATCTTTATCTTCATTTGCTGGTTCTCCACACAGTGGGTTTAATATTATATAAAGGATATCTCATTTTGAATTTGTCGAACCAGCCATTTCTTGCTTGAAACAACATGTTAAAAAATCTTCATTTAATCTAGTCTTACAATTCCACACAGAGTCTTAGCTTGAATAATTGAAAAACTTGGAGAGACTTTTTTTATGTTGATCATCAATCCTTGATGATTAAGATCTTTCCATTTCTTCCCTCATATTACACCGTGTCTAGAAGAAATAATGCAACCACGGTAGCCTAGGGATCAAGGGAACGGAATCGTGGCAGCCATGTCATGAGTTCGAGCCTTGTTCCGCTGAAGACTCTTTGGGTTGATGGCAGTTTTTCTTTAGACATCTAGACTATAAACACAGTCCTCAATCCCACATCGTGAATGTCTTTGATGAGGGAGACGACGGCTCGTGAAGTTTCACAGTCTGCGGAGGGTCATGAAGGCTATTAGTTGAGATGTGATGAAATCCGGGAGGCGTGGCTTAAGGTGGTCTTCTTGGCATGATGTTGCTGGAATTTGACTTGGGTGAGAGCTGAGAGGCTGCTCTCTGATTGGTCGATGGTGGGTGAGGCTATAGTTTCAAGTTGGCTGCCGAAGGGGGATACTAGTTACAAAAATGGAAAGTAGGAGGAGTTTGTTCAGTGGGGCAAAAACTTTAGAAAAGTTTAAATAATAAATAAATTTTCTAGGGGTGCAATAACTAAGAAATTATTGCGAGAGGTAGAAGAATTAAGGCAAGTTCTAGGAGTCCAGAAGGATTCTCCTTGGCCTTTTAGTTTTAATATTTACATTATCAAAAATTAAGTTAATCACAGAGCCGTTTTTAACCCACCTGGCGCCCTAGGCACTTCAAATTGTTACGCTCCAACCTCACTATTTCCAGAGTGCCCCCTCCTTTTTGTTTTTTCCTTGCCAGTTTTGGTTCGAGAGAGATTTTCCCTTAACTCTATTACTCATTTTCCCTTCTTTGTTTTTGTTCTTTGGATAGTCTTTCCATTATCCACCAACTATGAGCCCTCCGTATTACGGGCAGGCAACTGGCAGCCATAAGGGGGAAAAAAGAGGCAAGGTTTGGCCACTCTTGTTAATTTCTTACTTTACGACATCACGGATCATCCACCCTTTTGTGAATTAGTACGGTAAGTTTATGTGTGTGTGTGTGAAATCGTTTGCAATTATAGTATAGAGAATACATTATTGTATGAACTGCTATCGACCTGTTAATTATCATCGCTTTTCTAACTATTACTTATAGACATCCTTATTCCTTGTTGAGTCATTGTCATTGTAACAATTGTGTGACACAACACACACACACATTGTGTCATTAGAACAGTTAAATCTAGAAAAATCTCAGATGCAAGGATATTGGAGTGATCAGAAAGTATTTGAGTCAGCCTCATTTTCAAACTTACTCCTTAACTAATCATAACTTCACTTCTAAAATAAATAACTCATTCTCTTATTTAAGAACTATCGAAGCTTAAGTTCATAAAGGATCCATTCTTGAATCTACTTTATTGTGTGGACGAGATATACCACAATTAAACTAAATCACGATTTGTATGTACGCTGATGACGTAGCGATACAGTCTCAACAAAAAATTCCTCGGCTCTCTAACTAGCTCAACCTCTCTAACTAGCTCATCTTCAGGACTGGTTTCATGATTGGAAGTGGCAGCGGTAACCAAGTCACTACCTCGTGGCCACCGTTGTCGAGTCGTGGGTCCGAGTTCTGAGGCCGTGTAAAGGCTGTTGCAGGTTAGCCCTTCGTCGTGTCCACCTCTGAGCGAAATAGAACAGGCGCACCTGGTCTGAGAGACCGCAGATGTATTTTGACCTCCTCCCACATTATCAATTTTAACTCACAACACCGATAAGGCCGCCCTGTGTGTGGTCTATGGAAAGCAAGTACACCAAATTGAACGAAAAAGAAGCAGTTTAAGAGTCTCCCGGGTGTTAATCTCGGATTTTTTCGAATTTTTGAAAAAAATATATGTTGTTCCTCATTTTCTTTTGAACATTTTGATACCAACCACGTGATAGTACTACAAAAACTTCGAAAGTTATTCGAAAAACTCCAAACAGCAATTTAGTAATAACAGTGTTTAAATGGACACATGCCTCGCCCACTTATTCTTGTTCACTTCCCACATTTGTGTTCCCACTTATTCTTCTGGTCTTTTCTGTTTTTAAAAAGCCTCATGAAATATTTTAAACATTTGCTTGAATGCGAAGGAAGCTTGCAACTCAACACATTCTTCCTAATGTGTTTTCATTCTGTTTTGGTAATGCTAGCACGTTATTTGAAATAACTTATCGAAATTCAAAACAACGTTGTTTAAAATCGTTTATCTACATTCAAAACAACGTTGTTCAAAATCATTTATCTAAATTCAAAACAAGATTTATCTCTTGATTTGAAATAGAAAATACACATCGTAGATCTTCAGGTAAACGTCCTAAGAAAAGAAGAGATTTAGAGGGAACCAATTCATGAAGGTATGTCCTCATACAAATGTTGCAGAAAGGAGAGATACAGGTAAGTCAGTGTTTCCCAAAGTGTGGGGCGCGCCCCCCTGGGGGGGCGCGATGACCCTACAAGGGGGGCGCGAGCGTATCAAAAATTTAAAGATTTTTTTTAAAAAAAATAACCGGAAAGAGAAGTAAAACAAAATGCTTTCTTCCATAATAAAAAAAAATACACACAACAACACGGACATAATTTATGTTTATTATCTGGATTTTTTCCGTCATCAAATAGCTCTCTTTGATCCCAAAACCAAATTAAAGAAAAAAAAACATTTTGTTTTATTTGCTGTATTTCCTCAATGAGTTTTTTTATTACGTTTTAACATCAAATATTACTCGTTAAAAGAAAAAACGAAACCCAGACCCTGAGAAAAATTGTAAGAAGATAAACAATTCACCACTGTAATTATTATTGAAATACTGTACATTAGTTGTAGAAAAAGAAAAGGAAGTCATGATTCACTTTTCAGCCAGGCTGCATAGTACGTTTGCTAATTATTTGATTGACCTTCAATCTTATGGTATGGTTATTATCAATATTAGTTCCCTCCCATCTTTTATGCGTTTGCTTTTCGCTTAGGGAAATTGTAAATAATTGAGTTTTGCGATATTTGGAAAAGGATTGATTGGTTTAACATTTCTGTAGGATAATTGAAAAGTGTCTGATTTGCGTCCTTTATTATGGTCTTGTACTTTTGAATCATTTTAGTTCAGTTTTATTGATTTTTTTCTCAAATCATCAAAGAATTGAATAGTCCTTGAAAGAAGGTAAGTATACCTTCTATAAATTAAAATATTCACTAGAATTCCGATTTGTATCGTGTACAGTAAAAATAATTCTAAACAAATGATTGGGGTGACTGAGTCCCCCGCACTACCATTAATGTTAGTATCGAGTACGCGCCTGCTCCCGGGTTAAAAACATTTTGAAGTCTTCTCGCTTTAAATGTTAAAAAGTAACACAATTATTCTTCATCGGAATTTTATATTCTTTTTCATAATTTAACATTAATTTTAAATGATAATTGTGTGAGGTTTAAAATTACAGTTCTTTTAAACAGTTATTTACAATTATAGCATTTATCTAAAAAAAATCATTTTACATTTTTGTATACAATGTCGTGCACACAGTTTTACTCTTACAGTTCAGCTATTATATCAAGAATAATCTTTTATTTTTTAAAAATGAACTCGTGCGAAGAGTCGGTGTTTCAGCCAATATACGTTTGATGTATCAGTACTGAAGAAGGTATTTTATAAATAATTTCTTATTACTGAATTTGGCCGCTGTAGCCGAGTGGTATAGGTATCGGATCGTGGCTTGCCTTGTCACGAGTTCGAGCCCAGTACCACTAAAGACCCGCCGTGTAGGGCAGCGATGCACGTTAAATCTGTTGAGAGTTGAAACGTTTTCCCGTTGGTGTGGTGTGGTAGTTAGGAGAGAGGCGTGCCAGCTTAGGTGTCATCCACGTCACTTGACCATGGTTCAAAATTACGTGGTCCGTCGTCAAAAGCCCTCGTGCAGCTGAACAGTGCGACGTTAATATTCAATCAATCAATCTTATTACTAAATTAAGAACAAGTTTAATAATTATTAGGGACTTCCACTGGCTTGTCTTGTAGAGGAAAGTTTTTCAAAGGAAGGTTTAATATCAGAAATTGACACTTAAAGAGTTATTTTTCTATATTTAGCTGAGATCTATATTTTGTCTTCAAGGCATCCACTGCAGAAAATCCGGTTTGAAAAAGGTAGGATGTTGAAAATGGTAATAGTATACGAAGTGCTTTTGTTTTCAGTACAGATAATTCCTCATCCACCTCTACCCCAAATTCAAAGAGCGATTTATTACAAAATTGCCTTTTACGTTTTTCACTGGATGTGAAATCTATGAAGATTTCTTCTTCGGAAGTTGAGAGCCCTTCTGGAGTATCTTGAAATAGATCCCTAATCCACTCGTAACTTGCTACCAAGCTGTCCTCATTCAGAAAATACTTTTTAAAATTCTTTGCCAACATAGCTAAATGATTTTACATGTTTTAAAAACAACTTTCACATGTTGTTCTACAGATTTGTAAGTTTTAACACATATCGAGCTGGGGCTTTTTTTCCATCATTTACTTTAGTAGTGGTAAATCCAAAATTTAAGTATTTTTGAGAAGATCGCCTTGATTTAATTTTCGGAACCATGCTCGTTCGTCTGTGTACTTGTTGATTCTTTATTATGGTCGAATGTTTGCTTACGACTTAAAAATGTATGTATGATATTGTTTTAATCTACTGCCGTAAATACTTAATTACCGTGAATTACAATTAGCGTGGAAATTAAAAAAAATGTACATTCAAGCTAGATTCGGTAGCTATAGGAGTATCGAGTCGACCAAAACTGACTGGAATTGTACGAGGAAAAGCATTTTTACATGTTTTGCGCAGACGTCCGATAGGTTGCCCAGACTCACGCAAACGTATCCGATAATGCCAGATGTGTGCGACATTGACTAGACTATTTTTCTAATGACATTTGTACTTTGAGAAATGAATGCTGAAGGAAATAAATCTTTAATTAAATACATCATTTTGCGATCTGTTCCAATTTAAAAATTAGAGAAAGAAAAAATAACATAATTCTAAGTAATATATATTTTGAGTAATTTTCTTAAAATATATATATATTACTTAAAAGTTATATATACACAAAATTTAATATACTTATCGTATTAATTTGTACGGTTTGTTATTAAGATCGTATTGTAACTTTAGCGTCTCTCTCTCAAAGTGCATTTTTATTGCAGTAAATACATTATTGTTGTACAGGGGCGAGACAAAAATTATGATTGAAAATTGGGTCGCCAGTATTGAAAGTTTGAGAAACACTGCTTTTAATGTATGAGTGGTGCACAGAGTATTTTATGACTAATTAATTAATACTAAATTAAGAACAAGTTTAATAATTATTAGCTACTTCCATGGGCTTGTCTTACAGAGCAAAGTTTTTCAAATGAATGCTTATGATTAGAAATTGACCATCTGAGTTCTTTTTCTACATTTAGCTGATATCTACATTTTGTCTTCTAAGCAACCACCGCATTTTGTAATATGTTCCAATTTAAAAATCAGAGAAAGAAAAAATAACTTAGTAATTATTCTATTACTTTTTTTTTGCTTAAAAGTAACATATACAAAATTTAATACTTATGTCATGAATTTGTACGGTTTATAATAAATATTGTTGCTTTATCGTAAAAGTTTTATTATTGCATTCTGTAAATTATTATGTATAAGGGGGGGGCGCGATAAAAATTGTGATTGAAAAGGGGGCGCCAGTATTGAAAGTTTGAGAAGCACTGAGGTAAGTAATAAAATCTCAGGAATTCAGACTTCATTAAAGTCAAATCTTATTAAGGTAAGTGAAAAAAAACTCTCTCTCTCTCTCTCTCTTCAAAGGATATTGTATTTTTGATTTTATTTCAACTTTTAGCTATATTTTGTCAGTATCATGCTGTTTAAAATGTCATAAACCATTAACAATTAATGAAAAGTCCACTCGTGGTTTAATTTCGAATTTTGTTAATAATTGTTCGAATTTTGAAATACATTGAAAAAACTGTGGGAGTGGTTGTACTTTTTCAAGCTGTGAAAACACTGGGAATAAAAATAACGCTCCAGAAATTAACAGGTCTATTTTAGCAATGAGATGCATAGGCTAAGGCTTAGTCATTAAAAACCTTTTATGCTGTAATGAGTCTTCCTAATCCTGCTGAACAAAAATCATATATTATTAATAATAAACTTTCACTTGTTGTGAAGGAGGTCACCGAAGAAAGCATGAAAAGGCAGCTGTCGAAGAAAATTCTTCGACACCTGATAACCTTTTAACGGTAAGTGGTGATGGTACCTGGAAGACGAGAGGACATTCATCGTTGATTGGAGTATGTACTGTAATAAGGGCCGAAACAGGTAAGGTTTTGGATATGGAAGTGTTATCCTCATTTTGCAAAGGATGCGACAGTTATAAAGGGGTAAAGTTTGGTATCAAGTACAATAAATGGCAAAGAGCGCATAAGATTTCATGTAGAAAAAATTATTCTGGCTCTGCTGGTTAGATGGAGGTCGACGGAATGTTGAGAATTTTTAATCGATCAGAAAAGCTTCACAACCTGAAATATTTGAACTACATAGGAGATGGCGACACAAAAACATTCAATGTCCTTTCTGAAAACAAGCCATACGGCGATGACCATCTTATTCAGAAAATAGAATGCGTAGGCCATGTGCAAAAGAGAATGGGTACAAGACTTAGGAAGCTTAAATTAGTATATAGTGAAAAGAAATTATCTGATGGTAAAACTATAGACGGTAAAGGTAGGTTTACTGATAGTTTAATTGATAAACTTGCGCATTACTATGGTAATGCTATTCGATGCAATTCTACTAGTGTAAAGGAAATGCGGAAAGCCATTTGGGCTGTTTGGGGTCATTCTTGCAGCACTGATGATGAACCGATGCACTGGTTTTGTCCTACAAATCCAAATACATGGTGTAAGTATAATGCTGCAATTAATAATAATTTGCAAAATTATAAACACAAACCCTCAGTTGCTGAAGCTGTTCGAGATGTAATTAAGCCTGTATTTGCAGACTTATCTCATCCGGCACTCCTGAAGAAATGTTTAGGAGGTACGACACAGAATCCTAATGAAAGTTTAAATTCATTAATTTGGAAGTTTTGTCCTAAGACGATTGGTTCTAGTCTTCAGATTGCAGAGATTGCAGCAAATCTAGCAACCAGCATTTTTAATGATGGAAGTCAAATACTTATTACTATTTTAGAGAAATTTGGCTTAAATATTAACAAAAATGTTTGTGTGTCCCTGGCTGAACGTGACAATCGTCGAATCTTTATGTCAAGAAAGAGGAGCTTAGTATCATCTTTTGAAGCTCGCAGAGCCAAAGAAATTAAAAAGACTAAAGAAATTGAGCTGTTTGAGCAATAGGAAGGCATATCTTATGATCCTGGAGCATTTTAGCATGTAAGTTTTAAAATTTATTTTCTCAAATTCAATTTAAAACTTTAAAGCCTTTTTTCTCAGTTTGTGTTTTTTTTCATTTACGTGCATTGCGTTTAAAAAACTATCATACTTTGATGTATAAAACTTTACAGAATTATAAATTCTATCATAATCTTTAAATTCTAGCTATTTATAGTATTATATATTTTTAATTTTTTGAAAAATTTCAAAAAAATTGAATTTAAATTTTTTTTTAAATGTACTTTATTTTTAAAGATATTATTTTTTATTCTATTTATATAAAATAGGCTACAATGTAAAAAGATATATTTGACTTTATAAATTAACTTATTGCTAGTAATTAGAATTATTATTGCAGAAAATATCATGCGCGTCGTAAAACTTACTATTTGTTTCTTACAAATTTTTTTCTTATTTTTATGTGCTTATTATTAAAATTATAATTATATTTCAGATATTGGTTTATACTTTTTTGAAACTTTATTCCTTTATAAAAAAAATGTGTAAAAGAATCAAATTATTTCATTTTAACCTCAAAGAATTATTTCTAGTCGAAAATTGTTTGTATTTTGTTCTCTCGAAACATTTTTAACACCCCTGAAACCTCTTAATGAACAAACTGAAACTTAAAATAAAACAACCAAAATTTTTAATTTGACACAAAATGAAAATGTAAACTGAACTATATATAAAAAAATGTCATAAGAGAGAAAAAAAATTTTTTTTGAACAAACTGGAAACAAGTAGTATTAACTGTCTTTTCAGATGAGGGACCATCATTGAAATTTATTGTAATATATCACAGAACAAACTTCGTTTTAATTTAAAATGCATTATCGCAATAAAAATGGCTTTAAAAACTCATCTTCGAAGTTATGACACAATCGGGCACTCGGTCTCACAAGTCACAGGGGTTCTGGACAAGAAGACCGCGGTAGCCAAGTGATCAAGGAATCGGATCGTGGCTGGCCTCGTCACGAGTTCGATCCCAGTACCACTAAAGAACCGCCGTGTAGGGAAACGATGTACGTTAAATCTGTCGAGAGCTGAAATGTCCTCCCGTTGGTGTGGTGTGGTAGTTAGGAGAGGGGGTGCCAGCTCAGGTGTCGTCCACGTCACTTGACCATGGTTTAAAATTACGTGGGTCCTTCGCCAAAAGCCCTCGTGTAGCTGAACAGTGCGATGTTAATATTCACTCATATTTTCATTTTTAAATTTCTGATTACTTAATTTTTTTTTAATCCTATTTACTTCTAGAGCAATAGAAAAGTATGTCCCAGTCACTATAAATGTCACTAATGGAGCTTTAAGTCAGACAGAGTTATGTTTTCTATTCCAACTCCCCAAATGTTCCTGTTCCTTATGTTTTCTATTCCACCAATAGGCTACCGCAAACACATTTGATTCGCGAGAGTTTCGTTTTTCTTTTCACTTTTTTATTTACTACAATTAAATTTTAAGAGTAATTAACCCTTTAACTGTAGCCGCAGTACCCTAGTGGTCAGAGTGATGGACTTGTGACCCGTGTGTCATGAGTTCGATCCCTAGTACCACTGAAGATACGCCGTGCAGAGAGGCTGATACTTGTTGAATCTGCCATGACTCAAAGTCCTCCCGTTGGTGAGATGTGGAAGGTAGGAGAGGAGGATGGTTCTGGTGCCGTCCTCGTCACTTGATCATAGTTCAAAACTATGAGGTTCGTTGCCAACGGTCCTCGTGCTGCTCTATAGTACGACGTTAATAATCACTCATGTAATCCCTTAGATTAACAATTATTTAGCAAACGGATAGTATAAAATTTTCGATTTTCTTAGTGCTGAATTTTGAGTATCATTATGATTATAAGTTTGGGGTTGCGGTAGCCCAGTGGTCAAGGTATTGGATCATGGCAGGCATGTCATGAGTTCGAGCCCAGTACCACTAAAGACCCGCCGTGTAGGGTAGCGATTACGTTGAATCTGTTGAGAGCTGAAACGTCCTCCCGTTGGTGTGGTGTAGTAGTTAGGAGAGGGGGTGCCAGCTCAAGTGTCGTCCACGTCACTTGACCATGGTTCAAAATTACGAGGTCCGTCGCCAAAAGCCCTCGTGTAGCTGAACAGTGCGACGCTAATATTCACTCACTCACATGATTATAAGTTATTATGAGAGAGAGGATTATATATATATATTACTATATATTTTAATTTTTTTGAAACTAGGATTCACAATTACGGATTTTAAGGAAAACATGCTAAAATTAAGAAGAGAAAAAGAAATTATTATTACTGAAAGCGAAAAAATTGATAAAAAATTACATAAATGGGGCCCCTCACTGTACGAAAAGTTTATGAATAAATTCTCAATTTTTCAACTTTGATGTGTTGCGTTGGTATTTTCATTTTTGAAATGATCTTTAAGATAAGAGATATTTTAATTTTTGCAAAAACTATACAACACTTTATCTTAGTTATGTGAAATTGCTTGAAAAAACTGTGATTATATTCACAAAAAGGACTTTAAACTTTGTAGTAAAGCAATGATTGATAAATTTGAAGGTTAAAACACTTCTATTGTTACACAGAATATATACACACACAAAAAATTCAGTTAATTATCCTTAAAACTTGCAGAGCAATCGCTGTCCACTTTTGAGTTTTTCGAAAAAAACACGTTTTGAGTAAAACGCATTTAAAGTTCTTTCTTTTTGTTGTTTAAAGTTATGGTATATCTGCTTTTACTAAAACACTTGTAGTTTTTGTTCTAATGAATGGAAAATAAAAAACGGTATTTTTACAAAGCTAATAAGATGGTCCATAAAATAAAATCATAAAAAAATTGTCAATTTTTGAAAAAATTCACGGTTTTAGGATAGTCGGATACCTTAAACCAGTTATTCCCAAAGTAGTCGTCCATATAGACCCTCAGGGGTCTATGGCGACTTGCAAGGGGTCCATGAGGTATAAATGGGGTGTACGATAGTGGCTCTCATTAAACCAGATCGTGATTTTAATTTTAAAAGGAAATTTAATCAAGTGGAAACCAGAATCTGAATTTTTTTTTATTATTTTAGTTTCTTAGAAACTAACTATTATTTAGAAAACGATGAAAGTTTTTTGTTTTTCTCTTAGAATCAGAATCGTTTTCTTTTTAATTGCTTCACATTAATAATTTTTTAACTAACGCAGTATTGTTTTTTATAAGTCATACATCAAAATTTGAAGCTACATTTTATCTGTGAGGAGGAGGGGAAGAGAGAACAATAATTTTACACTAAAAAAAGCCTCGTGTTATGCCGAGCTAGAGAGAGGGAAAAGAAACCTTTCTTAAATCGAAAATATGTGGAACAAATTTCGAAAAAGGGAAATTTAATGAAATAATTTTAGTAATCACTCACATTGTACGCGTGTACAAACACACACACATAATTTCTGGCATCGTGAGGGAAAGAGAAAGAGCCCGTGTAACGCCGAGCTATGCTGCTAGTATATATATAGAGACATATTTTTAATCAAACCATGTAATGTATTTTCAATACCTTCAATACCTTTAATATCTAAGGCTGGATAAATACAATAAAAATCACTTAACACGAAACTAAAGGGACAGAGAGAGAGAGAGAGAGATATTTTTTCGTGTTAAAGGATATCGCAAAAAAAAACCCATGTATCAGCGAAATTCACTTAACACGAAACTGAAGGGACTGAAATATTTTTTCATGTTAAAGAATACCGCAAAAAAAGCATATATCAGCGCGAAATTAAGTTTATTTTATTTACATAGATAAGTATATATGCGTATATTGAATAAAAATTAATGAAACAAAAGCATTCAGAAGAACTTAAAGAAATTTAATACAAAATTTTCAAATTTTTTGAAAAACAAAACATTTATTGAGTTTTTGGAAAAGAATCTGATAGTTTACTTTGCATTTTTTTAGCATCAAATTGTCAACCAATTGTTCGATATTGTCCAGTTTTTATTCATTTCACAATTGGAATATGCGTCTAAATAACTACGCATATTTTTCATGTTCTTCATTCCGGTTGATGTGGGAACAGGAGCTGCATTATTCATTTCATTTTCATCGTCGGAATCTGCATCAATGATATTTTTTTAGCTTTGAGCAAACTCTAAATCTCTTTGTTTGTTATAATGGGGGGCTGTACATACATTATCATCATCTACTTTCAAAAATACAATAGGACAGTCCAATCCGGCTGGTGTTTTCCGTATTTTGTTCATTCACAAAAGGAAATCATGTTGTGTTAAGCGGTTTTTATTCTGTGTTAAGAGGGGGAGGAAAATGCATGAAAATACATAGCAGCTTGTCGGGGGGCTGTTGCACTATTTCGTATTAACCAATATTTCGTCTTAAGCATTTTCGCATTAAACGTATTTCACTTTACATGCATAACAGCAGGGCTGTTTTAACCTCCCCGGTGCCCTAGGCACTTCAAATTGTTGTGCCCTTCCCCACTATTTTCAGAGCAACCCCTCCCCTTCAGTTCTTACCTTGCCAATTTTGGGTTGGGAAGCATTTTCCCTTAACTCTCTTACTCTTTTCCATTCTTTGTTTTTACTGTGTGGAGAATCTTTACATTATCTACCATCTATAGATTCTCCGTGCCCTGGTCTGATGACCGTAAGGAAAGAATAGTGACATGGTTTGGCCACTCTTGTTCATTTCTTATCTTATGACATCACGGACCACCTACTCACCCTTTTGTAAATTAGTACGGTAAATTAATGAAATCGTTTGCAATCACAGTATAGAGTATATATTATAGTATGAATTGTTTTAAATTTGTTAATTATCATCTTTTCATTGCTTATCGTTTTACTATCTTTTACTTTTAGACACCTATATTCTTTGTTGAGTCACTGCCGTTGCACTCCTATAACAAAGGTTTTCTTCGAACTTTGATCATTGCAAAATCATTAATGACATCATTTTAATCAATTTCCATCGTAATATCATTTTGAGTGCGTTCCAACATCAAACTGGCAACCTTTTCTTTTCCCATAGTAAATCTCATTATCTTTTTAGGGCAGAAATGCTTCTCTCATGACTCGCTAGGGGGTGGTACGTTCGCTGTAATTTTAATTTTTACTCTTTTTTTCGCGCTCTAGTTTTTTTTACGACCCCTAATTTTTTGCGCCCTAAGCACGTGCCTAGTGTGCCTATTCGGAAAAGTGGCCCTGGTTATTAAAGTTATTGGTTTGAGGAAGAGCATTGAAAAAATTAATGTCTATTTTTTGAATATGTGCTTTAAAACTATTATTTTTTTTTAAAGCTTTGTGTATGTCGTCCTTCCGCATGTAGCAAGTGGCTTTGATGATCATACGAATAAAAGAATTTCGCACAGTATTTAAAATATTAATGCTAGTATTAGCAGCGTATCCCCAGACTGTTTGTACTGAGGGGGGCTGGTGCACGTTAAACATGTCGAGGCTCAAAGTCCTTCCGTTGGTATGGAAGTTGGGAGAGGGGGTACCACTCAAGTGTAGACATCGTCACTTGACTATTGTTCAAACTACTTGGTCCGTCACCAAAAGACCTCTAGTAGCTGAATAATGTGAAGTTAATTTTCACTCACACTCACTACAAAAAAATAATCTTTGAAAATAAAAGGTGTACAACTTTGCTTCCGCCGTTTTGCAATAGATGGCTGTAGCGGTAAGTGGAAGTCGAAATAAATAGCTCTTAGATGTCATGCAATAAGCTTAGGTATTTGTAAACATAACGCCATCGAAATATTAGTCGATTTGTGTCTGCATCATAAAGTTATTCTCGATTAAACATGTGAGCTTACAAGCCAAATTCTCGTCATTTGCGGGATGTTTTAATTTTCTGCTTTAATATGAAGAAATCTGCGGCTGAGGCTCATCGAATGCTCTCAAATACCTATGGTGAAGCCACTATTAGTGAAAGAACGTGCCGAGAGTGGTTTCAACGCTTCAAGAACGGTGATTTTGAAGTCGAAGACCAGCATGGCGGTGGAAGAGAGAAGGTTTTCGAAGATGCAGAATTGGAGGCATTACTTGATCAAGACTCGTGTCAAACGCAACAAGAATTGTCAGGATCATTGGGAGTGACGCAACAAGCCATTTCAAAACGCCTGAAAGTCATGGGAATGATTCAGAAACAAGGAAATTGGGTGCCGTACGAGTTGAAGCCGAGAGATGTTGAACGACGTTTGTTTGCTTGTGAATAGCTGCTTGCAAGGCAAAGACGGAAGGGATTTCTGCATCGCATTGCGACTGGGAACGAAAAAAGGGTTCGTTACGATAATCCCAAGCGCAGAAAATCATGGGGATATCCCGGCCATGCTTCTACGTCGACGGCCAAACCGAATATTCACGGTTCCGAGGTCATGTTCAGTATTTGGTGGGACCAGCTTGGCGTAGTGTATTATGAGTTGTTAAAACCGACTGAAACAATCATAGGCAAATTTATAGAACGCAATTAATACGTTTGAGCCGAGCATTGAAAGACAAACGGCCGCAATACAACGAGAGACATGATAAAGTGATTTTACAGCATGACAATGCTCGATCCCATGTTGCAAAAGTGGTCAAGACATACTTGGAAACGTTGAAATGGGAAGTCCTACCCCACCCGCTGTATTCTCCAAACCTTGCTCCCTCGGATTATCACTTGTTTCGATCAATGGCACACGGCCTGGCTGACCAGCACTTCCGGTCTTATGGAGAAGTAAAAAATTGGATCGATTCGTGGATCGCTTCAAAAGATAACCAGTTTTTTCAACGCGGGATTTGTACGCTGCCCGAAAGATGGGAGAAAGTAGTGGCCAGTGATGGACAATACTTTGAATCATAAATGTATAATCGAATTTCGGAAAAAAACAGCGGAAGCAAAGTTGTACACTTATTATATTTCCTTGATTTCGTTAACGTGTTCCTTACTTTTATTTTTCATAATTGAATAAAAAAAATTTATTATTGGCAAAAATATTTAAAAAGTTGAATTTTTAGAAATAGTGAATTGTACGATAGTTGAAGGCCCCCTGTGTATTTTAAGCTCTCTCTTTCTCGCCCTATACTTCTATCTCTTTCCCAATTATCAATAAAACATAAGGCTTTCGTGTGGGGAAACAGAATCGCAGATTCTAAATACCAATTTATCTATCTCATGAAGACCAACATTACGCCGATAACCAATGACATTACATTTACAGCGGAACATCTTTGTACTTCCACTCACATTTAGTACTCTTTTGATCAAAAGCAGCTTTTATGGTAAAGTTTCCTCGTTCATCAGCCACTTTTCTGGATATTCGTCATTATACCAAAATAGTAGAGAGAGTGCTAATTAATATCTCACTATAAAGCACAACATGAGGGCTATTGGTGACGGATTCATAATTTTGAGCTTCAGGACAATACCTGAGCTGGCACCCCTTTCAAACTATCGCATCATGTCAGCGGGAGGACTTTGAGAACCTCGACAGATTTGACACATGAATCCATCTCTCTACACGGCGGGTCTTCAGTGGCATTAGGGCTTGAACTCACACACACACATAACACGCCAACCATGAGTTCGTGACCTCAACCATTAGGCTACCGCAGCCATCCAAAAATGGTAGAAAATTCTAGCTAGCAGCACAATAGAAAGAAAATGGCAATAAAATTGACGATATTTGAAAACAGTGTGCTCCCTGTTTACAATATCAGCAACCGGTATGTGTCCTGACATTTAAAAACAGTGTCCTCTATCTACAATATATGCAATCAGTATAAACCAGAATTTGGAGTATTTACTATCTATTGTCGTGTTTAGTCTTACGGTCCCTACAACCGATTACTAACAATTTTTTAAAATTTTTAAACGTGTTTTTTTTATCTTCCTTTCATTTTTTCTTCTTATCTTGACGAGAGATATCTAATTTCTTCCTACATCCTCTAAATTCTTGAAATTCCAGATAATCCCCAATACGATGGTATATCCGTAGTCTCAGGCTATAAAACTATTTCCAGTAAAAAACAATCAGTCGTCTGCATTCCATCCATCGGAGTCTACCATAGGTCTCTAATAACTTTTCTAGAAGTGGTGGGTCCACACAAAACTAGGATAGATACAAATCATTTTAAAAAAACCATCATGTGACTCTAACTTACAATCTTATACGAAGAACCGGTTTGTTCAAATCAGTTTGCATACGTGCGCGTGCACACACGAACAACCATGCACTAAATTGCCGTAAATCTAAGATAGCAAAGCAATAAATAGAAATAGTAGTGCAATAACAAACTCTTAGCCTATTAAGATTGCACGGTTAAACATAGTTATATATGCTGCACACACACACACACACACACACACACACACACACACACACACACACACACACACACACACACACACACACACACACACACACACACACACACACACACACATATATATATTCCTATTTACATTTAAAAATCATCTTATTGTTTTTAATACAAAGTATGTAAAATTAAGGAAATTTTACAAGCCTTCCTCTCTAGTTAAGTTTCCCTTTTTAAATTACGGAAAATTTTTCCTTTAAATGTTGGTTTTGAAGTTTTTCATCCCTTCTGGAGTTGAGACTATCTAAAATACATTTTTTCGTAAGACAATATTTCTTCATATAGATCAGTGGTTCCCAAAGTGGTCTATAAAGTCCTGCAAGGGGTCCACGTCAGCGAAAAAATAATTTAGGGGTCAGTGAGGTGTAAGTGGAGGTCTACGGTAGTGGCTCTTATTAAACCACAGTTAATTTTAGAAGAAAATTTAACCAAGTGAAAATCAGATTTTACCTATTTTACCGATTTATTTACTAAATTTATTGGGGTTTATTAGCAAATAGAAGGTGACACCATAAATTGTATTAAAATACGACGAATCTAGTGTTTCTTTCCAAAATTAAGCTAAAGAAGTATAATATTAGACGTCACGAATTTTCCAAGTTTCTCAATTTACCATGGACAATCTGCCATTAAATTGATGCCTTAACCTACATTCAACACTTAAATGCCCTTTATTTAAATTTTTAAACTAGGTTTGAGAATGCTTTGGCCATGGTAATACCACAGTAAAATAAAAAAAAAAAACTGGATATTATATATATATATATATATATATATGTAATAATTCCCTCTAGTATCCTTTTTGTTAACTCTTTGTATTAATATTTAAACAAACTTTAATTCTTTAGTTTAAAAATAACACTGTAATCTTAATCATAATCGGCTAGTCCGAAATCCCTGTTCCGCCCATTCTATCCAATCAGAACTACTATTACGTAATAACCACTGCCAGTATAAAGTCAAAAATCTTGTGTAATCGCTCTTTTTTGTGTGTCTGCTTTCCTTCATCATGTAAGAATGTAAATAACCGCAGCTCTCTTTGTCTTTGTGTTGTGTCCGTCAATATGTCGCTTCTGTTATATATGTGTCTGTTTTCGTGTTTTTAACAAATAAATGTGAAAATGTACCGCAATTGTGTTTTAATCTGTTGATGTGGGCTTCATAATAAAGGATGAAAGGTTATTCTGAAGATGTATTCACTAAACCAGATATGACAACAAACCAACACCGGCCAACTATATTACAATACTTAACATATATATATATACTCACCAACAGGGCCGATCCTAGCAGGTATGCAGCGCGTGCACCGCACGAGGGCGGCCGCATGTAGTTCTATCAATCAAGCAAAATTTTGTGCAATTTCTCAAAATAAATCTAATAATAAGTTCAATAAGTATGCTGAATTTTAAACAGTTATTGAAAAATCAAAATAAGTCTCGATTTCCCTATAGCATAACATGTTTTAAGAAAAACAATGTTAATGCACAGTGTGTTGGCTCACACAAATTATCCATTAATGTCTACTTCTTACGTCCATCCTTCATTTGATAGCTAAGTTCGTGACAGAGTTGGCTATACCGCAATAAAAAATATATATATTTTATTAGTATCAGCAACACTGGCAACGCACTGAGGATTGATATTTAACAAAAGCGTCTCAAAATTGACTTTTGCAAAAGCTACTTTACGAAAATATTTGATATGGTTAATATTACCCAAGACATAGGAGTGTTTAAATTCAATATGCATTTGGGAAAAATAAAAGTTTTCACTTTAATAATAGCCTTACAATTTAGAAAGGACAAAATAGAGGAAAGAAGTGATTGTGTTTTACTTATGGTTTTACAACGCTCATTAACAGCACCCATTTTCCTTTTTAGTAAAAATGGTATACTTCCAATAAAAGGTAGTTTCTTGTAATTATATTTAGTATAAAAATATTTGAGAAAAAATCTTGCAGCTCTCATTTTGATTAAATAATTTTCATTACAAAGCCTGTTTGAAAAACACTTCAATATTTACATAGTATTGTTAATGTTAGCGAAGTTTACCGAAGTTCTAAATCTAATTTTATATTCTAGGTACTTCAGAACTATATTTAAAAAAAATGTGGGGCGTTATGCGTTTTTTTTTAAGAATCCCAAAATGTAACAAGATGCTATGTAATTAAATAAGCGAATCAAAAAATTCACAATATAGCACTAAAAACAATAATAAAAGAAAACATATTTTAAGAGTAATCATGATCTACAGTACAATATGTCTAACGCGAAAACGCTTAAAGCGAAATATCGGATAACACGAAATAATACAACGGTCCCGACAAAGTGCTCTGTATTTTCATGCATTTTTTTTCCATCTTAGCACGAAAAGATTTCCCTTCTGGGAATGAACCAAATACGAAAAATACCAGAAATTTCAGAAGGGTGTGAATTGAAAGAGATGGTTTCTCTCTCGCATTAGTTTTCTGTATTATTGGATTGTCCTATTATATCAACGGAAGAATTCGTTGCAGTACATGATGATAATGTGTGTGCAGCCTCAATCATGACAGGCAAAGACATTTAGAAGTGTGTTCAAAGTTCAAAAAGTATCATTGATACAGATTCCGACGATGAAATGCCTCTCCTGTTCTCAAGTCATCCGAAATGAGGAACATCATGAAAAAGTATGGGCATTTACTTATTCAATTCACCAATAGAATGTGCGTCTAACAAAATGGACTACAGCGCACAATTTCTGGATAATTTGATAGTGAAAAGGACAATGCAAAAAAAATTATCAGATTATTTTCCAAAAACTCAATAAATGTTTCGTTTTACAAAAAACTTGACAGTTTTGTATTAAATTTCATTAAGTTCTTGTTAATGTTTTTTTCATTGATTTTAATTAAATACATACATATATGCATATCTATGCAAATAAGTGTACTTTAATAAGCCTAGTTTTGTTGAATATACGTTTTTTTTTCGTTTTTTTTGCACTATCCTTTAACTCGAAAAAATATTTCAGTACCGTCAGTTTCGTGTTAAGCGATTGTCACTGTACATATATCAGCCCGCTTTTATGCATACCCCATCTCCCAAACTTTCAACATTTTCGACCCAATATTTAATTATAATATTTAATGTATTGAATTCAATTATACTATACTTATACATTAAAGCTACAATATGTGACTTAAACCTCTTAAGTGTCACTGGCGTTTATAAAGGTCTCGCTCAGCCAAAGCGTGAACTGCCCCGAAAGTATAAATACGTCTTTCCGAAGTATGATCTTTTCTGTGCACTGCTAATACGTCTTTCCGAAGTATGATCTTTTCTGTGCACTGCTATCCATAAAATTATTCTAAAGGCTTTGGAATGCAATAAAAGGACCTTGCGAAGGATTTATTTATTTTAGGTAATTTATTTATTTTAGCGCGTGTTTTTATTCCTTTTCTTCCCCCCAATACATCACATTCGCGTGCCTACGTGGAAAACGGTGGCATTGAGGGGCTAATCGCATAACTTTTAATAGGCAGTTAAGGGATTAATTATAAACCGTACAAGTTATCAAGATAATAGTTTGTTGGTGTATATAATTTTACATATTACAAGCCCACTGGTAATTATTACACTTGTTCTTCACTTAGTATTGTTAAATAATTCCGTGTAATTGTGTATTTTATTTTTTTATTATATCAATGTATTTCGTTTGTTTACTTTTAGTAAATTCATATTTTTTAAAAATAATCTTTTTTTTCTGACTTTTCAATATACACGCGCCTCCCTTGTAGAGTTATTACGCCTCTCAAGGGGGCGCGACCCACAGTTTGAGAAAAGCTGCACTTATAGTCTTAATTTGCGCAATAGGTGTCATTTCAACCCTTGTATATATTTGTGTAACAAGGGTATGTGTGTGTATTTTTTTACCCAAATGTGGAAGTCTACTTCCATTGAAGCTATCTACAGTCGCATTTCATATTCTACGTTAATTTGTTTTTGCATTTTATTTTTGTTGCCCCATACGTCGAGAGAAATGTTTATAACATAAATACGTTGCTCAAAATGGCATTTAAATGTTCATAACTGTGTGTGAAACTTCTATGTATTCTGCAAACTTCGCAACCTTAAATTTAGAAGCTGTTCCTGTGTGTTTAAATGTAAGTTTTAACGTCGAATCAGCCTCCCCTTTATTGGCAAGCCTTCTAATTTATGCACATTCTAGATTAATTTTCTCTGAGAAATATTATTTTATAGGTGTTAGGTGTGCAAAACATTGCACTAGCGAGTATAAAATAATTTTGTGGTACCCTGGATAATAAGCAATAGAATACTTATAATCTTGGTAGTACATATAAAGAAAAAATGTTTAATATTTTTTATTATATTACAATAAAAACTGCAGGAAATTACTGAAAAAAGAGGCTTTCCTGCGCCGAATTTATGTTTTAAATTTCCTCGTGACATGATTTAAGGTACTCTAGAGTTTATATAAACTCCATAGATACATGAATCTATTTTATATACATACATACTCCCTTTTTCTTTTCGAATTTTTATTTTTACTTGTGGAGAGCCCCTGGGTATGCTTGGCGGAACCCCAGGACTGCGTCGAACACAGTTTGAAGATTCATGTAAAGGTCTTATTGGTGTCCTGCACTGGGGGGAGGATGAGATATGGGAGGTCAACCACCAATGTTTTGAGAAACAGAGAAAACAAAAGTATTTTTGTGCCTTTTTTATAGAAGTAAATGATGCGTGAAGTTGATTGAACACACTATAGATCTTATAAACAAACCTCTGAGATCTTGTCATTTTCAAAGTATTTGCCTAAACATTTGCATACATCAACGCATTTTTCCCACGATCGCCTTACGTAAACAATACGAGTGCATTTACTTCTAATTAAAAAAAGAAAATCTGAGAAATGGTTTGTCTCTTGTGGCTGTCTTTGTTTTCGAAATTGTTCAGCATTCAGGAATTTGTAGTCACAATAAACGTTTCTCTAGCTTCACACCTTCGAACCATGACGATTTTGCGCAAACAATAATTCCACGAAATCAGGGGTAACCAACCTTTTCGAGAAGAATGCCACTACTTGGAAAAAAATAGTTTTGCTTGCCACTTCTAGTTTAAAAACAATATAATAAATATAAAGTACTTTATGCAGGTTCAATTAGTTAGGTTAGGTATAATATAAAAATGAGTTAACTCGGAACATTTGATTCTAAATACTTATTAAGCAATCAGTACTTATTTAATACGACTTTTGAATTTTTTTTTTTTTACTAACTTATCTTTACTACAATACTGGTTCTCTCTCTTGAAGATGCTAATAAAATTGTCTTTTTAAACGCGCATATCAGTTAATTTTTAGTAAGATTGATTTTATTATGTTCATAGCAGAAAACATTTGTTTATATATATAGAAACATGTTAATACAAACTTACAGCCATATTTGGCAGCTAAATCGCGTAAATTTGGGACATTGTTTTGTACAAATTTTCAAAATTCGAAATAATGCGGATCATTTGCAGTTGAAATAAGTTCCTTATGTTTGCTTTTCAGTGTAGTATGGTGCTGTAGGTCAGTGGTCTCAAACCCCTGTCTGTACCGTTCCGCGGATCAAATACCACTGGTCCGCACAAGAAACATTAAATTATTTCCATTTTATTTACAGTGGTGTATTTTTCTTGGGTTTGGGCTACTTTTTATGAAAATCACTTAATATTCATTTTTGGTGAAGCTATATTTCATTCTCAAGGCACGTTTAAATACATTTAAAATAAAATTATTAAATATAAAATATATAAACAATCAACGTCCTCCCATCAGCGGGCCGCAGTTATAATTATCCAACGTTGACAGGTCCGCGGTGATAAAAAGGTGAACACTGCTGTATGTCAATTTCGATTGAGATTTCGGGTGAGTAACAGCTACCGTCTTGCAGAGAAATTGAAAACGGGTCTGTGAAAAGATTAGCATTTATCATCTTGAAAATCATCAAACACAGAACTGAATGAGTCATACGCTGCCAGCTTCATTGGTGAAATTTCTGTTTTTTTATAAGGTACAAGAGGTATGTAATTACTTTTTTGCGTCTCCATATCAATGGTATTTACCAAAAAAAAAAAAAAAAAAAAACAACACTAATGTCTAACTTTAAAACCGTTAAGGGAAACAAGGATGGAAGTTCGTATCAATGCTATTGGACCTCTTAAACAAGACCTAAAAATATTATTACCGCATTAAATGCCTTAATTGAAGATACCATTAGACACAGGGGAAAAATGTAACATTAAAATTTTTTATTTAATTTTAATTCGGCATGATTTATTATCATGAATTCAAGTATTGAAAAAAATGATTCGAAATCCTAAATTAAACATCGTAGAATGCATGGAAGGCTTAGATAATCGTAAAAATATTTAGTTTCCCAAAGAATCGAATGATAACTTTAAGATATCTGTCGAGATTCAGTAACAACACTTGCTACAAATTTAGGTATTTTCAAAAATTTAATATCTCGAAGCTCAGGAAAAAGGTCTATATATTTGTTTATGAGGGGAGTGATAAACCAGCTTCAAATTCCTTCCAGCAATTCGCTACCTCTTCAGCAAATGGACGATTTACCTTATTATCTGAGTGCTATTCGATATTCTGCTTTCTGTATGAGTTTCACAACATTTATGATGATGATCTCATGAAACGTGAAATGGACTTGAATATTAAGTTACAGGTACAGGAGGAAGGAAGTATTGTGAAAAATATAGACGGCATACAACCTTTTAATGAAATGACTTCATTCGAAGATATTTTTCCAGGTAAAAACAGACAATTGAGGAATTAGAAATTATAGTCAAGAATGATCTCCAAATTTTGCTCAAGCAATAAAATTTTTTTAACCTTACCTGTTTCTTTAGCTTCAGGGGAAAGAAGTTTCAGTAAATGAAAAATTATTTAAAATTACTCAAGAAATAATATGACACAAGAGAGGCTTTCAGATTTAGCCATCATCTCTATTGAATCCAAAATCTCAAAAAAGGATTTCAATGAAATTATTTACAAACTTGGTTCTCAGAAAGCCTGAAAAGTTATTTTATAGTTAATTATTAGGTAGTCTTTTTGTAGAAGGACTGATTTATATACTTTTCGTTTCACGAGGTTTATGCTTTAGTACTTTTTTTTATTGGATTGTCACTATTGTGACATATTAGCTGGGAAAAAAAGGAGTTCAGTACTTAGAATTGTATTTATATTTTATTAATGTTTTACTTGTTACTTTAATACAGGTAGATGAATTTATAGGGTCAACGGCTAAGTATTAGTCAAAATGTGAAAAATCTTCTAGAGGGGCGGCACATGAGGTCTTTGCACGCTGGCGGCCGACACCCTAAGATCGGCCCTGCTGACCAAGAAGAGATTTAGGATTAAATCTGGCAAGATTGATGACATTTGTTGAAAATTTGTTATTGATGCACTAGATTCATGCCTCCATTAAAAGCATTTGTTTGTTGCTCAGTTGTTTTATTTACCAGTTATTTTTTTGTATATTAATTAAATTTTAATATTAACACATTTTTCTTAAGTTTTAAACACTATAATTCTCTGCAATTAAAAATTTTAATCTTTTAAAGTAAATAGCTGTATGCCAGCTGCCAAAATGACATTTAAATTCATAAATTTGAAAAAATTCACTATTTTGTAAGTAGGGTTCCACCCAAAGCCGAAAAACATAGCAAGGGGTCTATGAGATAAAATAGTTTGGGACCCTCTGATATATAGATTATTAAATGTTATACCAGTTTTTATCATTTTTCCTTTAAAGAAAGGAAGTTTTCTAAATAAATTTGACTATGTTTCAGGTAAGAACTAAAAGTATTCGCCTGTTGAAGATTACCAGTAAATTCACATGAATATAAAACTCCAAAATCCAACTGCTTCTAATGTCATTGTGTGACCTTTCTCCTCCTACAAGAAACGACTTTCTTCACCTGGCGATTTTCTTTCTCTAGTTATTGCTATTTTTTACAAAAGCAAAGGGGAAGGAACCACAGAAACCGGGGAAAATATTCTGAAAGGTGGGGAGATATATATGAAAGGAACCACTTTTCAAGTGAAACGAGAGAGTCAGGGAAGAACCTAAAAAAGGAAATTCCTGCAGCTGTTGCTGTGACCTCTAAATGCCCTTCAACTCAAAATGGAACATAATCCTTTTAGAATATTTTATTATGTTCTTTGTAATAAATATTACATTGCAGATTATTTGTAAATGGAAAAAATAACGACGATACGCATTCCTTTTTCTTTCACTTTTTTGCAGTTTTAACATTTGTATTTAAAACTTTGGCGCAATGATTAGTAGATTTTTTTGGTTTTCTGAATGATTTCCTTTAACAACGTTTTAAGTCGCAAAATAGATAGTACGGATACATATGTATATGTATTATCACAGTTTTTCAATCAATATGCACAAAAATATTTTGTTAAATTATTTTAATACATGTGTGTGTGAACCATTTAAGGATACGATACGTAAAATGTCCTATTATATAAACACACACAGACATCTTTTTAGTTTCAATTAATACTATTATATACTTATTAGTTAGAAACATTAATTACGCCATTAAATCAGGGTTATGTACAATTCCTTATCTTTGAACTCGTCATCACAAACATGTGAAGCTGCGCTAACCGATTAGTCATGGCGTCGCGAGTGATGACAATTTTTCTTTTTTTTTATCGAATCACACGCGCACTTGGGTTTAAATCTTAATTCCACTGATGATCTGTCTTGTAGAAGGATTGATTTACGTTACACCTCTTGAAACTAAAAGTCCTTACTCTGACGTGTTTTTTATTAAAATTTGATGCGTGGGGTGATAGCTCCGTGGCCGTCCTTGTCAGTTGATTGTAGTTGCAAATTTTACAAGATCTGTCGCAGGGGCTGCTGTAGGGCCGGACAAACCCCCTGCCCGGGGCGGCATTTGATCGAATTTGAAAAAAAGTTTTTTTTTTTTTTATCCTCACAAGAAAACTTGATACATTTTTTGAAATATTATTGGGTGTGAATCTGGTATTTCTTTTAAAGTATCTTATTTCCTTATTTTGTATTCTATGTTGAATGTCAGTTTTCTTTTATGTGTTGAAACTTGAAGGGTTCGAGGCGAGAGTATATGTTAAAACAGGAAATTCGATATCTTTACGTATCTTTCACTTGTAACTTTCTCTCCATCCAGGAGTGGGATCACAACGGACATTCCTTCAACCCATACGATGTCCGATGTCTGCTATCCAAAAGGGGATAGGGGTAAAAAGAGTTTTTAGTAGATAGAGAGCCACAGGAGATGTTTTATTTTAGTCTTGAATATTGTTACTATAAGTTAAAACAATGTAAAAAAAAAGTTTTCAGTCAATTCCTGCTTTGAATGGATGGATAGAAAGTATTTTATTAACGATTGAAAATTTGAATAAGATATATAGGGAGAGAGTGGACTAATCGTAGGAATTGAAAAAAGAGCATTATTTGTCTGCATTGTTGTAGCAATGCAAATCTGGTTTGGCTAGTTTAGCTGAAAAATAGGTTTTCGACGCCAACTTTTGTCTATGTTTTAACAATTACATTGTTACAGCAATAGAGATGAATCTATGTTGGATGAATCTCTAATTAATAGACGGTTATAGACGCGTGAATCTAATTAAATTTAATCAATTAATTAATACTTGAAAAAACTGTATTACATCAAGTGTCATCCACTACAAGTTTAAAAATTTTATTTGAGCTTGATTGGATGAATAGAAATTATTTTAATAACGATTGAAAATTTGAACAAGGTAAATAATAAATATATAGAAAGAGTGAGCTAATAGTAGTAATTGAATAAACGTTCGTGATCTCCACCATCAGTAGAACCTTTTTCGAAAAAATTGGCCTGCTGAAATGGGTGATTTCTTCTCTTAACTTTACTCGTTTGAAATAATAACAGGAACTATGTCCTTAATTTCAAATTATTTTGTATTTTTTTAAGACAAAATATATATACTGTTATGCTGCTTTTTGTTCGCAAGAATTATTCAAGTTTTATTGGTGTATATCTATGTGAACAATTTATCTTTTTTAATTATGATTCTTTGCTCTGAAGAAGAGAGGGGCGGCATTTTCCATTTTCGTCCGGGGTAGCAAAACTGCTAGAGCCGGCCCTGTCTATCGTCATTAGCCCTCGAGTTACTTCAGGATGCGACGTTAGTAAACAATCAATCTCATTAATATGAATATGCAAAGTACGACCGACTTTCAGGGGAGAATAATAAAGGTATTCTACAAAAAGGATTACTTGTAGCATTTCAAATCTGTTATGAGCTTTCAGAAAACTTTTACATAAAATAGTGATTTATCAACAATTATTTAGAACTTTTTTTACGGTGAATCAAGTACGTTGATTAACTTTTAAATTCAAAGAATATGTAGATTAGGCTTTACCTGTGAAATTTTACAATTTTTAGCTCTAAGTTGATAAAAGAAACAAACTTAATTCAAGTAAAATCGTTAGAAATAGGGAAATTATTGATGTATAATTAACACTATCTGGAACAGGACAGTATCTGGATCCTGACAGGCAGCAGAAGCTCCATCCAATATTTGAAGAATTGGCCAAAAATTATGGACAGTACTGGTCTAGATATTTTATCCAAATTAGTTAGGCTTGGTCAGAGGAAACAAGTATGTCTCCAGTGGATTCCATCACATGTGGGTGTGCCTGGGAACGAAGCTGCTGATGAGCTGGCTGTTAGGGGATGTGATCTCCCTAACCCCAGTTCCACTGTCTTAACCCTTACGGAAATTCCTTCCCTCCAAAGAAATAAAATGAATTTGACTTGGCGAAACCCTCCTGCTCACCACTGGTACGCAGCTAAGAGTCCTGGCCTATCTGTACAGTGCAGGAGTTCCAGGGCTCATCAGACGGCCTTGGCGCGTTTTAGAAGCGGTCACCTGCGTAGTATGACTTTTGTGCAGGGGGTAAAGTTTTTCTTTACCTGTCCCTGTTCTCTCCTTGCTTCTCCTGCTCATCTTCTGGACTGCTGGGGCATTTCCCTGCGACAGTTGTATGAAGAACAAGGCCTGGTGTGTGAGACTATTACGCGGAATGGTCAAATGGACTTGGTGTAGGCTTTCGTGCTCCAAGGGGATTGGAAACAACAACAACAGCATTCTTTTATTGATTCATTATTTAGTTGCTATGAAAATCTTTGAAGCATGTTTTGTTTTTTACAAGTATAAATAAACATTGCATGTTTTCGGAGTACTTTCGTAGTTTTCAAATCTGTAACTGCGAGGCCTTTAAATGTTATCAGCACAGCGAATATGACTATACATGTCATTCCTTTCAGCAGGCGGATTATAATAGTCTTCGATCTTTTTGCGGGAGGAATCACAACGCTGTCATCTTCATCACAATTTAAAACTTTTGTTAGTAGGTGTAAATGCTCTCTGCTAACGTTTTTTTTTTCTTCAGCCATCTCTAACTTAAACTTTAAGAAATCCATTTTGATCTTTTGGAGGAATTGCATCTTGTTTATTCTGAAACCAAGAATTTGTTACACTTAAAACAATAAAATGAACGGGTTCAAGAGACTTTGATGGTAAAGGATGATCAAAAATTGTCTTTCCGTTACAAATATTTCCATGTTTTTCTACATTGCTCTCATCTCAACTTGATAATCATTCCAGTATATATGGTTCATATATTTTGTCCGCAGCATAGTCATCATTCGAAAGATCACGAATTTCTTCTTGTGTGAAAATTCTTTCCGCTTATATATATAGAAATCTGAAAAATTTTTGGTTAATTCCATGAAAAATAATGAAATGTATGAGAAAATCTTATTATTTTTTTAAAAAAAATAATAAATTTAAACCACACCTTATACCAACTCCCACCGGAAAATTCAGATTAGAGGGGGGAAGAGATACGGATGCAGATATCTGTGTAGAGCAGTCGTCAAACAATTTCGTCTCATTGAACCCTTAGAACTATATAATGCTTTAGGAAACCCATTCCACGCACTCTTAAAAGATTATATCTTAAACTAATATTTAGAGTAGATCTCTCTCTCTCGACATGTCATAGATACTTTTATGTAAAGACAATTTTTTAAAAAACTATTGTATATTTGTTTATTAAAAATTTTAATATAATTTATTTACGACCCAAGTACCATCAATCTGTGCATTATATTTAATAACAGTGATTGTGCTTTTTTTCTTCGAAGTCTATCGAAATTATCTGCAGTCACATTTCATATTTTACGTTTAATTTTCATTTACTATTTGTTTCGCAAGCACTCACGTTACGAAATATTCTTCATTTAAATACATTGTTCTGAATGGCATTAAAATGTTTATAGCTGTGTGAGAAATCCCGTGTATTTTTTATGAGAGAATTTGCAACCTAAAATTTTGGAGCTGTTCTTACTTAAATTTAGATTTTAAAGTCGATATGCTGATAAGTTGTTCCCTCTACTTTATTATTGGTTTTTTCCCACGAATGAAAAAGAGGCATTTTCCCTTTTAATAC
Organism: Trichonephila clavipes; assembly: GCA_019973935.1. Lineage (NCBI taxonomy): Eukaryota > Metazoa > Arthropoda > Arachnida > Araneae > Nephilidae > Trichonephila > Trichonephila clavipes. Next base: position 370,575 of record BMAU01003842.1, read on the forward strand.
AATTTAGTTTCGAAAAACATTGTACCAACGAGTATAAAATTATTTAGTGAAAACCAGGATAGTAAGCAATACCCGTAGAATATAGTAAACCATTTTGCATATACACCAGGGGCGTATCTACCGTCGTATCAATAATACGGAGCCCCAAGCTATAGGCACCCCATTATGTGTAAGAATATAACCATAAATTGTCAAAACGCCCCGAACAGGCCCCCCCCAAGGAATTTTTATACAAGGCCCACTCAGGACTAGCTACACCATTGATAAACATATTTATAATTCTTGGGTCATCAAAGGAATCAAATCATCATAGTAATTGGCGGTTCAGTTTTATATAATGTTTCAATTCAGTTTATTGACAACAAATCAGTAAAAGTTTAGTTTGAAGTTTAATAACAAATATAATGCATCTGTACTCGTTCATGTACAGAACATCCCTGATCACATCAAAGAAAGTTTTCACAAGCAACAGATTCTTAGCTCTCTATACTGAGTGGGTTCTGCCAATTTTCTGTTCGATTCTTATTGACCCGTGGAACCCCTGTGTATGCCTCGTGGAAACCCAGGGTTCCATGGAACACAGTTTAAAGACCACTGGTGTAGAGGTTGAAAAGGCCATACCCGCCAACAAATGTATGAAACAGAAAATTAATTGCAAAAAGGAGCGAGAGAAAGAAAAAAGATACTCAACCACATAGCAGCGTCCATGAAAAAATGCTATTAATTATATAACAATACATTTCGTTTTTATTTAGGTTTCTATCATTAATGAAACAGAAAAGAAAACTCACATGACGAGCATGGTAAAGGTAAGCCTTTACAGCTGCAGTGACTCTAGTAACGCCCAAGTCGCACGATCGTGCTTGTAACGAAATCTCGAGTCCTACAAGCAATATTAACAAAGCATTTAATTAGTATTTTTACTATTTTACAATTATTTAAACATCGAGTCAAAGATGCTTGTCTAAGCAATTAGAAATATATTGATAATTAACTTTTTACGATAGATAAAAAGAAGACGTGTTTTCGTTATGTTTGCAAACAAAGCTAGATTTGCCAGCTCAGAGTATAATATGGACTACAACCGCCGTCTGTTGATAAAAAGTGATACTTTACACTTACTGTGCAAACCCACTCAATAGTTCGATTCGGGCTTTTCTTACATACGACTATTACAGAAGCAAAAACGTAAAAGAATATTGAACCCGCACGATCGTACGGGTTGGGTCTTGAAGGGTTATTCCGTATATCCCAATCAATCAATCTGTGATAAATACATAGAGAAATTAATTATTTGTATTTTTATTTTTAATATTTTAGTTAACACATCCAAGAAGAGAATCTCAGAACTAATAAAACTATTTTAACTATTATGTTACATGGTAACATATTTTTGATAAACTTTGCATCGTGCGATCGTGTTGTTTTAAGTTACGGAACACATTTGCAAACAAACTGTGTGAGAACCCCCCCTGGACACTAAGATTGAATTGAGGCAAAGAATTACCAGATGACATTTTTACAATAACAAATAATTTTTATTCACTTGAATCAATTAACAACCTTTTAAATACAAATATAAATCAATATGTCTGCGTCAATTGGATTGAACTTTACTCTATTAAATTAAATCACGAAATATGATACTAATCAACTATTAAACTCAATATCGAACGGGTTTACCGGAATAAGAGGACCGAGAGATATACGCAATTTGAATTACTAACAATCATATTAACTTTACACTAACTCTAATATTTATTTAGTCTTATTATCCGATAGTTGAATTTTAAATATCACCTGACTTTTACTACTTCACTCCTTTCAAGTCGGCTTAAACTTTCCGAATGTAGATCGCTGCCTGACAATCAGCCAGAAAACTAATCACACAATCAACTTGAATCGTCTTAGCGCTCCGTCTATGTATCTCTTGGCTCAATAGCCTTCCCCGCTAACCTACAACACTCTCCTTATATACTTTGATTCATTTGCATATCCCGTTTCCTCCTTTTAGAGCTGGTAGGAAATATACGCGAATTTACAATCCCCAAAGACGCCCAAGAATATGAGTGCTAAAGTTCCGTATAAATTCGTCACAACTGATAAGATATATTTAAAAGTTAGGTGACCTATTAAATATATATATATATATATATATATATATATATATATATATATATATATATATATATATATTCTTATTCGTTCATTTTCACCTTGATAATAATAACGTACTCTTCTGTTTTCATTTTATTTTGATACTTTCTACATAATTGAATTTCATACATTTAACCATTAAAGTACTAAAACTTTTTAAAAGGGAAATTTTAAGACTTAAAAATAAGCCATTTATAAAGCAAAAATACAGTTAAAAAGGGCTTAGGAATTAAACCCTTTATTTAAATATACATTTATATTTTTAACGAAACATAATTACAAATATTTTTTAATGAAAAAGATCAGTGAAAAGGAAAATATACGTTTGTATACATAAATTCGAGATTTTTTCATGTTTTTATCTCCTTCTACAATGTTAAAATTTTTCACTTATTTTCACAATAAGAAACTCAAAATATGTAATTAAGAACCATAAGTGGAACATTAACTTTGATGAATGACATTCTCTCTTAAAAAAATGACACTAAACCCCATAAGAGTTATAAGCACAAATGTGTAAATTTTGAATTAAAATCATATTATTCTTTTTGACTGTTTTTTATTGCACACATTTTCGTGGGGGAAAAATATAGTTGTTTTCAAAAAAATTATAATTGATTCATCTTCTCTTTAGGTAATAATTTGCATTAAGAGATTTCATCATGGTGGGTATCTAGAGAATCTTAACAACTCATTAAGTAAAGCAGTGGTCCCCACCCCTGGGCCGTGGACCGGTATCAGTCCGTGGATCAAACAGCTCAGGACTGCACAAGGAACATTAAATTATTTCTATTTTATTTACTGTGGTGTATTTCTCTCGTATTTGAGCGACTTTTTATGGAAATCTCTTTATCTTCCATGTTTAATCACTTTATTTTCATTTTTTGGAGTAACTGTATTTTATTCTGAAGCCGTATTGAAATACAATTAAATTAAAATTATTAAATCAAAACAATCTAAATTATAAACAATTCGTCCCACCCAAAAGAGGCCGCGATAAAATTATCAAGCATTGACCGGTCCACGGTGATAAAAAGGTTGGGGAGCACTAATGTAGGGCCTCTTGCAACAAAATTAAAATCTTTTCTCCCAATGATGCTACGGATTAGTATTTTTACCATTGCAGACCTAGTGCATTCCCCAGAAGCTGGTATCACATTCTAGTGCGACACTACCCAGGCGATACCCACTGCTGCAAGTAATTTTGACGTTCAGTTTCCTTCCCAAAGTGAAGCACCTGAGCTCTGACGATGCGAACTTGTTCTTGAAATTTAATTTTGCCGACAGCCCCCAAGCCTCAAACAGGTACTCAAGGGACCTTTTACATGCCTCATAATCCTGCGACATGGTCGCTGTCGATTTTCTGCATCATGAAAAATCCAACGACTTGGTCCAGGGTCGAACTCGCAACATTAGATGTAGAAGGCCAGCGACAAACCAACTACGAAAGCCACCCTTTTTGAAAATTAAAAAAAAAGAATTAAGAAAAAAATTTTAAAAAGATAACTCTGAGCAAGAAAGGAAGTTCATTGCTAAATGAAAAAGTTAATTTCTGATATAACGAGGAGAGTTAAAAAATAAAAACTCTTTCATAATTATGATTCCTTGATTGATTATTAAGGAGAATAGAATTATAAGACATTTTTGAGGAGCCACATTAAACATACACCAGTGGCACACACAGGAATTTTTCAAAGGATGGGTTCCAGGGTTGAAAGTCCAATATTCTCGGTATCATACTCCAATACGCCACCCAACATATTCTTTTGATTTTGTCGGTTTTCGAGAACAAAAAAGCAGTAAAAAATTAATTATGTAATAATCAATTAGTATTAATTAATGAAATTAATCATATTAATAACAAATACTTACTTAAATTTTACGTATTAAATATAGAGGATTATAATTAATCGTAGAAAAATCAAGGGCTATGAGGGGCTGGACTCGGGGATCCCCACCCTCCTTGTGTGTGCCATTGACATACACACAGAATATATCTTAAAATAATATATTCAAAGTACCGTAAAATCCGGCGCATAACGCGCACCTATACTTTCAAGCTGCAATTTTTAATTTTTAGGTATATTCGCCGTATGACGCCCCCCCTTTCTTACGAAGAAAAGCACAAACGTACATATGCAATGCTCTAACGTTTTGAAGTAATTTATTCAAGGTATTGCTCCAGGCATTAGACAAAATTAGTATATATCTAGAACTACAGCGCTTTAAGTTCATAAGGAATGTGTCACTTCTTTTAAATAAACAATATTTCGCTTTATGTAGAGGTCTCATTTTTTTCTGTGTGCTCATCTTCTTTTCATGTTTAAAGGTCCCGTTTTCATACCCGGTGTACAACGCGCACTCGTAAATTTCGATCTTATTTTTTGTGTTAAAAGTATGCTTTATACGCCGAATTGTACGGTAATTAACAATATGTCATGGATACTTTATGTAAAGCTAGTTAAAAGGAGTATTGTATTTCTCGCACACATTAACAAATTTTAACGTAATTTAAATACAATTTACTCATTAATAACATAAATCTGTGATCCCAGTGTCACCTACCTCTACATTATATTTCGTAACTGCGATTTGTGCTTGCGTTTTTACGCAAATTCTCAAAGTCTAGGCCTATTGAAATTATCTGCAGTCGCATTTCATATTCTGCGTTTAATTCATTTTTGTATTTTATTTTAATAGCCGCTCACGTTGAGAAAAATATTTTTTCCTTAAATACATTTTTCTAAACGGCATTAAAATGTTTACAGCTCTATGAGAAAATTCCTATGTATTTTACATGAGTTTGCAATCTAAAACGTAGGAGCTGTTTTTGCTTAACTTTGGATTTTAACAGTGAATCAATTGATATGTCGAAAAGTAGTTTCCTCTCCTTTATTATATTTGTTTTTTTCTCTCTCATATGTAAAAAGGAGCCTTTTTCATTAAAAAACTATTTAGTTGCGCAAAATATTGTACTTTTGAGAGTATAAAATTATTTCGTGGAACCCAGGATAACAACAATATATATATATATATATATATATATATATATATATTCACAATCTACTAGGTAGTACATATAAAGAAAAGAAGCTTCGTGGAACCCTGGATTCCGTGAAACCAGTTTGAAGATCATTGACTTATAGTAACCAATCAAAGAGCACCAGATGGTGATCCCTCAAAGATATTGACAGTTTCATAATCGGGGCTGCAATTTGACCTTTGAAAAGTATATATCTCTATATATAATGTCAATGCGTGCAAAAAAAAAATTATCTAATAGAATATTGTATTATCTTATAATAATATGAACTTTTTTTTTCCAACCTATTTAAAAACCACATATCTCACAATTCACAATTAAAAATATCTCCATTAAAAAATCTTTTGAATAAAAAAAAAAAAAATAATATAAGTAACATAAGAAAATTCTTTTAAAGTCAATTTCTACTTAGGCTAACAAAGAAAATTTTTATTTTAGTTACTCTTTATTAAATAATTACGTATATGGGCAATATTATATAAGTGGCAAAGCAGAAGGCGATTTTCCTTCCTATATATGGTGTTCGACTATTATTTTTGTTTGTTATTACATATTCATTTATAAATCATGTTCTCAGAAATTAGGCCATCCCGGGTAGGATTCGAAGCAACGACCTTTGGATTAGAAGTCCGACGCGCTATCCATTGTGCTACAGGGACACGGTGAGCGGTTTTTCTTCTTATATATGGTGTCGGACTATTATTTTTGTTTCTATTATTAAGTTTAACTAATGAATTAATATTTGAAAAAACTGTATTAACATCATGTGTCATCCAAGTTTAAAAAATGTATTTGAATTTGAATGGAGGAATCGAAAGTATTTTATTACCAAAATTGAAAATTTGAGCAAGATATTTATATATATACTCATTGTCATAAAAGTTTGTGCATCAAGAAATAATTGTGGTATCGTAACGCAACTTGGCATGAAGGTACATGTTGGGCAGATATGCAAATGATTAGAAATGCAGAGTGATTGCGCATTGTGTAATGACTCTAGAGAGCGTTGAGCTTCGTTCTTCTTGAAGTATATAACAGGTAAGCAGAGCTTTTTTGAATGTACTTAGTCTTTTGCAAAAGAAACGTTGGCTGAAGGACATCTGGTATCGAGGTGCCCATTACGTGTGCTGCCAATGTCACCCACCAACCGACACCTCCGTTTGGAGTGGTGTCACTTACGACGAGATTGGACTGCTGTGGAATGGAACCAGGTCGTTTTGAGCGACGAATCTAGATTCAATTTGAGCAGTGATGACAACCGTGTTCGTGTGTGGAAACCCAGTGGTGAGCACCTCAATCTTGCCTTCGCTTTACAGCGGTACACCACTCCCAGCTGGTGTGATGGTATTGGGTGCCATTGATTACTATACATGGTCACCTCTAATATTGATCCATGACACATTGACAGCCCAGCGGTACGTTCATGACATCCTTCAGCCACATGTGTTACCACTCATGGCAGGGCTCCCAGGGGCCATTATTCAACAAGAAAATGCTCGACAACACACAGCAAGGATGTCACAAGACTGTCTCCACCCCATTATCATCCTTCCCTGGCATGCTCGATCTCTAGGTTTGTCACCGATCGAGCATAATTGGGATCACTTGGGAAGGCAAGTTGGACAGCCTCCGAGTTTGGTCGAACTAAATGTGTGATTACAGCAACTGTGGAATGAGTTTTCTCAAGACATTATACGGAACTTGTATGCCTCAATGCCCGCTCGTATCGCATCATGCATTCGCGCTAGAGGGGGGTCCAACAGAGTACTAAAACTTCCGTTCATTCATACTTTTTTCTGCAATAAATGATCCTTTTTCTTTGATTTTCTAATCACTTAATTATATCAAAGTAGTACTTACATATGTAAAATTTCGTTTCATCTTGACGACCCTTTCTTGGTGCCCAAATTTTTATGGCAATGAGTGTATATAGGGAGATTGTGAACTAATAAATAAAAGAGGTAGGTAAATATATTTAATTATAATATCACTATAGAACTCTGAGCAGAATTTCCTTGATTGTAAATGCAATGAATATAAAAATTATATTAATGATCCTCATTAGCATGTTATTACCATTGGCGTAGCTAGCTCTGAAGGGACTCTGTATTGAAATTCCTTCGTGGCTCATTTTTAGAATTGAGAGCCCTGTTAGTGGGATAGTAATTACACATGTTGGGGACCCCTGTAGCTTGGGATTGATTGATCATTGATACGACTGATACGGTAGTAGCTACGCCCCTGTTCTAAACCCACTGGCGTGGCTAGTTTTAAGGGGGATTATATCAAAATTCCTTCGGGGTCCTTTTTTAGATTTGATAGCCCTGTTAGTGAGGCTGTAGCTACACATGTTGGGCACTTGAAGCTTGGAGACCTAGTGTCATTAATACGGCAGTAGCTACGGCAGTAGCTACGACCATGTCTAAACCAGGGGTGGGCCATAGTTTTGGCTCGGGTGCCACATTGGGGAAGTGGAGGATACCGGAAGACCACCCTTTTTTTTTAAATGAGGGCATTCATTAGTTAAATTTGCATCTCGGGAAAGGTATAAATTGTACCTCAAATACACCCAATGAATGCACACAACTCTTTTTGCACGGTAGATACATTCCTTAGAAAACCGTGCAAAAAAAAATCGTGTAAAAAATACATGCGACCTATGGTAACTTTGGGGATAGATTTCACAATTTTGAAAAATCGTGTTAGATGAAAAATCTCTTATTTAGTCGCAAAAACCATGCACAAAAAATTAATAATAATATCCATGTTACAAATTTATAAAACAAAAACTATTTTTTATACAAAAAAAATTAATTAGTGTGCAGTGAAAATTCAACTTATAAGAACATGCAACATATTAAAATTCAAATTGAAATGCGGAATTGTTTTACTAACAACTATTCATCGCTACTTGATAACAAGTGTGCAAGTTTATTACGAACTGGATCAAAAACGCTATCAACAGTAGATGCGTCAGATATGCCTAGCGCAGTGAGTGAGTGAATATTAACGTCCGCACTGTTCAGTAACACTAGGAGCGCTGCGGTAGCCCAGTGGTCAAGGTATCGGATCATGATAGGCATGTCATGAGTTCCAGTCCAGTACCACTTAAGACCCACCGTGTAGGGCAGCGATGCACGTTAAATCTGTTGAGAGCTGAAACGTCCTTCCGTTGGTGTGGTGTGATATTTAGGAGAGGGGGGTGCCAGCTCAGGTGTCGTCCACGTCACTTGACCATGTGTGAAGGTCCCCTTGGACCTCACTTTGAGAACGAGAATAAGTAGGAGTCTTTATTTGGTTATCTTATCCAAATAGAATCAAAGACTTATTAACAAATATATCTAACTAGTATTATGAGGTTTTAAAGGGAATGTCCTTTAAATTAACTTAAATGTTTAATGATCCAATTAATTAACGATTAGAATATCGATCACGCAGAGATTACCACGATAAGAGATCCCAGATTTATATTTAATAATGTTCCTATTGAACATTTAACTTTAATCTCACTCCTAAATTAAACGTTTAATGAGACTTCAAATAAAAATCAATATTTACCACACAATCTCAACTCTTCTTGAGAGTAAATTATCCACCAAGAAATCTTCAATTATAAATTTCTAATTTCACTATTATGCCTTTCTGCTTCAATCTCTCTCTCCTACTGCTCTAACTTTACTATTCCGTTTAACTTAAATACTTTATCTAATCTGCATAACAAGGAATCCTGTCCTCTTTTTGGAGCTGATTGGAAATAGGTAGGGAATTAAATTTCCCTAAAAAAGACGACTCAGAAGGTTAGTGATAAAGTTCCGTATAGATTTGTCACACATGGTTCAAAATTACTTTTTCCGTCGCCAAAAGCCCTCGTGTAGCTGAACAGTGCGACGCTAATATTCACTCACTCAGTAACACTAGGGCTTTTGGTGACGGACCTCGTAATTTTGAACCATGGTCAAATAACGTGGACAACACCTGAGCTGGCTACCCTCATGCCTAGCGCAACTGTCGCTTTTGATTCAAATGAAGAATTTTGCTCGTTATTAACGGCCTCAGTTTAGTTTTTTGTTGTTATAAAGTATGTTATTAGCGACTATTTTTTTTTTTTTTTTACTTTTCAAGTTGCTTATATAATTCTTGATATCCTTCTGCACAAAACTTAAGATTACGTTGAAATTTTAATGCACACTCTATGCCAGGATCATGAGTAAGAAAATGTTCGACATTTGTAGCAAATTTCAAGCCCTCGCGAATTAAATTAGCTGTTAATAGTTGAACTTCACCTTCGACTTCGTCATTATCGACTACTTCATTATCATAAAATGTCATAAATTCAAATCAATCTCGTGCAAAGGAAATGAATCCTCAAATTTTTCTTAATTTTTGCTAGAACAAAAAATTCGTGCAAAAAAGAAAAAAAAAATTGTTAAATTCGTGTACCATGTTATTTTAAAATCGTGTAAAAAAGACCATGTAAAAAAAAAAAAGAGTTGGGTGTATAAGTTAAATAAAATAGAGTGGCAGTTTTTTATTCAACCAGGGTCGGCTCTAGCAGTTTTGCCGCCCGGACAAAAATATAAAATGCCACCCTTCTCTCCAAAAAGCAAAAAAATTATAATTAAAAAAGACAAATTGTTCACATAGATACACACCTATAAAACTCGAATAATTCTTGCGAACAAAAAGGCAGCATAACAATATTATATATATATATATATATATATATATATATATATATATATATATATATATATATATATATATATATACATACATACAATTTTAAGTCAAATACAAAATAATTCAAAATTAAGGCCATAATTACCTGTTATCAATTCAAACGAGTAAAATGTAAGAGAAGAAATCGCTCATTTCCTCATGTCATCTTCTTCTAAAAAGAGTCTACTGATGGTGGGGATCTCAAACGTTTATTTTACCTTACGGTAACCACACTCAAGACTAAAATAAAACATCTGCTGTGATTCTATATCTATAAAAAACTCTTTTTGTCCCTGTCCCCTTTTGGATAGTTAACACGTGAAGTTGCATGGGTAAAAGGATTGTCCGTAATGACATTACTCTGGGATGGGGAGAAAGTTACAAATGATAGATGTGTAAAATTCAGGTTTCACGTAAAATCAAATATCACGTTTGATTATATAATCCCGCATCGAATTCTTGAAGTTTCAACATAAAAGAAAACTGACATTAAATATGCGGAGTATAAAATAAGGAAGATAGAATAAATGAAATGCCAAATTCCCCCTCCATATTATTTCAGAAAAAATGTCAAATTTTTTGTAACAAAAAAAAAAGTATATTTTTCAAATTCAATCCAAATGCCGCCTTTAGAACTTGCCGCTCCAGGCAAGGGATCGGTTTGTCCGGCTTTTGAGCCACCCCTGATTCAACTTATTTATTGTGATAATTTCAAATCCTCTATAGCAGCAAGTTTGTTTAATTTTAAAGTCCTTTTAATAAGACAGTCACCTTTTCTGACTGTCTTGCTAGAATGCATGTGGCACGCGGACCGCTATTTGCTCATCCCTTTCTAAACAGAACTCACAGAGAATTTGAGTCATTTCATGACCAAGAGATGGACAAACTTTTTTAGGAACTGGCCAAGAGGGTGAGGAAAATAAAAACTTTTGAAGGACCAGTATAATTTATTATAAAGCGCAGTAAAAACTCAAAAAAAAAAAAAATTCCATGTTCTAAAAATTATTTAAAACGAGTATAATGCACTTATGTCCATAAATTAAGAATAATTCAGAATCACACAAAAATTGAACTCTAAAATAAAAATTTCCCCTGTAGAATTATTACACACATCTTGAAGAATAATATGCTAATTACAGGAAACCACCACATGACGGGGATAGTACGTCACAATGACGAGAGTGTAAGAGAGGGATATATAAGGAATGGTGGCAAAGAAGTAAAATTGTTCACAAGCGCTTTAAAAGCCTATCAGAGCAATAACCGCACAGTTAAGGCACAAAGAAAGCATTTGGATGATTTTTTTTACGTGGTAGAATTATTGGACGACTGGAATGTGGACGTAGCCAGCTGGAAGTATCCGAGGAACTTGAAATCGCCCAGAGTGTCATCTCCAGGCTTTGGCAACGATTCCAAGATGATGGTAATGTGAGTAGATGTTACAGCACAGGTCGCCCCCGAGTTACAACACCGAATGAGGACCGGTATATATATTTGGCAGTTACTGCCAAAAGAAACAGACAGAGCACAGCATCAGACCTGTCTCGTCAGCTACCGGTACGACAGTTTCAAGGCAGACCGTGTACAGACGCTTAGGGCACATTGGTCTATATGCTCGTAGGTCTGTCAGATGTGTTCCACTTACCGCAACTCACTGTCGCCTGCGATTAACCTGGAGTAGAGAGCATGCATTGTGGACACCACAACAGTGGTCTTGTGTGATGTTTTCCGACGAGTCCAGGTTTAGTTTGCAGTCTGATTCTCGCCAGACTTTAATATGGAGAGCGCCAGGTACCCGTTACCACCAAGAGAACACCCTTGAACGACACCGTTACGGTGGTGCAGGATGGCTCGTTTGGGGAGGAATTATTCTTGGTTCCAGAACTGACCTGCATGTTCAGAGTGTAACGATGACAGTCCACATCTATCGGAATGTCATTCTGGAACAACATGTACGTTTGTTTCGGGGCGCCATGGGTGCTGAATTTCTGTTTATGGATGACAACGCCCGTTCTCACCATGCAAACATTGTAGACGAATGCCTTCAATCAGAGGATATCACCCGTATGGATTGGCCAGCATACTCACTGGACTTGAATCCAATAGAGCATGTGTGGGATATGCTTGGCCGACGAATTGCAGTCCGTCAACCCCCTCCCACCTGTCTACCGGAACTTCGGAGGGCATTGCTTGGTGAGGGGTGTAATATTCCCCAAGGTCAGATTGATAATTTGATACTCAGCATGCCTAGGCGTTGTAAGGCCTGTATTGCATCGTCCGGGAGAAATACTCCGTATTAACCATCATACTAACCATGTTATACTGTTTTTTGTAAATAGGTTCTTTTTTAAAATTTGCTCCAGGGAGTAAAAATCACAATTTTTATTAAGTATGTCAAACATATAGCATCTTTTTGTTCTTTACCTTTTCTTTAATAAATAGACTTTACAAATAAGTCAAATTTGTTTTGCTTCTGTCTCTTTCTTTGCCTGAACTTCATTATTCTTAATTTATGGACATGAGTGTAAATAAAATAGTGACTGCATTTCTTTTTTTTCCTTTATAATTTTTCTAAAATTTATAAATGTAAAACAACTATATAAGTATAACTTAATAATTTATGGATATTTATAAGGGGGAATCCCTATTTGCATATACAAACGTTTTTCACGCATAATCTCTTTCAAATGCTGCATAAATTCTCAAAACTATACAAGTATTTTGCATATGCACAAAGTATTCAAATTTCAATGGAAATTTTCTGCTAAGCAAAAATTGCATCTCACTTTTATATTAATTGCTTAAACTGAAATTTTTTTTATTATTGTTTCAAAATCTACTTTGAGTCGAAAAGAACCTCTAGATCAGTGATCTGCAACCGCCGGTCCGTGGACCGGTACCGGTCCGTGGATGAATTGGTGCCGGGCCGCTTAAAGAACACTAAAGTATTGCCATTTTATTTAAAGTGGTGCATTTTTCTCGGATTTGCGCAACTTTCCATGGAAATCACTTTATATTCCACGTTAAATCACTTTCATTAATTTTTGCTGCAACTATATTTTATTCTGAAGGCATATTTAAATGTAACTAAATTAAAATTATTAAATCAAGGCAATTTAAAATATAAACAATCAACGTGTCGCACCCTCAGCGGGCCGCGGTAAAATTATCAAACGTTGACCGGTCCGCAGCGATAAAAAGGTTGCGGAGCACTGCTCTAGATGGGCAACATCTGGCCGCAGGCTGTAGTTTGCCCAATGCTGTTGCAATACCTGTGCAGTTTCACGTGCACTGTTTTTATAGACCAGTGGTCTTCCAACTGGGTTCCACGGAAGACCACTGATATAGACCATGTTTCATAGTGCCTTTAGTCTTTTATCAGAATTTCTGAAGAGCGTTCTGATGTCATCCTCGTTATTTGAACATGATGAAAAAAATTACGGCATCCATCGCCAACCACCCTCGTGTTCATTCGATTTGCGAACAATCAATCAACCGAGAAACGTCTTCTGTTCAGCCAATGAGTACTTAACACGCTGGCAAATGAAGCTAAACCTTTCTTCAGTGTGATTATCTTGCTAACTGTGTAAATTGTTACAGTTAATATAACCGCGAATTGCGCATTTATTAACAACCAACGTATCAAAAAACAAAAATAGCAAAGCGAGTGAAGTGGTGTGTTCACTTAGAAATCTTTCTCTGACAAACAGTATTTCACGTCAAAGTCATTCAAATAATCCAAAATCAAAAAAAGTGTCATACAGTTAATACGAAAAGTAAAAACTGTATTCATCCATATGCGCTATTAACACATTGGTATAGAAAGTAGCAAGGCCCATTGGTCGAGTGGTAGCGTATCGCGCTTCCACACCACAGGTCCGGTTTCTATTCCTGGGCTGGTCAAGGTCAACTCAGCCTTTCATCCCTACCACAGTGGGTCGATAAATGAGTACCAAGCTTGCTTGGGGACTTAAACACTGGGGATCTCACTTCAGAAGGACCACCTGATCCGGACTTCTGCTCATGCACCTCAGCACGCAATTGTCACGTATACTCAGATGGGTACATTAGGCCCTGGCCCACATGGGCTGTTGCGTCACTGTGTTTGAGTTTATAGGAAGTAGCACATGGTACTGTACTTGTGGGGCAAAGCGAAATATATGTTTCTGTTTTAACTAATTTTAATACGAAATTGACACTCTAACATTCAATAATAATCTCAGTCATAACGTAATAACAATAAATCAGTAACTAACATTTAGTGTCGTTAGTGTTAATCAAAACAACATCCAATGCTAGATTCAAAGGAGATGAACACTTAAAAAATTAACAGAGAAGTTTTCGTATCTCAATTACTGCACCAAAAGACCAAAAATTGGAGTCGGTCAGTTCTACGCTGCTATAATCAAATCATACAGTTACAAAAATTCGACAATAACTTGAAAAAAGCTAATGTTTCAACATAATTTTGCAAACAGCATACAAAATTTAGTGATTAGTGTTCAAATTACGAGTAAGCTCTGATGTTACTGTATGAAGAATTAGTTGTCTGTTTCAAGGAAATTTTGGGCAGTGGGAACTTAATTCTGCTAAATTATCGATGTGCGTGTGAAATGTTGTATATATATATATATATTTAAAAAAATGGTCTAAGTAGCACAATAATCTATCATACAACTCAGAACTTCGTGTGTGTGTGATTTTAAAAATATCTAACACATTTTTATTAGCGTAATATTACATATTTTATTTAAATGATACTACAATTCAACCAACCATAATTTGCAAATGTATTTGTCACATCGTTTTTTACCCCAAACTATCGTTAAAAGATTCAAAACAGCCTCGATCCTATATTTTAAATGAAAAGCAAGGTATTCTTATCAGTTAAAATAGTAAAACTTATGGGGTGTAACGTAGCAGGCCTCCTCATGGTGCATCCTGAGTAATGCTAAATCTGCTATAGCGACTGCCGCTCTCTACCAATTATATTTCGTTTTAATCCGACAAACTCCCCCTTTTGTGTTCTGGACAAGTCATGGACGCTTCTCATCTAGACGTGTGCTCTGCACCTTAAGAGTTTGGACTGTATTGTGAGGAAATAATGAAGAACTCGTTGCCTAATGACCTGATGGTCAATGGCCTGGCATTTGATAAATAAATAATAAAATTGAGAACGAAAACAGCTATAGACTATTTTTTGAGGACCTTTTATTTATTGGATGTCTGGGCACCGTATGCTCGAAGGAGCAATGAGAAGGTGAAATTAATAAAAAAACAATTTAGCTTCCTTGCACGAAATTTTCACACGGCCAAATTTAGACAGGACATCGCATATAAGCAATGGACAGCAAGGTTCAGTGATGAGGTCCTCCCCTTTTGTGATTAATGGGATTTTAAATGTTTTCGCAGAAAAAGATGCCTCATTTGGTAAAAGTTCATGGGAAATTTCAGTGGGAGATATTTAATGCTAAAAAAAAAACAGGCGACTGAAAAAAAGTGATTGAAATAAGAAGAAAGTTCATTGTGCTTCCTTACCCCTTCGTAAAATAATTTTAAGAAGCACTGTAAATATTTAATGTGTTCGACGTACTATTGCAAATGCTATGAGCTTAATTTAACATTAGGCATTTTTTACTTATCATTGTAAATATTTTTATTTTATATGTATGTGGTTCATATAGACAAATATAATAAAGTCACAACTTTATCAAATTTATAATATTTTTTTAAGTTGATCTCATAGAAGGCAGAAAAACTAGCAACAAGTAAAAAATAACTAATATTGTCATTTTTAAAATTTTAAATCTCTCTAATTGCATTGAATTTCTGCAGATTACTTAGCAGATAGTAAAGAAATAAGTTCTTTTCATAATTTCCTATTTAGATCTTAATGTTAAAGGAAAATTTTTATCTACGATAATAAATATAACCCGATATATATGATTAGAAAATGTGAATATAATTATAATTTACTTAACATAAATAAAACCTTTCACTTTTTAGCAGAAAAAAAAGCTGCAAATAAACTGAATGGGGCTAAAATAACTGAGCGATCAAAATTATATAAACTCAGTTTTACATAGCTGGGTGTATACAGGATGTATCTAAACTCTTGGACAAAACTTTAAGGGGCGATAGTACACATCAAGACAAACAATAGTAAATAGGGAACTTAGGGTCCCCCAAACGTCTTCCGAAGGAGATAGGTGCCATTAAAGCTTAGGGTCCAATATTTCAAATGATTATAAAAAATGGAAAAATGGGTCCATTCGTTAGCGCTTTTCGCTAAAAATATTCTTTTTGTCAGTATTTTCTTGAAAAATAAATTTTAAAGTTAAATCTCAAAAAATGTCTGTAGAGGGTGCTTTAGACTTTGGAGTAACGAACAACTATTTTTTACTGTTATTTTTTTGTATCACGTTAAATGCTTTCAAAAGCTTAGACTTAAACTTAAATTTTGTGCTCAAAATTTGAATCGTTGGGGGTGGTTAAAAAGTACAAACTCAACTGTGTTCAGGAGGTGAAATTTGAACTCACCTCCTCCCCTGGACACAGGTCAGTTATTCACGATCTTGGATGCTCGGTGGTAGACTAGGCAGCAACTACTACCCACTAAACGTAAAATAAACTAGAGAGGGATAACAAAATTAAATACAAAAGTTATTCATAACTGACATGAGCAATTTCTCCACTCAAAATACTCGATTATGCAAATCACCCGATTTGTATGCAAAGTGTAGTACACAAGGATTTAACTGCATGGTGCTAACTGTATGTAAGGATGTAAAGTACTACAGCAAAGTGTTCCAGCCAAAATAAAAGCTCGTATGTGGTTCCAACATGACAGAGCGCCTGCACATTTCAGCGCAGATGTGCGAAGTGCATTGGATACAGCATATCCAGGGCGATGGATTAGACGGGGTGGTCCGGTAAATTGGCCGGCATGCTCCCCTAACCTCTCCTGCCTAGACTTCTTCCTCTGTGGCCATAAGAAGAGTCTTGTTTACGCAGGCCCCGTCGACTCCGATGAGGCCCTGGTTGCGAGGATTGCCATCGTAGCAGGCGATATCCGGGAGATGCCCGTGGTATTTGCTAATGTTCGACAGCCCCTCCGCCGGCGGTGTGAAACCTGCTTCTTTGCTGGTGGACTCTCTTTCGAGCAGTTTTTGTGATTCCGCAAGAAAATCGTGCGTGTACCATTTTCTGTGTGTTATCATTCATTCAACCCTCATTCATACGCTCTACGTGCGTACATCAAATTGTTTCTTTTTATTTTGAGCAAAGAAGTTACTCATGTCTATTATGAATATTATTTTTTTTTTAATTTTGTCATCTCTCTCTCATTTATTTTACCTGTAGGAGGTTGGTCTACGACACCAAGATCGTTAATAACAGAACTCTGTTCAGAGGGAAGGAAGTTTCAAATTTCCCCTCCTGAACACAATTCCGTTTGCGCTATAAAACCACCCCCGACGAATCAGATTTTGATCCCAAAATTTAAGTTTAAGTCAGTCTAAGTGTTTGAAAGCATTTAGTGCGATACAAAAAAATCACGGTAAAAAATAGTTGTTCGTTACTCCAAAGTCTAAAGCGCCCTCTATCGACATTTTTTTAACTTAAAAAAATTTTTTTTTCTAGAAAATACTGATGAAAAGAATAATTTTAGCGAAAACCGCTAACGAATCGACCCATTTTTCGGTTTTTTATAATCATTGGAAATTTCGGACCTAAACTTTAATGGCACCTATCTCCTTCGGAAGACGTTTTGGACCCTAAGTTTCCTATTTACTATTGTTTGTCTTGATGTATACTATCATCCCTTAAAATTTTGCCCAAGAGTTTAGATACACCCTGTATATATAATTTTGCAGGATGCATGTAATAATTCAATTCTTTAGAATAACTGTACGAGTCTAAAGTTATAATTAATGTTTTCATTTTTTAGAATTATTAAAGAGTTTTAAGCACTCGATTTTTGATGAACTAATTACCATTATGTGATTTACGATATTCATAAATATTTATAACATTATGATAACTATGTTAGTATTCATGATATATTAATATAAATGGAATCTTAACGTATATATATATATATATATATATTTTTTTCTCATATTTTTTTTTTTTCAAATTTTGTTTTATTTTATTCGAAAATTTCTAGACAACCGAGTTAAGTAATACAGTTCTTAGTTTTCAGGAAAACTCTTTCTAAATATCAAAATATAAACGCTATCTTCTTAATAATAATAATTATAATTTTGTACCTTGGGAATAGATAGTTTTCAGCTTGCCTGATTATTTCATGAATATCAATAAAGTACTCGTCCCATATTAAAAAAAAATGCTACAGTTTATTATTTGTTATAGCTTAAACACTGGCATCCTGTATCAAAATTTGTTGGGGGCCCTTTTTTGAAAATGGGAGTGTTGTTAATGGGAGTTATGATAAAATTTTACTGTTTTGGGGGCATACACATGTTGGGGCCCTGTAGTTTGGGGGCCCCGTATCATTGATACTGCGGTAACTACGTCCCTGGCAGGGCCGATCCTAGCTGGTGTGCAGCGCATGGCCTGCACAAGGGTGGCCAAAACAAGGGGTGACCGCATATGGTTCTATCAATCAAACAAACTTTTGTCGAATAAATATGCTGAATTTTAAATAGTTTTTGAAAAATCAAAATGTCTCGATTTCCCGATAGAAACCATAGTTTAAGAAGAATAGAATGTTAGTGCACATTTTTGATGAGTATTTTCTTATACAGGCCTTGAAAACTATACGTACAAACTAAGAAAGGTGATAGAGAACTGCCGTGTTTATGCAGTGGAAGTCGGACTTATCATACAATAATATAACAGGGTCTATTTTTTTTTGTTTAATACTGAAAAGTTAGAAATTTAACAATTTTTATGAATTTATTCGAAGAGTAAATGTAGTTATTACAGCATACTATTACAATAACTATTACAGCATATATAAATACCTATACTTACAAGCTTTTAAAGTAACTTTAAAAAGTTTCATTCAGTTAGCTATAACTACTACAATAGTTATGTGTGTTAGGTAACTACTATAATTTTTTTTAAATATCTTTCATGTACAGTGAAAATCGCTTAACACGAAAGTGATGGGACTGAAATATTTTTCATGTTGAAATAATTTCATGTTATTGTCAAAAAAAATGTATCAACAATATATATATTAAATTTATTAAAGTTTATTCCATTTAAATAGGCATGCATACATGAATATATTTAACACAACATTTTTTTTGGAAAACAAAGTTTTTGGAAAGATAATATTATTATTATTATTTATTTGTTTATTTTTTTTTTGCATCGTTTTCTCTAGCATCAGACTGTCAACAAATTGTTCGATATTGTCCATTTTGTTATTCATTTCATCACTGAAATGTGCATCTGCGCATACTTTTCAAGACGTTCCTCCTTTTGGATGTTATGGGAACAGGAGATGCATTATTCAATTTCTTCGTCGGAATCTGCATCAAAGATGTTTTTTGAACTATGAACGAACTACAAAATGTCTTTGTCTGCCATAATTGGGGCTGTACACACAATATCATCTACTGCAATGAATTCTTCCAATAATACAATAGGACAGTCCAAGTCGGCCGGTATTTTCCGCATTTTGTTCATTCCAAGAATGGAAATCTTTTCGTGTAAGTAATTTTCGTTTCGTGTTAATAGAAAAAAAAATGCGTGGAAATACGTAGGAGTTAGTAGGGGCCGTCGCATTATTTCGTCTTAAGAGTTTTCGCGATAAACGCATTTCACTGTACATTTTTAAAAATATATTTTGCTCTAACTTTCATGTGAACGTTACTTAGAAGCAACTTACTCCAATCAATCAGTCCTCCCCGCTCTAATCGATTTATACATAAATCAAACAAAGCTAATTCTAGAAACACAATAATTTCTTCAGGCTGAGAAAATGAGTTTCCCTTGTCTAAAAGCAAATCCAAAAACCTGACTTTTTCGCGAGCATTTTTATTCGAGATTCTCAAAAAAATTTTTAAAAATCAAAAGTTCAAATAGACAATGGATCGGGACAGACATCGCGTTTCTCAGAATGAAAACAATCGCAAAACCCGCAGGTGGGAAAGAAAGAATAACCTGACTTGTCATGGTGGCTGACTTGGACAACCTTTCACTTGTGAATATTTTGAATCAATTCGGCACGTATATTTACATTAAGCAGAAAACATCCCGATGAATTCAACCATTTGCGAAATTACAGGTTTACGCTTGAACAATTTTTCTAAGCAATGCTGTTTTCTTTACCTGATGAGTGAACTTTTTTGTAGTGTTTGTTTTAAATTTTAACCACGAGAAAAAATGCGAGCGAATCAGGTTTGTTTACTTAGTTCAACCGATCTTTGACAGTGATAAATTACTATAAAACCCTCTTTTTTCAGAGATCGTAATTATGTTCACATTAAAAAAAACTATTTTTTTCTTTTCCGTGCAACAGGTTTCCTATTTTCATTTATTTTATGAATTGCTATATGGAAAGCTGCTTATATTCTCCAGAATAATGGAGTATCATATTCTGAGAAATTTAAGGCTAAGAAAAAAGGATCTGCATGAATGACACCTTTATACCCTCCGAAAGTTACGAGTGCATTCAGTCTTCTCAGAAAGCCAGAAAAGTTATTTTACAGTGAATTATTAGATAGTCCTTGTAAAGGTCTGCCCGACGCGTCTAAAGGTATGGGAGAAAGGAAGACTAGCCATATTCAAAGTAACTCAATTTATTCACAGTACCACCAACAACACAAATTAAATTAACCAAAGTTAAGAGATGCACCCAATTATCAAGTATAGAGAGCAATCAACGAGGTACGCGAGATATGAGAAGATTTTAAATAATTAGAACACTTACGTCTATTCAATAGCTTTTCCCTCCTAGGTACCTAATCTAACTTAATGTGACACAAATCTTAACTTCTTAAATCAAATCTTCTTAAGTGACAGATCGCCAACTTAGATATTAAAATCATCAGCGACTAAATATCTACTTCTCACTTCAAGTTTAATTAATCACTGCTCCCGTTAGCAGTCTACTCTATCTCTCTTTTCTGACCTGAAAGTTTCAACTTTATATAAAAGTCTTAATTTTCGTAGTCACTTCTTCGGGGAGGAGAAAACTTTGTTTAGTATAATAATTTTTAAAGACCCAATATTTCCCAAGAGGATTAGTACTTTTAGAGAACACCCGCGCGAATAAATCCGTCATTTCTTTGTAGAAGAACTGACTTACACACTCTTTCCATTACACGAGGCCGTATTGGGCAGCGATGCACGTTAAATCTGTCGAGAGCTGAAACGTCCTCCTGTTGGTGTGGTGTGGTAGTTAGGAGAGGGGGGTGCCAGCTCAGGTATCATCCACGTCACTTGACCATGCACTGCGAAAAACCGGTATTCAGAACGGAGTACAAAATACTCACTTTTGAATACGTCACATACTCAAAATAGCTCCGATGCAAACATACTCAAATTTGAGAAAAGCCCATTCTCATCTTTGGCAACGGCTACGTACTCAAAATTGTAAACATCGCATGCTCATTTTTGAACCTGTTACTGGATCAAATTTGAGAATATAACAGCTAGATGAGTGTGTAATGCACTTATTTATGAGTATTTATGGGTCAAATATGAGTTTGTATGTTATTTATTTTCGATACTGTTGTATCCAATACGAATTTTTAACATAAAAATATACATCAAATCAAATTTAAAGGGATCTAAATATGCGATACTTAAGTTGGTAAATTTCATTTTTTTCCATCTTATATATTATTTAATTTACATTTTATGAAGTTTTTACCCCTTAACTTCGAAAATCTAAATTCCTTTTGCATTTATTGTGTTACAAAAGGTACTTAAGTATCATCGCAAAAATTCCAACGTTCAAGATAATTCGCCATGTCTCGTACGCGTTGAATTAGCAACCATGTACTTAATTTTATATATGCTGTCGCCAATACAACAAAAATTTTACTTTAAGAAAAAAATACTACTATTATTTGATCAAAAACTTTGTCTTCGAACTTATATATCAGATTTAAATCTTTGAAAATAACAAAAATAGATTCGATGAAATAGTTAAACAAATTTGTAAGCATTTGAACTAGTTCCAGAAGCAATTTGGTTTATTACAAGTTATATTTATGTTTCTAAAAGAATTATATTGTTTTTTTTAAAATCCTATACAAGCAGAAAATTAACTTTTATTTAAATTCAGTCTTTCAATAATAAGTTATTAGAAATATCTTGGAAACGTTAGGATGAATAACAGACTTTATATAGTAAAAATTTCAAAACAAAGTAAGAAAGAAATAGTTCTTTACATATTATGTAATGAAGAAAAAGCCTTTTGACTAAAATAACACTCATTAGGCCCAGGTGTGTAAGTTTTTTTTTTTATGAATTGTTTTGTTTAAATAGAAACACATTCATCTAGGTGGAAATATAGAAAAATCCATTGCAATATATATTACAAATTAAGCTAGTTTTTATTCATATCAACTGATTTTATACTCTCCTATCACCAAAGAAAACAAATATTATAGTTTTTAAGTTAATGTTTTTATAATCAAAAATTAAAATACTTAAAAATTTCAGTCCTTAGAAGAATGTAAAAACAACTAAAACAGTAGAACCATGATCCAATATACAGCATTTTATTTTCAATGCCTCTTTTTTTTCAATGATTCACTGTAAACAAGAAAAATAAAACAAACCCAAATCATATTTTTGAAATATTTATTCTGGAAATTGTGGACATATACATATTATACATTCAAAAAATAAACAAAAATATAAGTGAGATTTTTGAAACAACATACCTTCATCTATAAGTTATTTTTTATAAATACTATACAATCGATACTATAGTCAACTCCATTGTTTTAATGTAATATATATTGAATTATTTGCTTAATAATAGAAATGAAATTAATGCAAATTAAGAATAAAGCATTCATCATCTAAAAACACGATAACAGGTTTAAAAAGTATGATTTTCTAAATATTACACATGAAGGCATGTATTTTTTTGAAGTTCACATGTATAAAAACTACTGTTCAAAAATACCACACATTGGAACAATATATATATCAGTATACTACACAGCGAATATCTTTTAGGCATGGTTTTGAAATTGCTGCAAATAAGATTTTGGTATCCAATAGTTTTCAATCTAAGATGATGGTCTCGCAATAAGAACTCAACATGAAAATATTTTAAAATAATGGCTTATTCCTGAAAAAAGAGGAATTACATTATGAAGCAAAAATGTAAGTAATTTTTTGCAGAAAACCAATTAGAAAAATATGGGTGCCAGGATTTAAAATACAGAACACAAGGTATTTAGAAATGCCAGGAAAAACTATGGAAATTGGAATGTGGGGAAAATGGAAAAATAATAACTGCATTTAAAAGCGTGGGGTGCTTGATATCAATTGTTATAATTTCTTAATAGTTCTATTCTGTAATACAAAGTTAGTGTAAAAATGTAGTACAAGGGTCCCCCACCCTTTTACCACAATGACATTAATTTTCTCGTTAATCATTTTGTTCTAAGAAAGTAAGCGCTGTTTTTTTTTCTTCATCTTAAATACGTTTGATTAATTTTTGTATTGTTTACATATATTTTCATTACGATCCACCTTGCCCTGCTATATTCACTTGCCGCCATCTCATTCTGGCTTGGCGCTTTTTTGGTTTGTGTGGCAACAAACCAAAAAAGCGCCAAGCCAGAATGAGATGGCGGCAAATGGGTTCAGTCCTAGGAGAGCCCACACCCTTGGCAACAAACCAAAAAAGCGCCAAGCCAGAATGAGATGGCGCAAGTGAATATAGCAGGGCAAGGTGGATCGTAATGAAAATATATGTAAACAATACAAAAATTAATCAAACGTATTTAAGATGAAAAAAAAACAGCACTTACTTTCTTACTGCTGATCTTTTCCGAGTGGAGGCTACGGCATGACAGCGGATTTTAACAAAAAGCCTTGAAGGCCTCATTGTTAAGAGAATAATCATGGGAGTGCGGCCATAAATATTCTGCGAGGCAATGGTCGAACATACCCATTCAAAATCTCCATCCAAAACAGCATTCTTTCGTTCGTATAATCCCATTCGCTCATTACATTTAGAACATTCATAATTCAAAGCAATCAATCCTTCCTCCATACACCATTCAATCAATTTTTTCTTACATTTCGCATTCAACAAAGTACAAAATTCAAAGGTATATCCACTCACATACGTGCCATACTTCCAGCCCCATACTTCCAGCCCGGGGCCCAACAACAAAATGACACAATTCGATATGCCCGCTGACAAAATACAAAAATTCCAGAAATAGTTAGGTTTACCATACATAATGTATCAAAAAAGTAGAGTTACCAAGATGGTGCAATTATCACCAACCAAAATAATTTGCTCCAAGGGTGTGGGCTCTCCTAGGACTGAACCCATTCTTATATTAAGATTTACTTTTTAGTATGATTATTAACTATAAAAGCTTTTTTTTTTAAACTATGGTGTTTCATGTACGTCAGACTGAACAGATTTCAATACTTACGTATTATCAAAACAATCGCCAACTCTATTAATAATTCACTGAATTGACAACTTCAATTGGTACTTACGTCTTATTGGCGACATTATATGAAATGAAGCACCTAGATGCCAATTTTCAGTGTGTCATCGGGGTTGCCAACTTGGTGAGTTATTAATAGAGTGATGCAATATTTCATAAGTACCCTCCAATTTCCTGTGTTGTACATGCTGAATTGGCAACCAGGTGCTTCGTTTCATATAATGTTGCCAATAGGTTGCAATAATATATAAGTAGGGGAAACCTGTGTACCTAGGGCCATATTTTTTCAATGCACAAAAAGAGCCCCTGGCCTGTTTAAAAATGTGAAACTAATATGCACTCATCATTATACTAACTATCATCCAATTGTAAATATAAGAACTTAAAATATTAAATTCTGTGAAATAAAAGGTGTTAAAAAAATTCACAAATGGCCCTAGGTACAATATTATACAATAGATACAACTTTATACGTAGGGCCTGTCCCTGAAAGTTAGGTTTCACTCTGTAATCAATAGAAAACAAACATACACACATGAATTTAATAAAAGAAACAATATCTCAGCTAATACATTAATTTATCATGTAACCATTTAAATTGCAATGTGCCAAATTATTAATGAATTGCACATATTTTGTGATCCAACATTTAATTTTAAAAACTGGTTCCAAAAGTGAGCTGCATACATTGTCGTTCTGAAGCATCAACAGATTAGGGTTTAGACAGTTTGAACAGAATATTTCTGTTGCCAGTTTTATAAGTTTCTTCTTTATCATAAAGAAACTTATTTGAACGTGCAATATTCTTCAGAAACTTAACACTCTTGTGTTCTTTTTTAACATCCATTACTTCTGCCATATAAAAATGTTTAGTTTTTTTGCCTTGTATTTTTGTTAAACAAAAGTCCCCCTTTTCAATACTATCAGTTACTGTAGAATTTGCATCATCAGTGGAATGTGAGAATCTTCAATATCTGATAATTCTTATATTATCTGCATTAGGTTTTGACCATTTTATTCAGTCAGGATTTCTAGGTATCTAAAAAAGTTAGGAATTTATATTTGCTCATTAAGAGAAAAATTTAATTGAAATATCATAAAAATCTGATTTAGAATTATATTATTTTTGTAACTATATAAAAATTGGGGGGTTGTTAATTAAATGCATTCTTATGTTTGTATTAATAAAATAATCCTGAAAAATAACAATAATGGTAGCTAAGATATTTTTTTATAAATCAAGCATGTTGAAAGTTTCAGAACAAAATATACACTCCTCTCATTTTAATAACATCCAATAATAATAAAAAAACTTGACTAAATCAAAATGGTTCAGATAATTAAGACCATTTTCCTCTTTTTTATCATGAAAACTTTTTCAATAAAATAATAACATAAAGAATATTAATTGCAATTGTACCTAGGTACAAGGCAACTATGTGGCCCCAGGTACAAGACTAGGTAATTTTATACAAAATGTCTTCTGCAGAAAATCCACATGGACAGAGGATTTATTTAAAATCTTATTTAGTACTTAATGCTACAAACAAAATTTTGTACAAGAAAAAAAATTAAAAGAAAATTTTTTGACTTACTTTGTACAACAATAAAAGAGATGAGCTACAGAACTTTACTTTGGACTATGTAAACTTGTTTTACATTTATAACTAACCACAACTTTCTTTTGAAAAATTTCAGTTTTAATAAGATAAAGATTTTTTTAAAAATTAAGATCCCGTGAAAACATCGCACTCACTCACAACTAGATTAAAGGAGTGTATAAACAATGTGCTGAAACTTATAAAAAGAATAGAAAAACTAAATTTAAGAGTGAAAAATGTAATAAACATAATGTATTTCCTACTTTTCTTTCTTTTTTATACAAATTTTATGGTATAATCAGAACGTAAACATCCTTGGGGGTGTGAGATACCCTGCTCAAAAGAACTTTAGGCCATTTTTTTCGCATGAGTAACGCAGGGTTATAAGATAAATTAGTACTTACATACATGGCAATACCAATTTCGCATGTGTCATATGCGCTGAATTGCCAATCATATGCTTCATTTCATATAATGTCGCCAAAACGTTGTGATAATATGTAAGTACTGATAAATCCAATTTAAACAATGTCGAGATCAATTATTAATAAAACAAAATAGTCGTTAAATATTATTAATCAAGAACATTTAATATTTATATGTAATGTCTAAAAATAAAAAGCATTCTTGAAATATAGATTACATTCAATTTTACTAACTAATTTTGCTCATTCTGTAATTTCTGTTCAGTAAATTTTGATTCTCTCTCTTTCAATATTCGAAAATGAGAGTGAAAGGAATCATAAAGTATATTGAAAAATTGTTGAAGCTCTTTAAATAATTTTTTATGAGTACTTTTAACGCATTTTCCATAAATTTACTAATAAGCTAAAAAGGTTCTTTAAAACTTAAAAAAGAAATTAGACTCATAAAAATTATAGTTTAAAAAAAATAAAAAACACTTATAGTTAATCGAACTAAAAAGGAAAAAATAATTCTTAATATAAGAATAAAATGATTAGCGAGACAATGTCATTGTGATAAAAATGTGGGGTGCTCAATATCAATTGTTATAATTTCTTACTAGTTCTATTCTGAAATGCCGAGTTAGTGTAAAAATGAAGAACAAAAGCACCCCCACGCTTTTACCACAATGACATTAATATATATTTTCTCGTTAATCATTTTAATCTTACATTATTTTTTAGTTTAACTATAAAAGCGTGTTTTTTTAAACTATAATTTATTTTTCATTTTTTAGTTCGATCTACAATAAAAGCATGCTTTTTTAATTTTTTAAACTATCATTTATTTATTTCCATTTTCAAAGAACGTGGGCAATTGTTTATATTATAATAAGAAATTACTGACATGGGTGTTTTCGCTTTAGAGTTGTAACAATCTTTCAGTCACCAAATCTGGAAATGGGAAATTGTTAATCGTCATGATCCTTATCAGGACAATGGAACAAAATTATTCTATTGTCATCAGTCCTTGAAAAGTGTGCAAAATTTCGAATTAATCAGACCTTTTAGAGTGGGTAAAAATGTAGTTCAAAGATTCCGTTACATACAGGTGAAGCTTATAAAAGAGTCTAAAAGATTACTAATTGAAAACGAAAATTTATTTTGTAAACTTGCCTTTTTCAAACCATGCAAGGCATTTTCGAGTTCAATATGAAAGTAAAGTTAAAATTATTAAGATGATCAACCATTCTCCTTTTATAGATCCTGTCCTTCCTCGAAAAGTGTCCTCCTTTTTTTCAATATTTTAAAACAGATCTGTTAATCTCTGTATTCAGAGATGAACCAAACATGTTTCCAATATGTCGAGGAATAGTCTGAAACAAATATCACAGGAAATAACAGTTTTCAATGGTGTTTTTTGACTTTATCACAAGTAAATTGGGCAGATATAGAAAACTGTGTTGATTTTTTATCAAAAGAAATGCCTGATATTAAAATTATTGACAATGGTCAGTTTGCAGACTGAATGTATACTTAAATTATAATAAAACTGAAACAATTGGAAAATCAACATGCTGAAATTGATAAGATGGATTGAAATACTTAACCATTTCAAAAATAATAATAAAAATAATTTAGTTATTCTTTTTTAATTTACATTGTGCTGCCCTGGAACTAGTGCACCAGTTGAGTCTTTTCAGTTCGTAATTTATGGACAAGTCAGAAATCAAGATTGAATGTTGATATTTTTAGTTGCAGTACTTATAGTAAAGATGAAAGGTAATTTTTGCTCCGAAATTTCCGATAAATTATAAAATATATTGAGAAACGAAACAATGCATTTTTGTTTGAATTAATAAAATGTTTTTCATACATTTTCGTTGTAACTTTTTCTTAAATTTTTCGTTCTCCTTTTCATTTTAAAAATCTGGTCACCTTAAAAGTATTCCAAAGTAACACAATTATTTGCCTGAATAATTTAAACAAAATGACTTATTATGAATCAAGTAAATTATATTACATTTATAACACTAATCCGCCAAAATAAGGTGAATATTTATCCCATTAAATTTTTCGTTCAAAGGCAGTTACTTAAGAAATACAAATGAGTACATTTAACTCAAAAATCAAAACAATCTTGTACTCATGTGTTCTTCCGCGGGTAGCGTGGTAGATACAAAAAATAGTTCGGAAGATTTATGAGAATTAAATTTGTTGTTAAGGCCCAATTATCAAAATATGTAGCCGATATATTAAAAGAGTTTCTGCAATCCCCTGAATATCTTTTTTAATTTTTCCGAAAGCATTAATTAGCATTTTTGGGGATGCGGTCAAATCTGATGCAATCCTAGTCATTTCAAATTGAGTGCATCTACGTACTCATTTTTGAGTCAATCTTTTTTCTCCGTGTGGCTCAAAATTACGTGGCCAAAAGCCCTCGTGTTGCTGAACAGAGCGACTTTAAGATTCACTCACTCTCCCGTTACATGGTTTAGTACTATTTTTAGTTAAATTATATTTTCTGAGTCAATACAGTTATTTCTAATTATCAAATGTCTATGTTTATTTCAAAGGTAGTATTTTTGTTTGCTTATTATATAATTAAAGTATTGTGTCGCTATTAGGACCTATAAGCTGGCCAAAAAAATTATGTTTACTTTAATACAGGTAGATGAGTTTATAGTTTCAATGTTAAGTATTAGTCCAAATATGAAAAATTCTCTGCAGAGGGGGAAGCACATTAGGTCTTTGCACGAAGGCGGTTGATACCCTATGATCGGCCAAATAAATCCACATCCAATAATATTTCAGAAAATTTATCAAATCAAAAAAAAATATATATATTTTTCAAATTTGTTCCAAATTGCGCCCTTAAAATTTTCTGCCCGTACCTTCATCTTTTTTCAGGACATTTTAGATGACATTAAAACGCTTGCAAAAAAAATTGTCCTTAATAATGCAAATAATATTTAAAATTTAAAATGTAACGGATGAAAATTTAAAAAGAAAAATTGCTTTCATATGAATAAATTTACAAACATATGTAAAATAAAGATAAAAATTGATGAAGAAATCTTGATCTGATGTTTTTAAAATAGTCATTAAAATTACAAATTATATTCGAGAACATAGACTTAATCATCGTCAATTTGCTTCATTTCTGTAAGATAAAGAAAGTGAGTACAATGATCTACCATATTACACGGAAGTTCAGTGGCTTGCAAATTATGGAGTGTTAAAAAGATTCTCTTCAAATCGCTAGACGAAATTACAAACTTCTGGGAAACAAAAAATTATAAATGTGCTGAATTAAAACATGGACAATGGATAAAGGACCTAGCTTTCTCAGTTGATATTATAAGTTATCTCAATCAACTTGATTTTAAACTTTAAATCGAAAATCATGTTGTTACAACTCTATTTGATACTGTTAAAACTTAATACTTTGGCTAAGATAAATAGAAAAAGAAAACTTGTCTCACTTTGAAAGCTGTCAACATCTATTGATTAAATCCCATACATTAAAAATTACTGAATATACTCACTAAATTAAATTGTTAGAAACGGAATTATAGATAGCAGATTTTCTAATTTTGAAAGCTGTCAGTTACAATTTCGCATTTTTACCTGACCTCTATCTATCGATATTGAAATTGTTGATGAAAGCTTACATATGAGATCAATTGAAATTCAATTTGATTCTTTGTTGAAGCTAAGATCTATGAACGTTGGAATTCTAGATTTTTAAACACATTTCTAAGATAGTAGATCGGCTTCCCAAAATTTATCATTTGTTATGCGAATAAAGGTTATGTTTGGAAGCACTTATTTATGCGGGCAATTATTTTGTTTAATGAAAAATAACTAAAATGCAGAAAGGTCAAGATTAACCAATCAACATTTATCGTCAATTTTAAAAATTGCATCAGCTCAGTACTTTCAATCAAATCTTGATGACTTGCTTTGTGAAGAAAACGATGTCAAACATTTTCTAAAAAGTATATATTGTCAAGTTGAATTTTTTACTACAATTTTTTTTTAATAAAGAATGTAAAATATTTATAGTTTAGGTTTGAAAAATAGCATGAAATATAAAACGACTACGCATGTATAATATACAATACAGTCTAATAAAAACATAATACATAATAAAAATCGTATTTTAGTGATTTTTTGAAGATTGAAAACATGTGGCTCCCAACATATATTAAAATAGACCATGTGGCCCATAATGTCGTATGAGTTTCACATGCCTGTTTTAGTCGAACTAATTCTTCCGAAGAAAGAATTTACCTCCCAGAAGAACAAGCAGCACCTCCTGGTTGAAGCTTATCGTTTAGGGAAGGCAGCTTTTAAATACACAGGATTACAGTTCATATATACACTGCTGGACAATTGCTAAGGACGGATCACAAATTGCTATGTAGCATAACATTAAGCGAGACATGAGGCCTAGTAGGATAAAATATAGTTGCCACACTGTTCAGACATTAGAATAAAGAATATTTATTGTTCTGGAAAGTACAAAAGCTGTGAAACATCTGAAAGAAAAAAAAATGTCCATTTGATCTGCGTACGGAGAAATGGAACAATGCATCTAAAAGTCAGCAGGCACCTTAAAGAAAGGTATCAGTACGGGATATGTCCACCGTGGAGTGTGATGCAACATTCCACACGTCGTACCATACTTTGCACAACATTATCCAGCAGCTGTTGAGGCAATTTATCCCATTCCTCTGTGAGTGCACGGATGAGGGTGTTCTTGTTTGTCGGAGGATAGTTTCGACCAGCAACTTGCCTCCCAAAGCATCCCACACATTTTCAATGGGGTTTAGATATGGAGAACGCTCTGGCCATACGAGACGTTGAATACCCTCGCTGTCTAGACAATCCTGAACAGCGAATGTTCGATGACATGTTGCGTTGTCGTCCATAAAAACAAATTTATCACCG
Organism: Trichonephila clavipes; assembly: GCA_019973935.1. NCBI lineage: Eukaryota > Metazoa > Arthropoda > Arachnida > Araneae > Nephilidae > Trichonephila > Trichonephila clavipes. The sequence continues at coordinate 402,088 of BMAU01003842.1, forward strand.
ACAGCACCACGGAAAAGACGAACATGAGGAAGTAGAACTTCATCAATGTATCGTTGGCCCGTCATAGTCCCATTCGCAACCACATGTAGGCGCGTGCGGCCATTGATCATGAGGCCGGCTCACACCATGATACTGCATGTCGGATATCGGTCCTTTTCCTGGATATTTTCTGGACGATAAGCAGTACCACTCGCGCCAGATCAGTTGGCGTCTACAATCCGATGACAGACTGAGCCTACTCTCATCTGAGAATAGTACGCATGCTCAGTCCTGTTCAGTCCAATTGTGATGCTCACGACACCATTGCAAACCGGCAGTATGGTGCTGTCTGGTCAGTGGGACACACACAACAGGTCTGCGTGCGTATAGTCCTCCTCCCCTCAAACGTCTGGCAACAGTTTTTCGGGAGATCTGCTTTCCTGAGGCAGCAAGAAACTGATTTGCCACCTGCTGAGTTGTGGTGCGCCTGTTCCTTTTTGCTGATATAGGACGATATATCTGTCTTCTGCAGGCGTCGCACTTCTAACACGACCTCCCCCGTGCCGTCTACTACACATTCCATTAGTTTTAAATGACTTCCACAGCCGTGAAACAACGCTGTGAACGATGTCGAACTCCCTGGCAACATCTGCTATTTTTCGCCCTTCTTCGATCTTTCCAATAATTCGGCCACGCATAAAATCATCTATGTGATGTCGGGAAGACATGCCAAAAATTTTAAGTTCGTCTATTAAATCTTTCCTGTAAAACTTTGACTTGAAACAACAACTGTCCACACGCGTCAAAACCTTTAAAGCTCTTATGAACGCTATCACGTGATGAACAGACGTGGAAAAAAATTTGCATACTCATACTTCTTCTTACTAATATCCCGCACTTATTCTAATTTTCCACACTTTGCTTCCTTTCATTTTGTGGTTGCTATGGATGATAGTGTTATCCGTCCTTAGCAATTAGTCCTTAGCAATCCGTTCTTAGCAATTAGATAGTGTTATCCGTCCAGCAGTGTATATTAGATCAATTCAATTCTATTGACGTTAATGATATGATTTTTTTTAAAAAAACTTTTCCAGTTTTATGAAAATACGAGTATATACTTAATACTTTACATATACTTAAAAATACAATATACTTAAAAATTTTATTAAATAGAACACACATTTTTTTTCAATTTTTTTTCAACAAATTTTTTTGTATCATAATGGTAATTATGATCAACTAATTAATGGCTTGCCATTGGGTGGACTAGCTGGTAATTGTCCAGCTAATTTATATACTTACACTTTTTTGAAAATAGCTTCTAGATAATAATTCATTTGATTTTTTTCAACGTGTTCATATTATCTTGTTTGGAAAAATTAAGGATTTTAAACAAAATATAAATTTTTATCCAGATTACCCTAATTTGATTCCGACAAACAATGATAATGATTAAGTCAATTTTTTGGTTATTCAATATAATTGAAAGATAACTAACAAACTGCTCAAAAAATTAGGAGAGCACACGGATTTAACAAAATTACGCAAATATTCCCTCTAATAACTAACGTGAAACAAAATATCCATAGTCTAAAATGTACGAAAAAATAAATGAAGAGAAATTCATATACAAATTAACGTTCATGACGTCAAAAACTAGGAAAAGGATATAAGTGCAGAAATCGTGATTTCGTAGAAGATGTTGTTTTTCGTTGTTTCAGTGATGAAATTCAACCTTTTAACTGTTGTTTTGAGAGAAGGTGACAGGAAAATGTCATAACAATGTGATCTACTTGAATCGTTGGTTTGGCGTATTATCAGGAGACTTGAATTCGGGCAAACTCAAATAACTTGTTCTGTTAGAGTGGCAAGAAGTGTCACAGTAAGGCCGTGGAATCGATTCTAAGAAATATGGCATGTGTTCAACATCGGCCAGGACAAGGTCGTCCAAATGCTCCACAGCAAATAATGACCGATATATCCTGTTAACAGCCAATGCGACACACATTCATTTGGCAGCAAGACGAAGAGTCTCAAGCCAAACAATCCAAAATAGGCTTCATACAGATGGTCTGTATGCACGTAAATCAATGGTGAGTATTCCGTTGACAGCAAGATACCGTGCGACAAGAGAAAAGTGGAGTGCTAAACATTGAGATTAGATGCAAAGTGATTTGAATCAAGTGTTGTTTGCGGACGAGTCCCGATTCAGTTAAGAGTGTGACACACTGGCGTAGCTAGTTCTCAGTGGGCCCTGTATCAAAATTCCTTAGGGGCCCCGTTTCACGTATGAGAGCACTGTTTGTGGGACTGTAGCTACATGTGTTGGGACCCTTGTAGCTTGGAGGGCCCGTATCATTGATACGGCTGATATGGCGGTAGCTACGTCCCTAGTGTGACACCAGGCATGTGTTGATATAGCAAGAAAGGGGCACTCGAAATAACCCTATCTTCATTCAGGGAAGATTATATTGCAGACGATATGGTTTGACAGTATGGGATGGAATCAGTATAGGCGGACGTTCCGAATTGCATATCATTTGGAATAACAATTCGACCGTTTAAAGGTATGCAGACAAGATTCTGAGATTCTATGTTGCATCTTTCACTGCGGCCATTATGATTCTTTTCTTTTAATGTAGAATAATGTCAGACCTCATACAGTTCGTCTTGTGGAGAACTTTCTTGAAGCTGGAACAACACAAAGTATGGAGTATCCAGTATGCTCTTCTTATTTAGAATCGATCGAGCACGTTTGGTACACATTTGGACAACGTATTGCAACTAGACCAAGGCCCCTTGAGACTGTCCAAAACTTGGAGATCATACTTCGTCAAGAGTGGACGAGTATTTCTCAAAGTCTCATCGATAACTTCCTCGCAACCATGCTAAATAGGCGTACGGTAGTCTTAGGGGTCCAGGAGAACCACACACCATATTAAAAATCCCGTATCATTTCCAAACAATCAGTTTTTTGTCGTTCACATGTTACTAAATTACTGCCCTGAAACATCACTTCGCGTGTTCTTTAAATCATTCCAAAAAATTACAGTTCCTATGTAATTGTTTTTTGCTTCTTATTTCTTTTTCTGTATTGCATTTTGTTACACCTGTATTTTCCATTTTATGCCCATGCATGGCTATCACGCATTGGTTTCTTAACTTTTTCGCTTGTTTCCCTAATTTTTTTAGCAATGTTTTTATAACAAGAGAGGGACGATTTCAACTTCTCTATTATTACAGTATCACATCGAGAAGTACAGTCAGATGACGATAAAATAAGTGATATATTAGTGTCTATTCGTTCAAAAATTGTGATGTAAGAAATTTACGGATATTGTAAAAATCAAGCAAGTGAGTGTTTATTAACGTGGCACTCTAAAAGCTGAATTCACACCAAGGCGTACAAACGGCGAGTGTCTAGCGTCTAGCCAATCAGAGACTTCATCTCGGGCGAAATGAAGTCTCTGATTGGCTAGACGCTGTAGACATCGCCGTTTGTACGCCTTGATGTGAATGAGCCTTAAAGCAACAAGAGGGCTATTGAGGACGGATCTCGTAATTTTGAACCTCGATCAAGTTACAACGGGTTCTATTCGGGTTTCTACTAATCCTCTTGAGGAAAATATTCTTCTTAACTGTGATTTTAGTTTGAAAACTGCTTTCCGTAGAGAGGACTTGATTTTATGCAAATGCAAACTTCTATTTAAGTGTCAATCGTTGAGTAGGCAAGGTAATGGATAAGAATTGATACTGAGTGGAAAGCCTAGTGTGAGCGACCGGTGGTCGCACTTCGTAATTTTAAATATAAAGGATACATAGAGCAGTGGGTAAACGTCCACGAACAGTGGGTAAAGTGGAGAACGTCCACTTTACGGCTGACGAGTTAGCAAGTTGGAAGCAGGATCGTACAAGATCATAACCCAGATAAGTGCTTTCATGTATTTAATAGGATTAATAATTTTTACTTCTCCTTGGGTTTAGTTATTAGTGTGCATTTAGTTATTAGTGTGTTAAAAGTTAAATAAAAGTAATGATTATAAGATTATGTCTGTTTCTTCCTCGAACCCTCTCACACCCACGACCGACGGGTCGCGACGAAGTGTAGGGGACGACACATGAGTTGGCACCTCACTCTCGCTTTAAAAAATCAAAATACTTGTCAGCAATTCTTGAAAATTTCCTTGTTCAAACAACAGCAACAAAATTCACCTTAACGAGAAAAAACAAGAATGACCGCCAAAATAATCAACTATCCACGCCAAAAGTCTGAGTACACTTACAAAATAGAGCTTTTAAGGTATCCGACTAAGTTCGGAACCGTGATTTTGCAAAAGCGTATAAATGGATAATGTTCATGATATTTAGTGGCTCTGAGATTAGAAAACGTGTATAAAATTGTTTTAAGAATATTCTTACAATAAAAAATTACTTAAGTATACTATTTTGACAAAAAAGGAACATAGAATGACCAATTTTCAAAACATTCTCCTTTTATGAAAAATGCTTCTATTATAATAATATTTTGTGTGCCTGTAATAGCTCAGACCTTTATACAGAGGCTGAACTAGAATTTTTGAAATATATAACTTAGAAATGGATTTAGCCATATTTTACTACAACAGAGGGGTGAAATTTTAAGAAGAAAACGCCGATAATTATTTCAAATGGTGGTAACTCTGAAAATAATGTGAATTTTTCAAAATCCCTTGTTCAGACTCTCTGGAGAAGTCTTTATATAAGCAAAATATTATTATTATAGAAGCACTTTTTATAAAAGGAAAACGTTTTGAAAAAAGGTTATTCTAAGTTAATTTTTTGCCAAAATAGTGTATTTAAATAATTTTTTTTGTCATAATATCCTTAAAACAATTTTATATATCCATGTATTCTTATCTAAGTGACACTAAATATCATGAAAATTATCCATTTATGCGCTTTTTTAAAATCATGGTTCCGAACGTAGAACCTTAACTTTCACACCACGCCAGCGTGCAGACTTTGATCCAGGGCAAATTTAACGTGCATTGGACCCTCTACATTGCTCGTCTCGAAACCACGATTCCACAAACAAAAGCCACGAGTTTGCGTTTCTGACAACTAGGCTTTACCACAGCCAACTATTGTAAATAAATAAATAAAGCGAATTTAAATAACAATGATAGGAGAAAAACTTCAAAGTAAAAAGCATAAATGTTTAAAACAATGGGAAAATTTATAATGAATCTAATATACCATATTTTACAAGATTTTAAAAGGTATGTAGTTTTTAAAGTTTGATATATAATTTTTTGAGTTCAGTAAAAGATCTATTTGTTTATAATATGGTTATACTAGTAATTTTAAGTATCATTGATAAAACAAAAACTTAATAAAAAGACGAAATAAACAGAGAATGTATTTTTAATCAAATATTTATGACGAATTATATTGTTTTATTTCAGTTGTGTATTTTAATTACGAATTTTTCTCATTTATTAAAAATATCATTAAAGCACTATTTTTTCAAACGCATTGATTTGAATAGAATTATTCCATAGTAAAAAAAACTAAGAATTAAAAAGCATATATTTTGTTAGGGCATTCTTGCCAGAGCTTAGCTCAAAATTACATTCTGAAAAGCTATCGAAAGTGGGACTCGTTTTTTGTTAAATAGACGTAAATTAAAAAGAAATAATCAAGAAATTAGCTTCTAATGTATTTTCATTGCAAAGTATCCTAAATAAATTGTTCCATAATTAAAAAAAAAATTGGATGGAACAAGAGAGAGAAAAAAGAAATATTTAAAACAGTATAGAGAGAGAGAAAAAAGAAGAAAAGTATTTTAACTGATTACATTAAAAAATGCTTTGCCGTTGGTAATTGTTAAAAAAAAGAAGTTAACCCCCCCCAAAAAAAAAGACTAAGAACAATTAACCGGTAACTGTTACAAAAAATAATAAACTGTTACGTAAAAATTCTAATTTAATGCTAAAATTAATCCAATTCATAATTCAAATTATATATATAAATGCTTGAAACATTCAATTCCTGATTTATTTTTGAAATTTTACAGAAAATTAGAAGATGATTAGGTAAAGTAGAAGACGATATTATGAATAAAAATTTAATCGGAATAGGAATTTATTCTAATTTAAATATTTACTTCAGAATACTTTAAAATTATTGAATCATTTGGCTGAGATTAGTAGATTTTTTCAAAATGATCTTAAATAAATATGTATTTTTCAAAAGAGTTAATACATATATTTAAAGAATATTCAAATACTCACCCTTGTTTCTACGAAAGCTATAAATTCTAATATTTTACGCATAAAAGTAAAATAACTTAAATAATAATTATAAATATATTTTTATTACTTTAAAGATATAGTGACCTTTTTTATATCTTTATCCTGTGAACACTAGCTATTACTATTTAAGCTTATGTTTAATAACAGTGGCGTACACAGGAATTTATCAAGGAGATGAGAGAGGGTTACGTGGCCAGAGCGGACACGTGAGGGGAGCTAGGTGGGCAGAGCAAGCATTTTTGCATCTATTGTGGTGTTTCCATATGTAAAATTGGATGAAAGAATTGAAAACATCCTAAAAGAATTCAAAACATCAAACAATTTAGAAAAATGTCTAAGATCTTTAAGATTTGAAACCTAGATTGGACTAAATCCAATGGTAAATGATATTTATGCCTTTATAATAAAGGCTAGTTAGTATTTATTTACTTGTATTTATTTTTCTTTTATTTACTTGTATCTGTTTTATATATTTTACTTCTAGTATTTTTTTTACTTACCTTAATGAAACTAATTAAGTTTATGACAAAATTGCACCTGTTCTAATATTTTTTTGACTCTAAAATACAATTTTCCACAAAATTCCTGAAATTCGTTCATACCCTTCATTATATTGTTACTTATTATTAATTTTTAAATATTTCTCTGAAAGTTTTAATTTTTATAGAATTTTTCACTATGTTTAAAATGCATTCGCATTTAACAATTTAATATAAATAATTAAATTTGATTGGCAAAAATATATTTATCCTTGTAATTCAATAATCAAATGCAAAAACAGAAAACTTCGGTAAAAAAAAAACGTTATCCGTGAAAGAGATTTGCCACTTAAAATACTGTTTTAACCCTTTATCTACCGACGGTACTTATAAGTTCCACTCACTTTAAAATAACAAAAGAATAACCAATTTTACGAATATTCTGACAATACTTAGCATGAATATTCTTTGAAATCCACTCTTCCAAGATATATGGCAGCATGGGTTCTATGATGAGTATTTTAGCGCGGTAGGCGAATAATTTTAGAGCAGAAATTGCGTTTTCAGCTGACGGCGTTTTCAGCGGTTTGCAAAGATTGTCATTTTTGTTCCGAAAAAATAGTTAATGTCAAAATTTAAGAGTCTGATTTTTTTGATAATGATGACCTTAGAAAACGATTTAACTCCTTATTTTAAGTGAACAGTGTATATAATTAATTTTACAGTGGAATATCTTTAATTAATTAATTAGCTCTAACGGATTAAATTTCCCAATGAGTATTTTGTTTATGTATATCCCTTAATTTTCAATGTAGTGATCCAAAAAAAAATATATTGCATGAAAAAAACTGCAGTAAATCATAATGCGGTAGATAAAGGGTTAAATTTTATTTGTGATTTTTAAAAGTATTTACTTACTTATTTAACTGCACCCCCTTTATCTGTTCTAAAGATTGGGGGAAATGTGTCCTCTCCAACCACGATGCGTTTCGGAGTGTCTGTTATTACTACGAAATCGTATGTGTCCGCTCTGACCACGTTCGCTCTAGCCACACCACCGAAAGTGAAAGGTCCAGGGTCAAAAGTCCACCATTCTAGTATCATACCCCAATACGCCGCCCAAAATATTCTTTTGATTTTGTAAATTGTCGGGAATAAAAAACAGTAAAAAATAAATTATTGAATAAATAATTAGTATCGATTAATAAAGTAAATTATTAATAATAAGGCTTAATTTAACTGTAATTTATTGAAAAAAATAAGGGGGGAGGGAGGTCCGGATCCCCTGCCGTCTCTTGTGTGCTACACTGTTTAATAACATTATATATTACGGGGCATTTCTCAACAGTTATTAAAAACTTTTTTTAAAAAAATCAATTTCTTTTATAAGTTGAGATGCTTCCCATCATTAAATTTGCATTTATTTTGAGAGCTATGACAATATTTATCAGCAAGTAATAAATTTAGCATAAAACAACAATTCAAGTTTTAGCGATAGATAGCATTCAAATGGAGAGAGTGCCAATTATGAATTCGAATTTATCAACATTCTAGTGAATTTAAATAACAGCATCAACATTTTTGAATAAACTAATTACATTTATCTGTTATTGAAATGCATTAAACAAATATTTTATTATAAATACATTTATCGGCTTAGATTAAAAGTTTATTCTAATATTCATTTTTTTTTCTTTTCTCAGACAGTAAGTATACCCTTGAATACTGCAGAGAGAAAACAAAGAATGTAATGATTATTCAACTGTCTCAGAACGCCTTTGAAAAGTAAATACTTTGATAACAGAAATAAACACAAAATGCAAGGGGAAAAAGAGCCACCCTATTACTTTTTCTTAAGAAAATAATAATACTTTTGGGTATAATGGATCTTAAAAACAACCAGCTAGTGAAATTGTAATTTTTAAAGCACTGATGCGTAAAACTTGCTGCATCAATACATTTTACATACAGTCAACTAAGTAAGTTGAGTTTCTACTTCATATAAAAATTTTAGAAAATATTTATCTTTTACGTCCATCTTATATTCTGTGTTCAAATGTTGACCCCCTCTATGGCTGGAATCTGTAATCGTAACACAAAAATAAATTTAAAAAAAATATAATAATAATCAAAACATTCCCCCATTAACTTCGCAACGTTAAACAGTGTTGAGTAATGACCTACGACTATAAATCTAATAGAAAATTCTGAAAATGAAGTTTCCTTTCAACAGAAAGAAAATCTTTTAAACTGAAGAGTTTCTAATCAAAACTAAGGACAATTTTCTTTCTTTTTTTTTCAATTTTGAAGTGTTACTGTAAGATATCGAAAGAATGACCCTTCCACAAATTTTGAGGAATATATATGTATATATATACTAAACAGGAGGTAGCAGAAAAAGTTAATCAAAATTCATTATGTGACGAATCTGTACGGAACCTTTCCACTAATCTTCTTAGGCGTCTTTTTGGGGAATATAAATTCGTGTTTATTTCCAATCAACTCCAAAAAGATGAACGGGATATTCAAATTAGATAAGGTATTTAAGTCGAGCGTTGTGAGATAGCATTGTAGATGATGGAAGGCTATTGAGCCAGAAACTTTAATCGCAATATTAAAGGATTAGAATAGTGTAGAAGAATTGCTGTGATTCTAAGGAAGTACCAGAAAGCTGATATAGCCGACGGTAAATATAATTTACTTACGCTTAAAAGAAGCGTCAGTTTAGGCGAATTAGTTAAAGTTAATGAAAGTTAAGAATTCGATTACGTGTACTTCTCGGACCTCCTATTTCGGTAGACCTTACTTGATCTTGAGCGTAATTATTAATTAGTTGCATCATTCGTGATTTAATTTATTATAAAGGTAAATCCCTTTAAGTGACGTAACATGATAGTATTATATGTTATCAGAGATTTTTTTGAGAAAAAAGTATAATAATAAATAAATATTATTATTATTCAAAATGGCTCTTAGTGGTTCTTTGCCTCCAATTAATCTTGATGTTCAAGGTGAGGTTCCACAATTACATTAAAACCAATTGAATTGAACAAGGAAAAAATTAAGAAGTGAAATTTTACTAATCAAAATTAATACACTTGAGGTGAACGAGAATTGCACGAAACAAGTCATCACAAATAAGGTACTGAACTGATTATGAAAGAAAAAAAAATTGGCACGGGACTCTTTTTGAAGTGCAAATAAAAAAAGTTCAATTTTTATTCGGTTTTTAAAAATTAAACTTATAGGATTGAGAACCGTTTTCAAGGGCAACATATTATGATTTTTTCAGCGCTTATACATTTCTGATCACACAATATTCAACACTGTAAATGACAGAAGATACCAAATCCAAATTTATTGGACAAATGGTGACGGGTTCTAATCAGGCTTCTACTCTAATCCTCTTGAGGAAAATACTCTCTTTAATTGTGATTTTAGTTGAAAACCGCTTTCCGTAGAGAGGACTCGATTTTATGCAAATGCAAATTTCTATTTAAGTGGTAGTCGTTAAGTTGGCTAGGTTATGGTTAGGAGTTGATCCTAAGCGGAAAGCATAGTGTGAGCTACCGGTGGTCGCACTTCGTACTATTAAATCTAAAGGAAGGATACATAGAACCGTGGGAATCATTCACTTAACGGCTGCCGAGATAGTAAGTTGGAAACAGGATCGTACAAGATCATAATCCAGATAAGTGCTTCAATATTTAATAGGATTAATAATTCTTATTGCCCCTCGGGTTTAGTTATCAGAGTGCATTCTCATAACTGCTAAAAATTTAATAAAAGTAGTGAATTTTAGATCCTCGAAGTGAATTTCTTCCTCGAACCCCCGCACATCCGCGACCGATGGGTCGCCTAAAATAACATAAAATGCAAGGGTAAAATGATTAAAATAGCCCCGTTTGATTTGTGAAACACAAAGAAATCACTCACCGTAGCTGACAATAATTACCGTGACATGTCTTGTCATTGAAAAAAGCGGTTTGACTGTATTCAGGTACATACCTTCATGTACATCAGTATGACATGTCAGCCCTTGCTGTTTCTACATGTTGCCTATGTTCATATGGCGTAGCAGCGGGTAGTATAAATTGAAACAGTTAATTGCGAATCATTTAACCGCTCCAGAGGCGTAGTTACCGTTGTGACACCGTCGATTGTTGTGAATCCCCATCTTTCGATTCACGATAAGTTTTATAGTTTCACCAGCTGTTAAGGGACAAGTACGACGTCTTCGATTGTTGTGAACTCACACCCATCGATTGTCCCTGAATTTTTAAGATCCTCCAGCTGTAAAATGACCAGTGCACGTGGCCATGGGGCCATTGTTTATTGTCTGAACTCGGCGAGTGACGACAGCCAGACGGGTTGCCATAATGGTAAAGGAGAGCCGGTACCCCATTGACAATAGGCGAAGCCTGCCTTAAAAGAATCATGTCGTCTTTTCTGGTGTTGAGAGAAGGGGATAATAGAAACAGGTGGCGTGATGGACAAGTGTGTCCAGATGTTGGACAAGGAATTATGGCGCCTTGGGCCAGACGGCCCGGGTGTGTTTTGGCGTGTTATGCGCAAATAGGACGAGGGAGGCCAAGAGACTTTTGTGACCTTCCAATAAGAAGGGACGAGGGGCGTGTTGTGAACACACCCCTGGTGTTTAAAAGGGTTCTTTTTCAGGAGAGACGAGAGAGAGAGGAGCCCGGCCTTGGATGGAGGAAAAGGGAAAAGCCCTGCCCTGGATGGAGAAAGCATGAGAGGAGAGCCCTGGTTGGAACGGACCGGAAGAGAGCTCGAAAGAAAAGGGCTTAGTCCGAGATTGGAGTGGAAAGACGATGAGCGCCGGTGGCGTTGAGAAATAGAATATAGACTGACTGCACCGGCTTGGTATATGGACTGAATTCTATTGCTTCAGTAACAAATTGTTTAGCAAATAAACAATGCTTTTATTTTTATATTAGGCTATAAAAATTTATTGATGGTTAGCTATACACGACGTTACACCGTCGTATTAATGATATGGTGCCAAAACGTGTAAGCAAAAAATCGCAAAACGTTAAGGGGCCCTTAGAAAGGGCTCCCAAGGAACTTTGATTCAGATTCCACTTAAGACTAGCTACGCCAGTGGACCATACGTGTCCAATTAACGAAAAATGAGAAGAACGGGCAGCCACAGACAGAGCAATGCAACTTGGTGAGCAAACTCAATATTATGTGCCAAAGGCAATTTCGTAGTTCCCTTTGCTGAAACTTGGCCACAGACAAGTTGTAAGGGACGATATAACAGACCTCAAAAGCTTAAAGATGTAGCGGTGAATGTTGAGTGTACCGAAATTCCGTCTTGGGAGGGGAAGGAGAGTAAAATCCAAAGGTTTCTTACGCCTTATCACCTGATGAAAAACGAGTATGGAGATGTGTGTGTTTGTGTGCATAATGGCAATAGTCATGCCTTTTCTTACCGCGGTGTAAAATTGAATGCTTTTCATTTCCAATGTTCCATTTTGTACAACATTATTTCGCCAAAAATAATCTTAAAATAGTCATTATTTAAATTAACTTTTATTACACATATTTATATATATGCATAGCAGTGGCGCACACAAGGGGAGTCCTGGTCCCCCCAAAGCCCTTGATTTTTTTCCGATTGATTATAATTCTAAGTATATAGTACGTAAAATTTAATTAAGTATTTGCTATTAATGATTAATTTTATTAATTAATGCTAATTATTTATTCAATAATTAGTTTTTTACTGTGTTTTGTTCCCGAAAATCGACAAAATCAAAAGGAGCATAATACAAGAATGGAGAGCTTTCGAACCCGGACCCCCTTCTTGAAAATTCCTGTGTGCGCTACTGATGTATAGATATATACATGTACAGTCGGTCCTCTATATAATGAAGTCGCTAAATCCAGGAAAACGTTATATGGAAAATTCGTTTTATAGAGGTTCATCTTTTAATATACTTTATAAGCCACATAAAACAAATTTTAAATTCATAAACACAATATATATTTAAAAAAGTAATTTTTCACACCTTTTTAAAAATTAATATATGTTTATTTTATATATATTACCCATCAAAAATAAAAGAAAGAAAAAAAAACTGCGAGGAAAATAAGAAAAAAGAATGTCGAAGAATTCACTGCATTTTCAAGCATACAAGTAATATTAAACATACATTATTATATAATTAGAACACGGGGACACGGGACAACCCCACTGACGGTGAAAGAGGATATTGAAGATGTTTCTAGTGAACTGGGCAATGGGGGGGGTTAAAGGTTGTATTTCTCGGATGAGAAACGTCCAGAACTCTATTGTTCTCGGCGAGTTAGGATCTAATAAAACCAGTTGAAGATTTATGACCTCCATAAAATGTGTCAAAGAGAGAATAACTTGAAATTTTTTAGAAATACTTAAAAAAAAAGGGAGAACAAAAACTGCATCACAAAAGAAAAAGTTCCTTACATAGAAAATGCACTTCGCTATAGAGAGGTTATTTTACGAAGAAAATCGTGAAATGTTCAAGGTTCCAGGAAAAAGTTCGCTATATAGAAAAATTCGTAATATATAGGTTCGTTATAAAGAGTTTCGACTGTACATATACATATAAAGAGTGGTTTTTTTTCCTGGTATAGAAGTTTAAGTTGGCATTACTTTCCAAGATGGTGACCGATTTAACAGCTGTCAAGTGATTTATTCTCAGTTTGGTTTGGCAATTCATCAAAACGATCATCAAGCAAGGCGTAGATTCGTCGAATGGGCCCAAAACGAGATTGCCGTTGTTCCCGATTTTCATAAGCGAATTTTGTTTAGCGATGAAGCGCACTTCTGGTTGAATGGCTACGTCAACAAACAAAACTGCCGCATTTGGAGTGAAGCTAATCCACAAGTGTATGTCGAAACACCGTTACATCCAGAAAAACTGACTGTTTGGTGCGCTTTATGGGCTGGTGGAATCCTTCTTTAAAAACGATGAAGGCCACAACGTTACAGTCAATGGTGATCGGTATAGAGCCATGATTACTAACTTTTTCATTCCTGAATTGAACAATCATGATGTCCAGGAGCTGTGGTTCCAACAAGACGACGCAACATGTCACACAGCTCGTGCCACAATCGATTTATTGAAAGACACGTTTGGTGACCGCCTAATTTCACGTTTTGGACCTGTGAATTGGCCTCCAAGATCTTGTGATTTAACACCGCTAGACTATTTTCTGTGGGGCTATGTAAAGTCATTGGTCTATGCGGATAAGCCACATACGCTTGACCATTTGGAAGACAACATTCGCCGTGTTATTGCCGATATACGGCCACAAATGTTGGAAAAAGTCATCGAAAATTGGACGTCCAGATTGGACTACATCCGAGCCAGCCGTGGCAGTCCTATGCCAAAAATTTTATTTAAAATGTAATGCCACAAGATTATCTTTCGAATAAAAAAAATTCATTTCAATCGAATAATACATCGTTGTTTTATTGCAATTTAAAGTTCTATACCTCTAAAAAAACACCCTTTATATATATGAACGTTTGTATCTTATGCAAATCCCTACCTCTGATCATGCTGCTCCAATATTTTTAGGGAGCTTCGCTGATGTTTCGAAAGAGTTGAAGCCATATTCTCGCCCAAAAAAACTTTTTGAATTTATCTTTGTGAAATTATTCAAGGAATCTCTCTTTTTTTTTGCTATCAACAGGTGGCAACATAGATTTTTCTTGAGGAAATATTTAATGCTTTATAATAGGGGCGGGCACACTTTTACATGGTACGGTCTACTTCTATGTTTCTAAGGTGCTGCGGTCCACCCAGTGGCGTAGATGTGGTAAGTTACAAAAAAAGCTCAACAATATTTATATTCTAACAATTATTACAGAATATACTATTACCTACATAATTACAATAAAAAAACTTTTGCTTAAAACTCACGTTTTAAGAAAAATGCAAGATACAAACATAATATAATTATACCTATAAATTTAATAATATCAAAAGATGCATTTATTATCAAACAACTCAAAATGCATCAAAAAAAAAATAATTCATTTGCATTTAAAGTTAATTTTCGTAGAATTTTATAGTTTCAGTAAAAGTCTTACATAATGTCCACTTCAATCTCTCTCTTGAATGTCTTGGTATATAATTAATAAAAGCTAATCTTGCACTGGATGCTAAGTGGTCGTCTGTGAAACGGTAATGATGTGCTGTCTTAATTATATTCATCATTGGAAATGAAGATTTACACAGGTAGGGAATGCAAGTGAATGAAGTTAAATTAAATGCAGCTTCTTCAAATTAGGATACTTGACTTCGTCCATTAACCGATGAACGTCCTTAACACGTTCGCTGCTGGGTGTCTTCTATGGTGGGACGTAATATCAACACAAGTATCCAATCCTGCGAAAGCGTGAGTTGGGGAATGATGTTTCAGTTGCCAATCCCGTGTTATCGCGGGAAGAGCTGGTCGATGTTTATTTTCCCCTTCAGTCGGCGTGAGGGGAAAAAGCATTTCTACGGCTGGCATAGCGGTGATCGCATTTTTCCTCTATAGTCGCAGAGAATGTGTTACGCGTCATTGTGCACTTTCAACAATGGTACAAGTGTCGCCTACACATAGTCACATGGATTGTGAAGAGCCGATACTCCAATCTAACTGGCGTTGGTATTCAACAAATGTATTTATTTTGGCATGCGAGTCTTAGGTCTTATGTGAAGGCGGTCACCTCAAAATGTCGTGGCGGTCCACCAGTCAATCGCGATCGACTTAATGCCCACCCCGGCTTTATAGCACATCCTTGTTAATTTTTTTTAAAATTCACACATGCAAAGAACTGGAACTTCAGATATGTTTCAGAAGCGATTTTTTATATTTTTATCACACATTAATTTCTTAAAAAAATTGTGATTAGATTTTTTTTTTCAACTGCAGCAATTTGCGAAGAAAATTCAGGTGAATCGGATGCTTTTCATTAAAATTCAGAGTTCAAAGAAAAAAACGGACGGTATTTACTTTTTCGTAAGTACTTCAATATTTAATTTGAATAAACGATTTGTGACACACACATTTTGTTTTAGCAGAGAGTGCAACATTTTTTTCCCTAAATTTTATAATTGATTGGAGTTATAATTTTTTACAACATGAGGAGCTAAGCTATTCTTTTAATAATAGATATTTTACATTGTTTAATTATCATTTTCAGATAATTATTGATCATGTATGGCTTTGCTTAAGACCACTAGCATAAATAGTTCTGAGTGGGCAACATATCAAAATTCCTTCGGGGCCCTTTTTTAGATGTGAGAACCCTGTTTGTGGGACTTTATTTGCACGTGTTGGGGCCCCTCTAGCTTGGAGACCCCGTATCACTGATACGGCAGTAGCTACGCCCTGCTTAAAACCTATTCTTCTATCACAAAATGTAACTGTACATTTAATAAAATTTTGATTCGTATATATGTATTCGTGTGTATTTTAGGCTTCCTAGCATGACCGCTGAATTTTAAAATTCACCCGTTCGAAGAATTGGAACTTCACATATTTTTCAACAGCGACTCAGTATAATTTTCGATTGCTTCGACAAATGAATGATGAGGTTTAGCATTTTTATTAAGAAAATACATTTGCAGTAGCGAAGAAATGTGGGGGATCCTTACTTTCAAAATCACGAACACTACTCATTGGTTCAACATCTGAGTGCTCTCTATAAAAATGGACAGAAGGTACATTATAATCCGGAAAACTTCCAAACAACTTGGAACTGACATCAAGGGCAACACTAACATAATTCTTTGAACTACGCAAGGGTGAATTTGTAAAAAGCGTTTCTACCGTGATTTTTCTTGTTTCTATACATTCTATATATCCAGGAAAATATGGAAGTGGCGGAAACAAGAATCCATTATTACTGGACATCTTAATAAAAAAATCATTACAAGTTCTTATGTGTGACCTTGTTTATTTATATATATAATTCATCCTTCAAATAATAAATACTTCTTTTTGCATGTGTTGCTCCACAACATAAAAGTATTTACATCATTCATCATTTGAAAACATTTAATGATAACGTTTGTGCAATCTTCCGAGAAGCATGTCAAAAACAAAGATTACTGGAAAACGATGATCACTGGCTCATGGCAATGACTGGAGCTAAAATCACTCAATCGGCCTTTTTGGCATCCTCTTAACTGCCTTAATTGTTGGAAACGTACACAAATGACCTCAGCAAAGCCCTTAAAAGGAATCAAACGAGAAAATTCAATTATAAAAATTGAATTTTCACCAGACACATTTACAATCAAGTTCTTATCCACCAAGAAAACCTTTATTTGTCAATGGCTGAGAGACACCTCAGACAGTGTTCAGTTGTCTATTAGTAAAACTCCCTGATTTAGGGTCAAAAATTTGGAAGGATTTTCACCCCCTTGGAAACCCTGCCAGTCGGGAGAAAATGACAACCCTAGCTGGACCGGACTTTTCTAACGTATTTCGGAATGCGGTCAGTTTTAGCCCGAGGGTCGGCTTGAAAGGCTTGTTTGATAAAGTAATGGTTTTTCTAGAGTAGTTGAAAGAAATGGCCGAAAATGAAGAGAGAATGGATATTTTAAATGAAAGATGCAAGGAAGAATGCACAATGGTTTGAGATAAAGAGAGAGATGCATTACTAAAATCGACCTAAGGCTGGGGCTTTCAATGTTTCCCTCGCTATTGCATTTTAGAAACCACATTTTCCTCTAGGGAGCCATTTCAAAACCATGCTCAGGGCCGGCGCTAGCAATTTCGCCGCCCCGGGCAAAGAGGTAAAATGCCGCCCTTTTGTAACAAAAATTAAAAGAAATAACCTAAACCCTTTCCATGCTTAGTGGTAAAATAAAACGAGAGCAAAAAAACATTGCTATCAATAATGTTGAAGTTTTGGTTAGCAAAAAATACTAATTTATTAATTTATGTTTTTGGCACTAAATTAAAATTAGGGTTGCACACAAAAAAAGTCATTTCTAGTGTATAATTATAAAATACAGATATTAAAAAAATACTAAAACAAATTATAGAACCACTAAGTATTAAAACTTAATTAAATATTAAAAATACACTTAAACCAAGAGTTAAACTTAAAAGTGTTTCTTTTTCACTTTTAATTCTGAGAATTTTTTTATAATTTCTTTAACACTAATTTCTTCAGTCAGTTCTTGTTCAATTGCTATTGCTGTCAAGCCGTTTAGCCGATCCTCGGTAGTTGTGGAGCGTAAAATTTTTTTTAATTAATTTTAATTTCGAGAAACTCCTTTCTCCCCTTTCCACACTTATTGGGTGAGTAAGCAATATCCTTATGACTATACCGAGATCTGGAGCAAAATCCAGGTTGGATAGGAATTTTAAAATTTCGATTGGGCTTTCATTTTTATTTAGCAAAGCCTAAACTGCTACTACCTCGTCTGACAGGTCCAGCACGTTTATATCCGATGAATTCCCATCAGTTAACACTGTTTCTAGATTTTTACAATACTTTAGTTAGTCGTTTTGAGGAGTATCTTTTAAATCACAAATATTGTATAAAAATTGGAAATAGTTGCTGTGGGTACTTATCAAATCAAACCTAGATTCCAGTGCATTGATAGCTTTATCTAATGTGAAAAAATAAAACTCTGCTTTATATTTCAAAGTAGGATCTTCTATCGGATCTTCTCGTGCCTCATAGTCGAAATTAACATTTCTTCTTCGAACTCTATGACGTGGCTGGGTGAGCTCAAAATTAGCCGGTATGTCAATTTCGTCAGCGAATTCTCGAGCGTCGCAAAGCATTTCATTTAAGGCTGTGTCTAATCTAAGATCCTTGAAAAAATCTTTACGATTTTTCAAGAACTCCATAGCAAATGGCAAATCATCGTCTTCTGTCTGCAAGAGCTTACTTATAGGATTGATACAATTTAAGATTTTGTACCAAATTACAATGCAGCATGAGAACTTAAATTGTTTAACACAACTTAATAGTCCAGAAGCCTCAACTCTTATAGAGTTGTCAATCTTCGAATTATTGCAAACAGCAAGTAAAGCATCGTATATCCCTCCTACTTGATATCTTAGTGATTTTAATGCATCTATTCGGCTTTCTCAACGAATTTTGTTTGAAATCATTTATCTAGTTTATAATTTTTTACTTTATCATATTTTTATTTCTGTAATGCACATTTTGCTTCCACTTTAATTAAATAGTTTTATACTAGGAACACGTACACAACAAAAAAATAGTACTTATATTCTTCCACATTAATTATTGTTCTGTGTGTGTGTGTGTGTAACAATAAAATTTTAATTAAATCCTTTTCCAGTTGTTTTTTATAAGAAACTTCTGTCATAATTTTGACATCCTTATTGTTGCCTTTTCTAAAGATTTTAAATATTGCTATAGATTAGAACCTATTATTACTAGAATTTTTTCTTAAATATACATACTAACGCTTTTAAACCTTTTCACAATCAGGAAAAATACATTTTAAAGGATTTTTGAGAAATATAATGGTAAAATGATATAGTAAATAAAAACTATTGCACACTGAAAACATCGATTTTTTTAATTTTTAGTGCACCAGTGTTCTACGGGACATTGATTAAGAGCCTCTCGTTTATGTCTTGGATGAGTGATTATGTTCGGAAGTATTTTATATTTGTATTCATTGCAATTAAACGATTGAGAATTAAAGCCTTTATGTATTAATCACAAATAAAAGATAGTTTAATATGATTGAAACTTAATTTTAAAAATGCTTTGGAAGTGATTCAGGATTCAAGTCATTGTTGTCTGCTTATTAGGGCTGCTAATTCTATATTATTTAGATATCACTAAGTATTCAAATTAATTATCTATTTAATAATCGTCCTTCGAAATTTAAAATTAACGCTTGAAATTTTGCAATTTATTTATCTAAAGCAGTGTTTCTCAAACTGTGGGGCGTGCCACCCTGGGGAAGCGCGATAACCTTACGAGGGGGGCGCGAGCATATTGAAAATAAAAGATTTAAAAAATAATTAATTTACTGGAATGAATTAAAACAAAATACTTTCAGACATAATAAAAAGGCTCTTATACTCTAATATAATTTATAGGCGATATTAAGTCATCAAAAATAAAAAATTAGCCATCTTTGATCCTATAACCAAATAAAAAACTTTTATTTGATTTGCTGTAATCCCATCATGAGAGATTTTTTATTACGTTTTATTTTTAAACCTAACAATACTCTTTCAGAGAAAAAACAGATCCCAGATCCAGAATCGAAAAAATTTAGGAACATAAAAAATTCATTATTTTTGAAATATTGCACACTATAGCTGTAATCTGTTTGACCTTCTAAGTTATTGGTACAGTTAGTTATGACCCCTCTCTTATGTGTTTGTTTCTCATTTAGGGAAGTTGTAAGTAATGTATTTTTCTGTTGCGCTTTTTTCCATGCAAAAGAGTTTTATGATATTTGGAAAACCACGGAGAGCACACACTTTGAAGGATTACTTGGCCAAGACTTATTATTATGTGTATTCTCAAACATATAAAGCAGAACAAAAAACGTTTTACACGTGTACAATAAAATAATTATGAAAAAAAGGATTGGGGGGGACTCAATAACCCCGCTCGACCGTATCGAGTGCGCACCTGCTCCCGGGTTAAAACATGTTGAAGTCTTTTCGCTTTAAATATTAAAAATAATTCAATTATTCTTCATCGGAATTTTATATTATTGTTCATTATTTAACATCAATTCTAAATGCTAATTCTGTGGGGCTTAAAATTACAATTCGCTTAAAACTAATTATAATTTGTGCAATCATTGTAAAAAAATCATTTTACATATCTGTAAACATTGTCGCGCACTTGGCTTTACTCTCCTTACAATTCAGCTATTATATCAATAGTGTTTTATTTTCTTACAAATGAACTCGTGCAAAGAGCGGGCACTTCAGCCGGTAAACTGTTAACGTATCAGTGCTGCACAGAGTATTTATAACTAATTAATTAATACTAAATTAAGAACAAGTTTAATAAGTATTAGCGACTTCCATGAGTTTGTCTTGCAAAGCTAAGTTTCTATAAGGAATACTTATGATTAGAAATTGACCCTCTGAGTTCGTTTTCTATATTTAGCAGATATCTATATTTTGTCTTCTAAGCAGCCACCGCATTTTGCAATATGTTCAATTTAAGAATTAGAGAAAGGAAAAATAACATAATAATTATCCTATCACTTAATTTATTTATTTATTTATTTTTTCTTTTTGCTTAAAAGTAGTATACAAAATTTAATACTTATACTTATGTTATTAATTTGTATGGTTTATAATTAAGATCGCGTATTGTAGCTTTAGCGTCAAAGTGCATTATTATTGCATTCAGTGCATTATTAATGTATATGGGGGGCGCGATAAAAATTGTGATTGAAAAGGGGGGCGCCAGTATTGAAAGTTTGAGAAGTACTGATCTAAAGGATGTTTTTGCATTGAATTTGTATTTTTTAAAATATTTGTATTTTTTGGTTTAAAATCTCATAAAGTCTTTTAAATTTTTTCTTAAATTCTTCCATATTAAACTGCAGATAATTTATTAACTCAATTTTTAAATTTTTCGAAATATGCATTTTGATGAACTTTATTAGTAGCATACAGAACTGTTTAAAAATATTTTAAAGGTATTTTATACATTTTTTTATGTATTCTTATAATTAATTATACACATAATACACTCTGTCGCAAAAAAATATATGCACCCAGAAGAAATCAAGCTACAATCACGAAACTCGGCAAGAATGTAGTCTGGTAAGAGATATGCAAATGATTAAAATTTCGAAGCCAATGAGACAAGGCTAAGTGTGCTATGCGCATATTAGTTGCGCAACTGGGAGAGTTTAAAAGCATGAGTACGAGCGCCGTACGGCTATCCAAACGAATCTGATGACTTTGATAGACGATATTGAGACTTAGGATGCCTCTAAGACGTAACCGGCGGCAGTACGAGCAGCTGACGGACTTTGATAGGGGCCGTATAATAGGCCTCAGAGAAGCAGGTTGGTCGAATAGACGTATCGGCCGCCACCTCGGTCGGAGCGATATGGTAGTTGCTCGGTGTTGGCAACAGTGGATCACAGAAGGTAGAGTGTACCGTCGCGGAGGGTCAGGACGTCCCAGGAACACAAATGATCGCGAGGATCGTGCAATCAAAAGAGTGGCCACTTCGGCACCAACAACGTCGCTAGCATCGATTCAACGCCACTTACCTCCTTCCAGACATCCAGTGCCATCAAGAGAAACCATAAGGAGACGACTGACCGAAGTTGGCTTGAGGAGCCGACGTCCGCTAAGACGCTTACCACTGACCCCACATCATAGGCAGTGTCGACTGGATTTTTGCCGACCTCGGGCAACTTGGAGTGTGACAGACTGGAGACGTGTCATCTTCAGTGATGAATCCCGATTCAGTCTCAGTGCTGATGACCACCGCACACGTGTCTGGAGGCGCACCGGCCAGCGGTCCGATCCGGCATTTATTGTCGAGCGGCATACAGCAATTTCACAAGATGTGACAGTGTGGGGAGCAATTTCTTGGGACACACGATCATCTTTAGTGGTCCTTCAAGGCACTTTGACAGCTCGCAGATACGTGGACGATATTTTAACGCCGATTGTGCTACCCATGCTATCAAGTCGCCCAGGTGCCATTTATCAACAGGATAATGCTCGTCCACATACTGCGCGACTCTCCCAACAATGTCTTCAAGGATATGACGTCCTACCATGGCCTGCCAGGTCACCAGATCTTTCGCCAATAGAGCATGTCTGGGAAGGCAACTGCAGCCGTCCCGAGATACAGGAGAATTAACTGCGCAGATGCAAAGACTATGGCAGGATCTTCCACAGTGGGTCATAAGTGATCTAATTGAATCGATGCCACGCCGAATTTCGGCTTGTATAGCTGCCAGAGGTGGCTTTACTACTTACTGATTTTTAACCTTTTGCAAGCTGTAACCGCTTAATAAAATGATATTTTGTTCTGAATTTTAATCATTTGTTTATTTTCATATACACTACATGCATACCAGATTTCGTGAATGTAGCTCAATTTCTTCTGGGTGCATATATTTTTTTGCGACAGAGTGTATATATAATTAAGTATACACATAATATATATAATTAAGTATACACATAACATTAATAACTAAGCATACACGTAATTAATTATACACATAGTATATATAATTAATTATACACGTAATATATATAATTAATTATACACATAATTAATTATTAAACTGCATTAAATATTCTTTCAAATTGTCTGTGTAAAACAGAGGTTCCCAAACTTTTTGGTCTCATAGACCCCTTGCCATGTTTTTCTGTATGGGATAGACCCCTACTTAATTAATATTGAATTTTTGCAAATTTATCAACTTAAATGTCTTTTTGACTGCTAGTACTACTACTACTTTAAAAGAATTAAATTTATAACTGATGAAGTATAGAGTTAAAAGTTTAAAAAGCATATGTTAATTACTTAAATTAAAATTTAATTAATATATAAAATAACTGTTAAGTAAAACAGCCAAACAACATGCAATTGATTTAAATAAGAGGGTTGAATCTGGCGCTACAAAAACAAATTTTCTACATTTAGTATCAATCTTGTCAGGTTTAACCTTATACACTGCTGGACAATTGCTAAGGACGGATAACACTAACATCCATAGCAACCACAAAATGAAAGGAAGCAAAATGTGGAAAATTAGAATAAGTGCGGGATATTAGTAATAAGAAGTATGAGTATGCAAATTTTTTTTCCACGTCTGTTCATCACGTGATAGCGTTCATAAGAGCTTTAAAGGTTTTGACGCGTGTGGACAGTTGTTGTTTCAAGTCAAAGTTTTACAGGAAAGATTTAACATACGAACTTAAAATTTTTGGCATGTCTTCCCGACATCACATAGATGATTTTATGCGTGGCCGAATTATTGGAAAGATCGAAGAAGGGCGAAAAATAAAAGATATTGCCAGGGAGTTCGACATCGTTCACAGCGTTGTTTCACGGCTGTGGAAGTCATTTAAAACTACTGGAATGTGTAGTAGACGGCACGGGGGAGGTCGTGTTAGAAGTACGACGCCTGCAGAAGACAGATATATCGTCCTATCAGCAAAAAGGAACAGGCGCACCACAGCTCAGCAGGTGGCAAATCAGTTTCTTGTGGCCTCAGGAAAGCAGATCTCCCGAAAAACTGTTGCCAGACGTTTGAGGGGAGGGGAGGACTATACGCACGCAGACCTGTTGTGTGTGTCCCATTGACCAGACAGCACCGTACTGCCCGTTTGCAATGGTGTCGTGAGCATCACAATTGGACTGAACAGGACTGGGCATGCGTACTATTCTCAGATGAGAGTAGGTTCAGTCTGTCATCGGATTGTAGACGCCAACTGATCTGGCGCGAGAGTGGTACTGCTTATCGTCCAGAAAATATCCAGGAAAAGGACCGATATCCGACATGCAGTATCATGGTGTGGGCCGGCATCATGATCAATGGCCGCACGCGCCTACATGTGGTTGCGAATGGGACTATGACGGGCCAACGATACATTGATGAAGTTCTACTTCCTCATGTTCGTCTTTTCCGTGGTGCTGTCGGTGATAAATTTGTTTTTATGGACGACAGCGCAACATATCATCGAACACTCGCTGTTCAGGATTGTCTAGACAGCGAGGGTATTCAACGTCTCGCATGGCCAGCGCGTTCTCCACATCTAAACCCCATTGAAAATGTGTGGGATGCTTTGGGGAGGCAAGTTGCTGGTCGAAACTATCCTCCGACAAACAAGAACACCCTCATCCGTGCACTCACAGAGGAATGGGATAAATTGCCTCAACAGCTGCTGGATAATGTTGTGCAAAGTATGGTACGACGTGTGGAATGTTGCATCACACTCCACGGTGGACATATCCCGTACTGATACCCTTCTTTAAGGTGCCTGCTGACTTTTAGATGCATTGTTCCATTTCTCCGTACGCATATCAAATGAACATTTTTTTTCGTTCAGATGTTTCACAGCTTTTGTACTTTCCAGAACAATAAATATTCTTTATTCTAATGTCTGAACAGTGTGGCAACTATATTTTATCCTACTAGGCCTCATGTCTCGCTTAATGTTTTGCTACATAGCAATTTGTGATCCGTCCTTAGCAATTGTCCAGCAGTGTATATCCTCTGTTAGTAGTGTCCAGTTTCTTTTTTTGTTTTGGAGATAGGTAACTGCCTGAAACTTCTTCTTACTAGGAAAAATAATTAAAAACTTCCTCACGCAATTCCATAATTCTGGACAAATAACAGGTTTGCTTTTTTAAAGCCAAAATTGCAGGAACCCGTTTCTTAACTTTAAAATCTTCATTGGTGCATATCACGATCAGTTTCCGTTGTCATGTGACATTTTTTTCTCAATGTGACCATGTAAATTCATTGCCTACTGTGGTATTACCATAGTCAATGCATTCTCAAAATTGGTTCAAAATCTCAATAAAAGGCAGTTAAATGTTGAACGTAGGTTAAAACGTGTTGACAGATTGTCTGGGTTAATTTGAGAAAATTCCGGACCTCCAGTATTATACTTCTTTAGTTTAACTCTGGAAAGAAACTCTGAGATGGTCCGGGTTTTTAAAAAAATTTATGCTGTCACCTTGTACGGGAAAATTAACGTCATTAAATTAAATTTAGTAAATACATCTGCTAAATAAGAAAAATTTGGTTTCCAATTGATTAAATTTTCTTTGAAAATTAAACTCACGATCTAGCTTAATGAGAGCCAATATCACTTAGACCCCCACTTACACCTCATTGACCCCCAAATTATTTTTTTGCTGACGTGGACCCCCTTGCAGGTCGTCATAGACCACTTTGGGAATCACTGGTGTAAAAGATCTTAATTAAAAGCAATCTTGTAAATTCCCCTTAAAATGGCAATAGCATGCAATATGTATATATAAAGGGTGTTTTTTTAGAGCTATAGAACTTTAAATTGCAATAAAACAACGATGTATTATTCGATTGACATGAATTTTTTTTTATTCGAAAGATAATCTTGTGGCATTACATTTCAAAAATGATTTCTGGCATAGGACAGCCACGGCTGGCTCGGATGTAGTCCAATCTGGACGTCCAATTTTCGATGACTTTTTCCAACATTTGTGGCCGTATATCGGCAATAACACGGCGAATGTTGTCTTCCAAATGGTGAAGCGTATGTGGCTTATCCGCATAGACCAATGACTTTACATAGCCCCACAGAAAATAGTCTAGCGGTGTTAAATCATAAGATCTTGGAGGCCAATTCACAAGTCCAAAACGTGAAATTAGGCGGTCACCAAACGTGTCTTTCAATAAATCGATTGTGGCACGAGCTGTGTGACATGTTGTGCCGTCTTGTTGGAACCACAGCTCCTGGACATCATGATTGTTCAATTCAGGAATGAAAAAGTTAGTAATCATGGCTCTATACCGATCACCATTGACTGTAACGTTGTGGCCTTCATCGTTTTTGAAGAAGGATTCCACCAGCCCATAAAGCGCACCAAACAGTCAGTTTTTCTGGATGTAACGGTGTTTCGACATACACTTGTGGATTAGCTTCACTCCAAATGCGGCAGTTATGTTTGTTGACGTAGCCATTCAACCAGAAGTGCGCTTCATCGCTAAACAAAATTCGCTTATGAAAATCGACCATTATTTTCGAAATAAAATTGCACAATTTGAAAGCGTTGTTCAGGCGTGAGTCTATTCATGATGAATTGCCAAACCCAAACTGAGAATAAATCACTTGACAGCTGTTAAATCGGTCGCCATCTTGGAAAGTAATACCAACTTAAACTTCTATACCTGAAAAAATAACACTCTGTATATATATATTGTTCAAGTTTTAATAATTTAATCTTACAAAAGAATGGCTAACTTAATAGTCTTAGAATAGATTAGAAAAATTATGTATTTATTTCACATGTTACATTCAATAAAAAGAACAAAAAAGTGTCTATATAAGTAAAATTAAATTATTTTTTTCTTTGAAAATTCTTTTAACAGTTTGAAGCAATATAAATTAAATATTTAGCAATTACAGACTAGTTCATTTATTATTAAACAAAATTATCACAATATATTACAATTACAAAACAAAATTATAATAAATATAACTACGTTGTATTTGAATTTCGAGCTATTGCTGTTAGGATCCTTTATGTGTGGTAAATAATTAATGAAAGTACTCAAAAGCTCATTAATGTTTTGCATTTTAAATGCCCTACTATCGTCCTTTATAAGCGACGAAGGAAGTTATTTTTATACGAGAGGGAAATAATATTTTTTTCATTTGAATAACAATGTCAATCGAAAATGTTTTGAGAAGATTACGGTACATTCAAGCTACGAAAACACACATACTTAAAAATGTTAATCAACATGAAAATATTCTACGAAACTCATGACATTAATATTTATGTATAAATAAATAAATAAAATAGAAAAAGCGCAAATGTAGCAAAATAATTTTTTCTTTTCACTTTATCTTACGCGATGATCAAAATTCCTGGGCATTAAAAATCTAAAAAAGAATTTGAAAATGAAAATATTGTTACCTGTTTTGTTGTTCTACTTTGTCTTGTTTGTTTAAGCACAGGAAACTAAAAGAATTAGTTCGGAAGTCAAATTGACACAAGATTCCCTCAGTTTTCTTCGAAAAGGGGCCTTTTTCTGAGAGTCATCCTGCCCCTTTCTTTCATTCATAAAACTTGACCCTGCTTTTCATCACTTTTGTTGAGACTAATCTCTGCCAAAATCTATTTCTTTCAATAGTACCCGAATTCGCGTATACAAAGCAGTAACAGTTATAGGAAATTAGTTGAAAGAGAAGGAACCGGATGCCGAAATTCTTCTTTATCACCCCCTCTCCCTTCCCCCATGGGACCAGCATTGGGAAACCCAGCTTTAAATACTAATGAATACTCGTTAGATAAAAAAAACTTTAGGACTCCACAGAAAACGTGAATATTTTGCATACACATTTTTAATTTTTTTTCTTTCGAATTTTTATTCTAACTCGTTTATTTTCCTCATAAACTAGTTAATTTTACAGCCAGTTTGCCGCCCCGGGCAGGGGCCCGGCTTGTCCCCCCCCTAGCGCCGGCCCTGACTTGCTGTTACCTTTGGACCGGCTTGTCATGAGTTCCAGCCTAGTACCGCTGAAATCCCGGCGTGTAGAAGAGCGATGCACGTAAAATCTATCGAGAGCTCAAGCGTCCTCGCGTTGGCGTGGTGTGGTAATTAGGAGAGGGAGGTATTAGCTCATGTGCTGACCTCGTCACTTGACCATGAGTAACTGAACAGTGCACGATGTTAATATTCACTCACTCACTCACTATTACCTTTAGTGCCATTTGGTAAAAACTTTTTGGAGCCAAAGAAATCAGAGGTTCTAACAGCACTCTCTACTTTCACACCAGAAATAAATAACATCCATAATCTTATGCATGAAATTATTTGTGAGTTGAAGGCATATGTTTATAAATATATTGCAGAAGAAGAATCACTTTTTTAATTGTATACCAAAGACAACAAAATTCTGTAAATTATAAGCGATGAGGATAGCGAGATATGCTTCCTTAAGATGGACTTCCATTTGTACTGAAAACGTAATAACACTTTCGCACAATGAAATCACATTATATAGGGGTAAAACTTTTGCTGAGAACATAAATTACTCATATAAATTCACCATGAAATGTAGAAATGTCATTTACTGTCTAGAAAATTTTAAAATTGCGAAAAATACATATATCTTTGCTTCTAGAATTTTCTGACGCCTTGTTTGGCAAGCTTTAATATAATGGCTGCAGATGGCACCACGTGTATGCATTCTAAGCACAAAGTTGAAATAACTTTATTTAGATGAAAATTATACGGCATAAGCAGCTTAGATACATATTATATAATAATACTATATTTTATGAAAAAGAATACTTTTCTTCACAAATAATGACTTTAATCACTTCAGAAACGTTAATTTTGCTTTTGGGGGGATCGCAAAGTAAAAAGAATGTAAAAGGCAACCCTGTAGATTACGTCTTGAGACTACGTCATTGCATAGGGTTCTGTCTTACTCCCTGTTACTTTCTAAAAATAGTCGTTGGGAAAGGGGGGAAGATGACCAAATTCGGTAGCTTTGACCTAGGATTTTGAATAATTGGAATGTTATGACAAAAGATCGCTTAATATTTCGTATTTCAAAAACTATGCGTGTTGTTTTATGATAGTTCTAAGGAATTTTTTTTATATTTGTAATAAAATTAATTTTCAATATAAAAAGTGATATCTCTAGTGAATAGAAGGATAGTGAAGTGAAGGATGAATTTTTTCTTGATTTCTTATGAAATTGGCCCTTCATAGTATTACAATAATAAAAAATAATAACGTACAATGGATTTATACTCTCCATTATATCACTATATAAATTTTAGTAACACCAAAAATAAAAAATTGTTTTATTTAATATTATATTCTGAATTTCAGAATAATAAATTTTTTTTTTTTATTAATGACAGAGCTGATGATTACTTTTTTCTCTCATTATTTTTCTAATTTATTCATAAAATTGTTTTTCTATAATAATATACTTGAAACCTTATGTGAAAGTTTTTTTTACCCCCTTTCAGATTAAAATTTTGTATATCTAAATTATTCAGAGTTAATTGTTATTCAAGTTATTGCTTTAAATACGAAATTGAGAATTTTATCTACATTAAATAATATTTTTATATCCTTACATGCTCTAACAGCTCTTATATTATATTATATATATATATATATATATATAGATGTAACAATATTACAGATATTAAAACCAAACATTAATAATCATGAAGTGAAAATATGTCGATTATAAGTTAATTAATATTATGTTCGGTTCCATTTGGATTAGCTTTTTCACTGCAAGGAATTCTCATAAAGTAATACATTTTCTTGATTTGTTTATTTCACAATGATTGTGATGTTCTTTAATTACGCTATGCTATAATTGTGATTCGCGCGCGCTTTAGTACAATACGCAAAAGGAGAAGGTTTACAAGACACAAAAGTGAATCTAAGCCCAAGTAGCAGTTCTCAATTCGCTATGTTTTTAGATAATGTTGGATTCGTCTTTATTATCCAATTTTATATCTCTATTTTAGAGTGTTAAACATACGTCTAATTGCTATCTTTAAAGTGCTCTCTTAATGCTTATTTTTAATAATTAAAAGAAATTACTAGGTGAAAACCTCAAAATACATTCTTTTCTTTAGAACTTTTTTGAGTTCCTTCATAAAGAGAAAATGCTTACTTTTTTAAAAAATGTCATTCCTCTCGATTTCAAAATTGACACTCTTTAAAATGTTGTGCTTTGTTCCAATTTTATCCCATTTCTTAATAATTGTAATCTGACAGCAGTCAAGAAAGAAGAAATTGGCTCCGCTGCGTACATCCCATTTAGGCGATATAATTGGACCCGAGGTCCCTTATGTGCGTCACTGTAAACAAGTTATTTTATGCAAAAATTGTATCAAAAATCCTAAAATTTCTAGCAACCCCAGATGCAAGTCACGCGACCCTTATTTTAACAAACACTGGCTGAAGTTATGCAAAGAAACTGGTGCTCTCTAGCTTATCCAAAGGTTTCTTTTACCTGTTAGAAAAACTATTTTTTTGGGAGAAAAGCAATTTTATTTATTTTTTAATTCCAATCACTTGAATTGCTTTATATAAGAGTTATGATGTTACTTACATATCTCTTTAAATAAGCGCACAATTATTACAAATTTTGCACAATTATTAATAACATAAAAATACAACTTTTAATAAGGGCTGAGTGAGTATTTTTGTCGCACTTTTTCGTTAATCGAGGGCTTTTGGCGACCTACCTCGTAATTATGATCCATGGTCAAGTGACGAGGACGACACCTGAGGTAGCATCCCCACCCTCTACTCTTTGAATCTCCAATCAATGAGAGATGAAAAGCGTGGCGTCAAAGAAACAGTTGAAGTTTTATTTTTTTAAATTTAAAAACCATAAGATGACCAGGACAAAGTGTAGACTTTACTCAATAGTTTGTGAATGAAAGTAGGTTTTGATTTTGATTCATATGAAATTAAAAAGTGATTTAATAAAAACATAATTAAACTTCAAGAACAGAGAAAGAAAAGATGAACTGAGGATGAACATCGTAATTTTCAAGAAAAATGGGAATTGCAATATTATATTTTTATGCCCAAAGCAAGAATAAAATATCATTTACTAAAGAAGATTTTATTAGTGAATGTTTAATTAAAGCAGAGGAATTACCGTATTTACTTGAATCTCAGTTGCGCTTTTTATTTCAACATAATTTAACTTTGTTTTAAAAAACTTTTATTGTAATATAATAAATGAATTTTTAAAAACTTTTCTTCTTTATCTAGTAGGTTGTGTATATGCTATTGTTTGCTATCCCGAGTTCCATGAAGTAATTTCATACTAGTTAGTACATTGTTTTGAAACCTTTTACATTTGTGGGGGAAAACACATATAATGAAGAAAATGGAAGAATTTATCAACATACCAACAGATTCGATGCTAAAATATAAATTTAAACTATAACTTTTAAACTTTAGATTGCTAATTCATGCAAAATACACAGAATTTCTTACACAGCTATGAACATTTCACAAAAATGTATTTAGTAAGTGAAAAATATTTCTCAACGCGAGTGGTTACAAAATAAAATATAAAAACGAATTAAACCCGGAATATGAAATGCTAGTGCAGATAATTTCATAATTTTTCATATACGCCTACAGTTTGTGTAAAAAATTGTGAACACATATCAGTTGCTAAATGTAATACATGCGTTGGTGACAATTGGATCAAAATGTAATATTATCAATGAGTAAATAACATTAAATTACATCATGAAATTTTTTAATAAAAAATAAAATACTTTTTAAAATTGTCCTTACATATAATATCAAAAATATATGTTTATCTATATACTTTAAATATTATTTTAAGATATATTCCAAGTGTGGAATGGGGGATTCCTTTGGAGAAATTTCGGGGGTCCGAGACAACTCGCACCCGTTATCGCTGATTTGCGATATGACGATAGAAAACGTCAACCTTTTCGTGGGGTTGGGCGTTTCTAAGCTGTTTACCCAACTCAATGAGAGAGGGGTGTTCAGCGAAGAATTTTTTCAGTTCGATGATAGCGTCCATGAACCCAAAGGTTTCGCTATCATCGTTTTCAATTACATTTTGGTTTCTTTTCTTTGGGGGAGGGCTGGAGTTGTCTCGGCCTCTGAGACGGCCGACACGAACTTTTCGGTTTGTGGTGCCATCTGGTGTTTGCCTTTTAAGGCATTTGCAAAGGAGATATTTTTAACTTTGGATTGGTCGGAATTAAATGAATTTTGGAATTTATTTCTGTTTAAGGAGGGAGCACCTTTTTTAGGTTGGATTTTCGGGAATTTCGCACAGCGATGCGAGTTGGCCAGGTGTCCGGTTTCTTAGCAATTAATACAGACGGGGTTTTCTATTAATTCTCTTATTGGGCAGTCGCCCGTTCTATGCGGCTCGCCGCATTTAAGACATCGGGTTTTAATGTAACAATTCTTAGAGGAGTGGTTAAATAAGTTACAGTTGTAACATATTGGGTCGGGCCTGGTCGTCTATTGAAGGTGTCGATTTTAACTGTTAAGTAACAGCACTTGTCTAGTTTGAAGATGTCTGGGGAATCGGGCGATTTTTGCAGTTCAACCATGAAGATGGGGAGCTTAAATTTTGATTTAAGTTTGGTGAGCTGTGCAACCTTGTTAAGTTTGGTGAGCTGTGCGACCTTGTTAACAAGGAAGCCTCGCTCGGAGAGGTCTTTTTTGATGTCGTCGATATCCGTAGATATCGGCAACCCTTTAATCACTATTTTTGGGGGTTTGCTATCTTGCGGGTGGAGCGCAAAGAATTGCTCACGTCTTTCCTTAAGGAAACTGATGATCTCTTTGCGCTCGTCAGCTGTTGACGCAAAAATACGCAAATATTCCCCAGACAGCTTCGAATTGGTCTTGGGGTATTTTCTATTGATTTCTTGCATGATTAGATTGTAATTTTCTTCGAATTTTAGATGAATGGGGGGGATTTTTTTTGGGGGGGCAACTGGCATCGCTGTGTTGTCCTGTGTCGGCAACGCGTCGTTTTCAGAGAGAGTCTGGTATTTATTGGTTGTGGTGACGGGTGCAGCCGCACCAAAGGAGTAATTTTGCAGGACTTTCTGCTTTTTTACGACTTTGATTCGCGCAGTAAAGCCGTCTAGGTGATTCTTCTTTTTTGGTGGGTTTTGGGGAGGATTACCATTGCAATGCTTGGCATTTGATTTTTGGTATTCTAATTCTAGTTGAGTAGAGGTATCATTTATTTTCTGAATTAATTTTGAGGGATTTAATTTAGAATGATGCTGGCAATTTTCTATAGGGCAAGTACCGATCAAAGTCAACTCACCCTCTAGATCTTGAATTTCTTCCATCAGTTTTCCATTTTCCTTTTCAATCAGGCTGTAGCTTTCCTGGTTTTTCCGGACGAGACCATAGTCCATTGTGCGTAGGATTTGTTGGTTGTAGGTTAATCTGGTTTTCTTTATAAGGTGGTATTCAAATACGTCAAGTATTCTCGTACATGTTTTCAAATCTTCAGCATTGGGAGGGGTCGGGTCAGTCTCCATTGGATCATTCAGCTTGTGCAGGATGTGCTTTTCAAACTCCAAGAGATCCTTTGTACCCATTAAAAACGGGTTGAGAAAAGCTTTAATGAGGCTCAAAAGAGCGGATTGCTTTTTACCCTAAAAAAGAACTAGCATTACTTTTACCAGTTTTACAACTGTAACAGTCATTAGCATGTGTCCCCTTTCGCTGAGGGGAGACCGCTACACCGGAAATACTCAAAATGACAAACATTGAGTAAGAAAAGTAAACGCAGATCCTATACAGATGTTCCCAAACTTTTTTGTTTCATAGACCCCTTGCCATGCTCTTCGGTTTGGGGTAGATCCTGCTTACCTAATATTGAGAATTTTTGCAGATTTACCAATTTAATGACAAGGCGTATAGATCTACTTACTTTAAACTATTTAAATTTCTAACTTAAGTGAAGTATGGTGTTTAAAACTTAAGAAAAAACACGTTAATTGAATTAAAATTTAATTAATACATATAATAAATGAACAACAAACAAATGCTTTGATAGAGAGGAGTAAATCTGGAGCTTCAATAATAATTTTTCAACATTTGGAATCAATTGTGTCAGGTTTAACTCTAAATCTCCTCGGTGGTATCCAGAACTTACTTCCCCTCTTTCTTTTTTGTTTTGGAGATTGGCATCCATGCTGAAAAAGTAATTAAAAATTTGCTTACGATATTCCATAATTGGTGATAAATGACAGGTATGTTTTTTTAAAGCCAAAATTGCAGACATGATCCTTGTTTTTAATAAGATTTATGCTGTCACCTTGTAACTACAAATTAACTTTGTAACAAAATCCCCTTGCCTATCACCTCTTAATTTTTTAGTTTGTGATCTCACTTCCACTATTATCAGTGGCGCACACAAGGCAGGGGGTCCTGAGGTTCAAGACCCCCCCAAAGCCCTTGATTTTTTTTCTGATTGATTATAATTCTAAGTATATAGTACGTAAAATTTAATTAATTACTTGCTATTAATGATTAATTTTATTAATTAATGCTAATTATTTATTCAAAAACTAGTTTTTTACTGTGTTTTGTTCCCGAAAATCGACAAAATCAAAAGAAGCATGATACAAGAATGGTGAACTTTCGACCCTGGACCCCCCTTGAAAAATTCCTGTGTGCGCCACTGAGTATTATGTACAATGAAAATTGGGACTGGATATTTCAATGTTTATTTTCTGCATCTAGAAAGATGATAAATTCTACTAAAGCATTTAAGCATTACTCTAAGACAATCTTGCGATACCCGTTGGGAAGCTAAAATAAATTCGGTTAAAGTAGTGTATATACAGTTTGAAAAAATCATAATGACCTGGAAGAATTCATTAATTAAAAATTTATTGGATTCAATACAAGAAATTCCAATCATTTTTAAGAGTATGATTAGCAATATTGTCTAAAATTGACCCTATCAATGAACTATTTCAAGCAAAAACATTTGTTCTCGATATTTGTCCAAAAACTTAGGGGAAAAAATTAATATGTATTCAGACGAAATAAAAGTGCAAGAATATAATTTATGTATTTAAGAATATTTTCCTGAATATTTTTTCCTATTGAAAAGGGTAATTTATAAAGCATTTCATCGCAAATACTTGTAGTCTCAGATCATCTCAGTTTATTATACCTAATTTTCGTTTTTGTGACTGAACGACCGGCATTTTCAGTATTATAGATAAGTTCGATCCAACTTTAGGCAACTTCTCTTTTTTTATTCCTTTGACTTTCACTACTAGTCATATAGTTGTTGTAAAGATGTAGTTTCTTTTATTAACTTCATCTTAAGAGTATAAGTAAATTCATTGCAGCATCACGAAAAACTTTTTTGTTTTTATAAAAGGAGATATTTGTGAGAATAATCGGTTCTTTCAAGGAAATGGCTTTTAACTCATACTTTTACTACTGAAGCGTGTTAGAAAAATTATTTTTATGTTAGCTCAGAAATTTTATTTACTTATTTTTTGTTATTCCAAACAATCAGTTTCCGTCACTTCATATTTTTTAATTCCACTAATTTGAATGGATTTATATAAGAGTTACGATGTTAATTAAATATGTTTTTCAATAACCACACAATTATTACAAATTTTGCACAATTATTAATAACATAAAAATTAAACTTTTAATAAGGGTTGAGTGAGTGAGTATTAACGTCGTACTTTTTCGTTAATCGAGGACTTTTGGCAACCGATCTCCTAATTATTAACCATAATCACAAGCGACGAGAATGATACCTGAGCTACCCCCTCTACTAACTTCCACACCACACCAACTGGAGGAGGTTTGAACATAAACATGTGGCAGTGGTGGCCGAGTGGTTAAGGTATCGGATCGAAGCTGACCTTGTCACTAGTTCGAGCCCACTACCACTAAAGACCCGCTGTGTATGGGAGTGATGCACGTTATATTTGTCGAGAGCTCAAACAACCTCCCGTTGGTGTGGTGAGGTAGTTAGGAGATAGGGGGTGCCAGCTCAGGTGTCGTCCCCGTCACTTGACCATGGTTCAAAGTTATGTGGTCCGTCGCCAAAAGCCCTCGTGTATCTAGTTGTACAGTTCGACGTTAATATTCACTCACTCACTATTCATCGTTCCTGTGTAAGCCAAGGTTCGAATAATATTACACATGCCTCGAATTCTGAATTACATCGTTGAAAAAAGTGTCGCATAAAAATACACCTAACACATTCTCTGTTGTACATGTAAATGAAAATTCAAGTTTTAAGTCACATACTCTGCCATTTATTTTAGTAACAATAATAATAATTTTATGTTAATGTCATTAGATAACAATAAGAGATTAGTTTCTATATAATATAAATGTAGGTTAAAACGATTTTTGTCTCAAAGAAAATTATAAGCTCCTTTCCTAATTCATTTCAAACATATTGTTTAATTTTTACGCATGTGTGTGTGTTTGGTAACCAAATAACAGCTTCATTTAATAGAAAATAGGCTACATTATGTGGTATCCTGTTTAACAAAATGTAGATGGTAGAAACAAACTGTACTTAAATTTGAATTTCTGAATTGCCTTATAAGAAACTCTCATCAAGAACATAATAAGTTTCTATACAAGTCTAAAAAGAAAACGTCATTTTTCTGTGAAAATGACCATTAGAGCACTTTTTCATAAATTGTTATAACCTTTTTTAACCACATTTCCATTTTAATTTTATAAATTAATGTTATTATTTCTGGTATTTATGAAAATACGACAAAACTGTGTACTAGGAATTTCATTTTAGACGACATAAACTGGTTAGGGAAGCAACAGAAGACAAAAAAATATTTGGTGTCTCCCTCCTGGTCCCTCCACAATGGAGGGGGAGGGGGGAGAGAAAGAAACTCAATCTGTGGTTTTTATGACTGCTTGACCCGTTTGCCCTTCTTCACTGTTCAAAGACGAATATTGCTCATCGTACATTATGCAAGAAAAAACTTGTGCTTTCTGGCTGTTGATGTGTTTCCTTTAGCTGTTAGAAAGTAATTTCTACTCCTCCCAAAGAATTTTTTTCTTCTTTTTTGTCATCCCAAAGAATCAGCTCGTGGGCTTCTTCATATTTTTAAAATCCAATAACTTGTATTGATTTATAAAAGAGAGTTAATGTTAATTAAATATCTTCAATGAACGCACAATTCAAAAATTATTAGTAACATAAAAATACATTTACTAATAAAGGCTGAAATCTGCTTATAACAAAGTGTTGTTTTATACATCAGTATATAATTTCATTAATTCAAGTGATTAATATACATTTATTGAACGTATGTAATGTATATAGATACTACGTTATTTTATTTAAAAGACCAAGTTTAAAAATGAAACTGTATAAATAATTAATTTAAATTCGCTTTCTTAGACATGATCCATAAAAAGATAGCACTGGCAAAACATTCCATATTAATTTACTTTGGCAAAGGTGAGGCAGCAAAAGAAAATTGCAGTTGCAATGGCCCCTTCAGGCTTAATTGCAACATTATTAAAAGGAGATCAGACGGCACATGTCACCTTCAAATTACCACAGGACTTTAATCATAAAGAATATATGGTTTGAAATATTACCAAGAGAACTGACGACTCTCAACACCTAAAGATCTGTGAGAAAGTCAACATCTCAAAGGAAAGTTATGTTATCTGTAGAATTTCCTCAGATTCTCCCAGTTTTTTCTCATTCAATACCAGCTGATGATGAGGATGAGGTACTTTGTATTCATCTTGTACATTTGGTACATTTGTCCATCTTGCCTAGTCTTGGCGTATCTGACTTCCCATAGATTTTGATTATGCATGTTTTTAAGGATTTCCTCAGTATACACGTTAAACAAATCTGCTGCTAAAATACACGGGAAGACTTCTATCGGAGGGTGCTCACTGTACAATTAAAGACTAATATCACTGACAGATCAAATAATTTTAAACCACAAACAAGTGCGTTGACCAGAGGCGGCCAACCTCTTAGGGAAGAGTGCCACTATCTTATAAAAAAGGATTATGCGTGCCACTTCCAACTTTTCCAACAAACAAAAGAATACGAAGAGATGAAAAAAAATGTGACTTATAGGCTTATTAAGGAATTTTTAGGCAAATAATAAATTTTTAATACAAGTTTATAAGAAGTGAAAATTTAAAAATAAAGTTGCAATAAAAATAAGACAAAAGTACAAAGATAAGTTTTATTGTTAGTAAACTAACAAATCTAATCATTTATGTTAAGTATAGAATAAAAATAAGTAACTCGTGAAATATTTAATTCTAAAAAAAAATATTAAACAGGTGGGTAACAATTAGTCTTGAAGAGATATTATGAAAAAGAGAGTATATATGAAAGTATTACCATTTATTTATCAGCTTGAAAATCATTAAACACAGCATTGAATGTATCCTGCAAATTGGACATTAAGGCAGTGCTTCTCAAACTTTCTATACTTGCGACCCACAATTTTCAATCATAATTTTCATCGCACCCCCTCAAAACAATAACAATATAATAGAAATCAATAATATAATTTGACGTAAAGCTACATATCGACTTTAAATATAAATTATCATTATATTTGCCTTGATAATTTGTGATTTAATTTAAATGACAAATTATCAAGACAAGTATTAAATATTCTATACAATTTTATGACATGCCCATAAGGTCACTGGTGATTGTTTTAAACTGGTTCTTAACTTAGTAACGTTAAATTAAATATGAAATACATTGTACAGTTCTGATACATTTATAAGTGTATTACATCAGTGTAAATGTGTATTTTACTTTTTATTATGTCGAAATGCATTTTGTGTTTTGCTTCCTTTTAGTAAATTGATATTTTTTTATTCTATTCTTTTCGACTTTTCGATATACTCGCGCCCCCCTTGTAGGGTTATCACGCCCCCCAGTTTGAGAAACACTGCATTAAGGTTTTAAATGTACCATAGCTCGGGGTTTTATTAACTTTGGTAGATAGCTCCTGTATCAATGTAAAATGTGTTAATCTTTTTTAATCAAAAACGAGATTTTAAAAAAAAAGCAAAAGTTTGTTCACAAAAGAATATACATGAAAGGGTAGGAAAAGTACAATTCTTCTTTTTTTGTAATATTAAGAGGACTTGGTACCCCAAAAATCACAGACCTATCGTTTTTTTAATTTTAATTTAATCTTATTCTTTGCATTATTATCTTTCGATTAATATATCACTTGTGCATGTCGGAAAGTTAGAAGTTGAATAAAACTTCATTTGAAAACAAATTAGGCAAATCAGCCACGCCCGCTTTTTAGAAAAAAAGCTAAAAAAAAGCGTTTTGATGAAAAAAAATCTAATTTATAATGAGAAATATTTTAACATTAAAAAAGGAATGTGCAATATATAAAGCAGAATATTTCCGAGGCAATACATACAATCATTTTTTTTCTTTGTGAAATGTGTGCATGTAAAATTTTTAAATTAAGGCATTTTATATTAAAAATTTTATATAATTTCAGTTCTTATTCCTGATATATTTTTCATACAAATGTAATACTTTAATATTATAAGAAGAAAAACAGCTAAAATTTCTGTCGTGACAGAAAATTTTTTTTTTAACGTTTTTCTTGAATTTTCTTGTGCAATTAGTACTCTCTAAAAGTTGTGTGGGTTGAAAAAATGTGTGGGTTGAAAAAATATGAAAATGCAATTATTTTAAAGAAAAATGTATAAATAATAGCTTAAAGTGGTATTTTAAGTTTATAATTAAGCTTATAATAATTATTTTTTCAGAATTATAAACTTTAAAGTGGTTTTTCTCAGTTTGTGTTTTTCGAAACCTTAGTGCATTCAAAATGCTACTCCTTCGACAATTATTTACCAATAACTTCCATTTTTTCCCTGCGTGTTAAAAATAAAGCATGTAATAAAATTAGGGATCCGTTTTGCTATAAACTGAATACTTTTTTTTTAAAAAAATAAAATGTAAGACATGTTGGCTTTTTCATTGATTTTTAGCCTGTATATCAACATTTTATTTTTTCTCTCGAAAACGAATAGTTATTCTAAAATAGATCCCTAAAGTTATTTAGAATATCCATAAGAATATTATAAAAAAATTTCAGGTCAAAAAATTAATTTTTACAAAAGGAGTAGGATTTTAAAGTTTTCCTAATTTTCTTCAAAAAAATTAAATTTTTAAAATTGTGTGAATAATATATGAAAATTTTCAACTGGTATCATTTTCTTGAATATAAACATTGTATAAAATGTTAAAATATAATTTTTAAATACGTAAATAAAGAAATTAGCTCAAAGAGTACCGAGTCCTCTTAAATTTAAATTATTTAAATTTCCCATAGTATCGGTAAGAAAAGCTAAAACCTAAAGCCAACTTCATTCTTGAATAGCGAACACTCCCTAGACAGTTCATTGTTTTTCCAGATGTTTAAAAACACGCTGTCTCAAATTCCAAAATTTCACGTGTGGGCGCACAAAAAAAAAAAAAAATGAAGGAATATTTCTTACATTACAATTTTCTATTGTAATTTAATTAAGTATGTTTAAAATAAATTTTAATGTTTTTATTTTATACGAGACAACCGCATTTCAATAAAACTGTTAAGAAAGAGTAATTATATTATCTTTTCAAAATTTTAAGTTTTTCCATAAGTCTTCGCGTGCCACTTTTACAACTCAGCCGTGCCACGGGTTGCCCATGCCTGGCGTAGACAATGTCCGTCCTTGCCCCTACCTCTTCAAACTTCCATATAAGCAAACGGAAGGACTTTTGAGCCACGGCATAGTTAACGTGTGTCTACACGTTATCCTTCTACATTGTAGATCTTCAGGGACATTATGACTTGAACCCGCCACTCGACAACACCGGTCATGAGTTCGCGATCATGAAAACTTTCTGTGACAGCTATTTTTCTTTTCATACAGTTTCTTTTTAATCTAGAGAATTAAGCTTTTCTAAATAATGTTGGAATTAAATCAAGTGTAACTTATTTTCCATATAAGGCTTTAAATGTAAGTAATAAAACTGCAGCTACAAACATTAAGTGGTAAATCTAAACATGCACTCTGTTTTCTTCAAGGGAAGTTGTTCCATTTACGTCCATGAGATAAAATGAAGCATATTTCTTTTAATGCAGCAAATTTGATCACAAAATATTTTTAATACTGCATGCTAACTAACCTGATAAAAATTTCGGAACTTACGATTGTGCTAAAATCTGCTAATGTGATTGTAATTTGAAGGTATGCGGCGTATGAACTGAAAAGAATAGAGGAAATGTTTGGTGCATCCGATTTGTTTTAATTACGTCGATTTGCGCAAATTTGCTGTGTTTGTTCTTCGCATTTACCGTTGAATTTCGAAATTTTTAGAACATATGTCTATTAAATAAGCACATTATTAAATAGTAAAAGTGGATTTGAATCGAAATTATTTTTTTCTCAGTAATATTTAGATATTCTCGTAAGAGTAATATAGAGCATTGCATTTCATTAAAAATGTTAGCATTACTTAAATATTTTGTTCTGTCATTCTGTTCTGTAAATTTTTTCTGAAAGGAAAAAAAAAGTTTTATGTGAAAATTTTATTAACTTAGTGTTGCAATTGTGTTAATGTCGGCGTTCGCATAAAAGAAGAATGATTACTGAAGACATAATGGATGAGAGAGAATCGTCAAGTTTATTTACGCTTGAAGACCTGCAAATGCTGTCCGATCTTGACAGGTATTATATTTACAAAGAAATATTTTTTAAACATTAAATTAAAAATTTACGTCAACTGATTTTCAGCCGAAACTGCTTTAGTATCTTTCAAATTTGCTAATTGTAATAAGCTATGATATTTATTTATCTTAACAAATTTAATTCACGCGTTTATATACAGAACATTAGTTAACCACTTATCGACATTTATTTTTATTTTGCTGGAAAATATTTTACATCGAGTCATTAAAAGACCCTCCTCCCCCCAAAAAAGGGGTGGGTTTTCTCCAAATTACCTATCAGAGAGTTGTTGCCTAGATTTGCTCCAATAAATGTTTCTTAAGTTAAAAGTAATTTTTTAAAAAAAATTATGACTTCATTAAATGTTATAAAATCTGTATTATTTTAGTTCAAATGTATTATTTGTTACATTTTTGTAGATTTTCTAAAGTTATCTATCACAGTTCTTATGACTGTGATAGCTGAAAGGTCATGGTGGTTGGCATTGTTGAGTTGTGGGTTTGAGTCCTAGTGCCTCTGAAGATCCACTGTTAAAGAGGAGAGAATCTAATTGCGATGAAGATACAAATTTTAGCACACTTTCTAAGTCCAAGCCATCAGGGATTTTAGATTATTTCGAAAGAAAGATAATTCGGATGAAATTATTGCACAAAATTATGTTCCAGGCTTTATGACAGGGCAATTGATGCATTGTT
The DNA here is from genome assembly GCA_019973935.1 of Trichonephila clavipes. NCBI lineage: Eukaryota > Metazoa > Arthropoda > Arachnida > Araneae > Nephilidae > Trichonephila > Trichonephila clavipes. The sequence goes on from BMAU01003842.1 coordinate 444,549, forward strand.
TTTTACAGATCACATTTCAAAAATTTGTACTAGTATCACAGACTGAATAGCGATATTTACAATTTTTTGTGATTTAAATAAATAAGATGTTCCTTTACTTTTTTTTGTGTGTGTCTTCTTTATATACTGTTATAATTTATAAGTTACAAATTATTTTTTGGGATATTTACACTCTCTAATAAAACTGGCAAATATAAAACAAAGAAACACCTGCGTTTTTGTGCTTTTTCTAAAATTTCTAATACCGGTATTAAGATCTAAAAAATACTGAATATCGGTATTCAACTTTTGGTCCGATATTGCAATCCCTAATTGGCATGGTGTGCAAGTTTGGAGAGGGAGATGCTAGCTCATGTACTTTTTACATCACTTGATCGTGGCTCAGAATTACAAGGAATTCTTGGCAACTTCTTTTGGATCAGAAGAATGTTGATTAATGTCTTGTACCTTTTTTTTGACCATGGAGCAAGTCTTTATACATAAAGAATTTTTCTTTCAAAATAATTTGCTTGAAACAAATAATATATGACGATCGACCGGCTCACTTTCATTTGACTTGCCCTCGTATATTCTACCCTACATATTTCATTAACCATTATGTATTAGTTGTTTTGATTTTAGGTAACCAGTGACTCCTTATTTCTTTTAAAATTTAATCAAATGTATTGTTACATTTCAGTTAATACTTCTAGAATGACTATTTTATGTTTCCAAATAATGATTGTTACCTTTGTGTCTTAAACTGTTTTGCCCATTTAATTTGTAAATTTATGTATGCACTCCCAAATTCTCAACAAGTCTTAGTGAAAAAGGAAAAATAGTGTAAAATAGTTTAGAGCCTGTAATTCTCCCATCAAACGCAATTTTTTTGATTCTACCCCGTAACCGATTTTCAGCATCTTTAATACTGGAAAGAAGTGTGGCTCAGATTTAAGTACGGTAGTTGATCCTTAGTAGATATATTCTTTGATCTGGATCACCAGAGAAATATATTATCTCACTGGAAAAATCATCTGTTTCATGGTATACATTACAGTAATAAAGCAATTATGATCATGTTAAGAATATACTAAACATTCTTTCTTGAAAATATATGCAATAACCCACTGAATCTGATATTCGGGACATTCTATCAGCATATGTATTTTTTTCTTTGCACCCTTATTAAATATATGCTTTTTGTTATTCTTTATTGTAAATAAAATTAGCAGAGAGCAGTTTCAGCATTTATGAGACTTCCTTGTTTTTAAAATACTTTTATTAAGCAAACATACATAATATAGTCTTTCGTGATCTATAAAGCCCTGAGGTTGTTGCATTAAAACACTTTCACCCAAGTTTGCATATAGGTAGGCACATTTAATATCTAACTGACAGTGTGATCACCCAAAGCAACAGACAAGAATGGTGAAAAACATTCTAATTATTGAAAAGTTCACAACGGGACTAAATACTTCATCATATGTTTCTCCCTTACATTGTCAGTATCCTTGAGCAACAAGACGAGCTTTATATCTTAAAATTTTTCCTTCCACATTCCTTTTAATCGTGTAAACCCACCTATTTCCAATAACTTTTTCCTTTTCAGGCCTAGGGACTAATTCCTAAACACATCTTTCTGACATATTAATTTCCTCTTTCATAGCAACAAACCATTTATCTTTATCTGGAGATAAAGAAGCTTCTTTAAAATTTCGAGGTATTACTACTTCAACATGTGCTTCATCATTATTGTACTCACTGGTACTACTTTCCCCTTTGGGTACAGGACCAGAATATTTGTCTTTCCTGCTGAAATTAAAAAAAATTCTTAATAAATTTTATATTGTGGGCCCTACAATATTTCTGAACATCAGGATATGATCTCAATCTGAGAGACCTTCCTTCGAAACCATAATAAATGTCTACTCTTGTTCCATCAGGTCTGGGAACTGCTTTCCTGATCCATGTAAGATTTTCACAAGGTATTTCATCTCCTTCACTAATTTCAGTCTCCAATTCATACTCATCCGATTCAGATTCCTTCGTTATCAGAGGAGTATATTCACTTTTGTTATTTAGGCCCAGGACAGCTTCCCCATTAACACTTTCATTAAAGGAAACTTTACAGGTTTCGATAACTTTCTCTTCTTCAGGAATCCAAACTCTATAACCTTTTGTTTGCATTGCATATCCTACCATGATACCCTTTTTCGCTTTCATATTAAGTTTATTCCTCAACTGTTTGGGAACACCCACATAAGCTTTACAACCAAAAGTTTTTAAATGATTAACCGAAGGTTTTTTACCACAATACAATTCAAAAGGGGTTTTTGTCTGGTTCTTATGACAAATGTGATTCCACGTATAGGTAAAGCATAATAAAGCCTCTGACCAGAACTTATTACTTAAACCACTACTTCGTAACATTGCTCTAATAGCATCTAAAGCGGTATAATTAAAACGCTCACTTACAGCGTTCATTTCAGGCTAGTATGTATTGGTTCTCTCCATCTCAATTCCCTGAGAATCCTAAAATTTACAAAATTTTTTATGAATAAATTCTAAGCTGTTATCAATCCTAACGTTAACGAATTTTTTATTTAAAAATCTTTCTGCCTGTTTCTGATATCTGGTAAAGCAGTTGAAAACATCAGATTTCCTTTTAATCGGGAAAACAGTTACTTTCCTAGAATAATCATCTGTTATTGAAAGAAAATAATTACTACCATCATGAGATACTGTAGGAATTGAACAGACATCCATATGCAATAACTCCAGTGGTTTTTAGATCTGATTTTTGAAATTGGTTTAAACGATTTTCACTTACTCTTACCAATTTTGCAATCCTCACGCTCTACATTAATAGATTTCAACTTTGGTTTTCCTCTAATACTCTCATTCTGACTAGACCTAAAAATATATTTACTATTAATATGACAAAATCTATTATGCCAAAGTTCTAAGTCTTTTTCTTCTGAAGTGGTCAAATTAGATTTTTCAATATGAATATTTTTAGGATATTTAGACTTAAAATAATATAACCCATTAATCTTTCTAGCATAAAACAGTTTTCTACCATTCCTATTGAAAATCTCAATTTTTCCCTTTCCTCCCTCAAAAGTACCACCATTTTTATCTAGTGCTGGCCCTGACATAAATTCCTTCTTAACTTAGGTGAGTGCATTACATTATGTAAAGTGATATTATTTCTACCATTATCACACTATCAAAATAAAATTTTACAGTTCCCACTCCTTCTACTGGACTAGTTATTTCTCCTATAGCAAGTGGCATAGTTGTATTATTCACTGGCTTGTATGAAACAAACAATTTTTTGTTATTGCAAAAATGAGTTGAAGCTGCAGTGTCAAAAACCCACGTATAATCATTAGTATTTACTTCCTGATCAATGCAAGCTTCAATTATGAAATTGTTGTCACTTTGATATTTACTACTTTTTAATTTTTCCGTACAATTTGCAATTAAATGACCCATTTTATGACAATTAAAACACGGTCCTATTTTATTCTCATATTTCTTAAAGTTTCCAGATTTAAGTTTTATATTTTTAGTTTTATGAGCTTTTGCTTTAAGAGCAAGATGATTAGTATCAATTAAGTTTAAATCTTTCTTACATTGCTTCAGCCTACTTTCCTCAGCGAGGAGCTCCGATAATATGTGTTCAAATTTAAAGTCTTTATTATCCCATCGATAAATGGATTGTACAATACCTTGGTAGCTTTCAGGTAAGTACCTGATTAACTGAAATGCTTGGTATAAGTCTTCTAGAGGATGTCCGGCCTCTCGCAGTTGAAATACAATGGTTTTTAAACAAGTAGCATACAGTCCTATTTCCTCCTGTTCTAATATTCTGCAGTTGAAAAATTCATCCAATAATCCACTAGCGCGTGCACGAGTATGTGGCTGAAAATGATCCTGAAGTTTCTTCCAGGCAACTATGCCATGACTTCATTCACAAACAGGTCACACGATGACGTCATCAGCAGTGCAAACGAATTTGCATATTCATCAGCCTGTTGCGATGAACATGCAAATAAAGAAACATTACGCGACTCGCATACTTAATTAAATAGATAGTGGACATGAGAAAAGATTTAATTTTCTAACACTTTTGTTGCATAATCTGTGTATATTTTTAAAGACTGTTTGTAAATAAGGATTTTTTTTTCTTTTGACTATATTATTATATTGATAGTTGTTGCGTTAAATTTTTTTCTTAAACAATCTTATGAAATCTTTTTTTATCCTACTTTATTCATTTTATGATATTTAAAAATGTGTAGTCTAAAAGCATCAAAGTAAAAACTTGGGTTGCTATAAAAATAAAAGAGTTAATATAAAATTTTTTGTAAGGAATACAATTGCCATTAAAAGTATTTTACACTTAAAGTATTGTTGAAATTTGCTTATTCGACCTTTGAAAAATCTTTTTATATACAAAATATCCATTATTATTTTCTATTTTATTATTAAAATATTTATAACTATAAATGCATTTAACTGATTTTCATTCTTTTTATCGCAGTACACAGTTTGGCTTCATACGATTAAATAAACCTGAGAATGTCAAGCAAAAAACTCTTGTTTTAAAAGTAAGGACTGTTATGTATATATATATAAAGTAATGAGCATGTGTTAACTTCTGAATGGTTGCTTATATATACCATATTTAATTAACAGGTTTTAATTTTAAGCGAGTTTTGATAATTTTTTGTTTTAAATAGAATGTGTAGTATATTAAACATTTAAAAAATTAATTCATTTTGATCACTCACTTTTTATTTCTTTAATGTATAAAATTTTAATATCAAATTATATTTATAGTTATAAAATTTCTAAGAGAGAATCTTTTAGAAATGTAATTAAAAAAATGTTTGAGAATAGTGAAGTTTTTTAAGTTTATTTTTCATATCATTTGAAGTGTATATTCATTATTAATATGTTAAGTAATAATGGAAGCTTTTAAGTGACTGTTTTCAATATTGGTTCGAAAACTAGATTTTGCGTGTTGTGTAATCCTATTTCAAAATAGGCATGTGTCATTTTTGAAAAAAAAAAAAAATGTTGCATTTATGGCTTTTAATTACTATTTTTTGGACAAAATTTATTCTTCATTTAGCCTGATTGCTCTAAATGTACTTCTAGTTGAAATATTTACGGAATCAGATGAGTTTTAACAAGTAGATTGTTTATTCATACAAATATCACAAAATATTCATTGCTTTTAAAAAGTTTAAGAAGTTGTGCATACAAAATCCAGAGGACATTTATTAATTGATAGTTAAAAAAAATTATGGAAGAAATACATTAAATGTCATCTTTTTCTATAAATGAAAGCTTAAGTGGTACATAATTAAAATACACTAGTGTTTTAGATGACTAACAAAGGGATTTGGTAGTTTGCAAAGCAACATTGATTTCAGAATATTAATTTGCATAAGTTTTATGAAAGTTAGATAATTTTCAAAAAGTTTCTACTAATTTTGAAAGTACTCATATTTGCGAAAAATTATTTTCTGTGATGAAAATACTCAAAGTGCCAGCTGGTCATGGCTAAATGACATATAAAAGAATGCTGTGTGTCAATTGCTGTGTTATTTACATCAGTACATATAGACCAATTTATTACTAAGAAAGAATGACAAACTTCTCATCAAAATTTTAAATTTTTTACCTTATAATAGTTTTTATTATAGTATTTCTGTTATATATATGTTTTCTTATGTAATTTTCATAAAGTTGTTATTTTGTTGATAAAAAGGTGATTTGTCTTTATATTTTCTAGTATTTGTATTTTAATACTTTTATTATAATGGCTCACACAAAATGTATTAATTTGCAGTTTGCCTGTTGTAAAAAATGGATGCTCCCTCCTGCATTAGATATTTCTTTTATGGTCTTATTTTAACATTAAGAAGATATTTCGATTATAACTTTTTGATATGATTTTGTGTGTAAAAATTAATTAATTATAGTAAAATAGCTCCTTTTGTATAATTAATACTTTTAGCATGGTCACTATTGTTTAAAATTCAGATGAAGCAGTTTACATATTCCAATCTTACACTAATAAAATTTTCTCTGTTTTTTAAGAAATGATTTTTATTTTGGTAAATCTAAAGCACATGTATGTGCTTTTTATTTTCAGTGTCTTGTAAAATTATTATCTTAATTTATTTCTGTTGAGGAGAAGTTCATATAATCAATATCCTTACTGTAATTTAATGCACTCCTAAATAATATTGTGTTGAGTTTTCATTTGTTAAACAGTTCTTTTCAAAATCAGAATTTTATTCTGCGTGATTTTTACGGCGGCAAACATAATCTACGTTGTACGTTTTTTGTGTATTTTAGTTATGCTGCAGTTAAGCATTTATCGATACGACTACATGAGTGAAAAATATAAAAACAGAAATATAAATTATGAAAACCATTTTAAAAATTATTATCTTAATGTATTTCTGTTAAGGAGAAGTTCATATAATCAATATCCTTACTGTAATTTACTCATTAGTTGTCTGTTTTATCTCTTGTATTTTTAAAAGTGTATATTTTATGTAAATTTATCATTGTTTTTTGTTCTGTTCTGACTTTTAGGCAGTCAAATGCCTCGAAAGATTCCTAGTAAAAATTTCCGCAATAAAGAAAATGATCTATCTGCTTCTAATTTGATTGAAAATCTTTCTGAACAACTATCTTCAATCCGGACTGATGATATTCCTGAAGAAAATAACTCATTACAAATTTTTGTTCCACCAAAACCAAAATTGTTATCCAAGGAAGAGCTACATATAAGGACATTTCGAAAGCTGGGGCATTTTCATCTGCTTTTGGAAGACTATGCTAAAGGTAAACCTTAATTTACTTATTGTTATCATTGAATAATTTAACATGTATACATTTATGTGTGTTGCACGTGGCTGCGGTAATCGAGTCATCATGAACTTGTAACTAGCATTGTTGAGTCATGGGTTTTAGTAACTCAAGACCTGCTATGCAGAGGGGTTGGGGGCTGTTGCATATTAAATCTGTTGAGGTTTGTAGTCCACATATGTGGAAGTTTGCAGAAATGGGCACTAATCTTCACGTAGTTCACGAGGGGTTCTGGAGTTTAGTTGATGTGATTGACCTACATGTCACTTTCTTTTCAATAATGGAAAGCTGGTCTCTACATGGCCAGTTCCCACTTGCTCCATTTGTTTCAGCAGAGGTAGATCTCCGACCTGCACGTCGAGTCCTTGCTCGCTAATTAACTCTCTCCTCTCGTTAATTCGTGGTGGCTGCATCTCCAGTGCCCTCTAGAGAATGGTCTTCATGGAAAATCCCACATATATATGTTACAAAAGGTTAAAAAAAATAATGATGTTTGGCAAATGTGTGTTGATGTTTTGTTGAAAATAATAAGATTCTTTTACTTGTATGAATATTGAATTTTAATTATTTTATGGATTTATTTCCTTTGTAAATAAATTCCTTTTGTGTATGAACATTTTTAATGTGTTTATGTTTTTAGTGCCTGATAGCATCTTGAAATCAGAACTCCACCTCTGATTCATTTCATGATATCCTTCCAATTTGTTGCTTTCTAAAATAAATTTATAGTTCATGTATGTTTTTATAACTGCCTTAAATTAAAATTTTTTTTACAGCTCTTTCAGCTTACCAAGTCTATATGAAGCGAAATGAAGATCATTATAAGGTAAATATCTCATATAAATTAAAAATTCCATCTGGAATGTTACTGTTTTGTATAGATTCATATGAGTTCTTATGTATTAATGTTGTCTAACTAAATTACATGTTCATATTAGTCAGCATTTTTTATACACATGTAAAAAAAATAATGTTTAATACATAATTCAAGTTAAACAGAAATTTCTGAATTAGAATGATTTATTAAAAATTAAGGTAACTAAAATCACATGGCATAAATGCATATGATAATAATGTAGTTTTCATAAAAATATTAAGTCTTAAGACCTGTTTAAGGTTGTGTAATATTTAGTGAAGAGTACCACCAAAAGAGGTATAATATTTATTAATTTATGATAGGAGATTAATTGCTATAAGGATTTATGAGTAATAGCAACCTATTTGATATTACTCTAAAGTCAACTGTTATACATTTTCTAGACAAAAAATTATTGAAATTTTTGATGAAAATTACCAAAGTGACATAAATTTAATACTTAAGTACCACTTATTTCCCATGTAAAATTTCATCTTTGGCATAACATTTAAAACATAGAAAGTAAAAAATTTAATGAATGAAGAACACATAATTGATTATCTATTTTATTACAGTTTCATTTTACCGTTGATTGAAAAAGATATAATAAAATATTAAAATTGATTGCTTATTCATTTCATTTAAAAATAAATCACTCTTCTCCATGATTTAAAAATAGAGCTGATTATTAATTATATGAAAATCATTGTTGATTTTAAGTGTTATGCTATGAAATTCACATAATTACAAATTCAGAATTATTATTGAAAATAATAAAAAATTTTAAAATTTTAATCTGTTATATCTACACCAGATAGCCCCAAGGTTTGGGAATAAAGATATTTTGTTTTTTTCCATGCAGACATTAGTAAAATAACATATTTGATGAGTGAATAAATTAAAACTATGAGTAATTTTATTTTAATATATTTACTTATTTATGAAAAGATGCGGAAAAAAAAAGAAAGATACGAAATTTAAAAGTTATGTTTTTTTATGGGTACTATTCTTTTCATTGTTATTCAATCTAAGATTGAATTTAGTTTTGATAATGATAGTTTTTTTATATTTTTTTGTCCATCTTAAAAAGTGAAATGATGTAAATAGTCCATAATAAAAATATTTTTTTTACCCTCACTTCAAAAATATATGAAAAAAAATAATGTAATATTTCATAAACTTCCATTACACCCATTTAGTTGTAACTTGCTTGTTGGAAAATATTTGTGTACCAGGTTTTGTATGAATATGTGCTAAAATGTTTTCGTTTCAAATTAGTAGCATACACAAGGGTGGGGTTTGGGGATTAAAACCCTTCCCATTGACCAACAGATTTTTAATTTTTGATGTTTTCATTAAAGTGTTTTTTAAAATGTGAATCTCTCCCATATAATTAGTCTGTGTATCCCACTATTTCAAATACAGATAGAGGAGCTGAATTATAGTTCAAGATTTAGACTCACTTTTTGATTGTTAATGTTTCCGTTTAAAATGTCATGTATGTTATTTTGCTGATTTCTTTTATGATAAGTATTAATGTATGAGCAATTATATGCAAGGAGGGATAGGTGGCTTGCTTATTAATTATTGCCTTTGTGGTATAGACTGGGGAGCCAGTCCCAAGATCTTAAAGACAGTATATACTTCACTATTAGACTGGTTATGGAATATGCATCTTCTATCTGTGCATATGCTTCTAAGACTGCACTAGAGAAACTAGATTATGTTCTGGCAAGAGCTGCAAAGGTCATTGTTGGGGCAGTATCCTCTGCTAACAACTTACAGGTCATAATAGAGTGAGGTCTTGATAGTTTTGAGAAAAGAAGATATTATTATTTATTTATCAAATGCCTGGCCATTGACCATCAGGTCACTAAGCAATGAACTCTCCAATATTTCTTCACAATAAAGTTCAAACGAAGTGCGGAGCACACATTTAGATGAACAGCGTCCATGACTTGTCCAGAAGCACACAAAAAGGTGAGGCAATCAGTTTAAAATGAAACAAATTAGCACAAAGGTAGTCATGTCCAGTCAATAATCTAAACTCAGCCGCAGCAGAAGCATGAGTAGAGTCTGAGACACAGGTTTTATTAGCACCCTCCATGATTTATTTTTGACAGCACTGGCATCATCATCTCAAAAGCATTTTTTATTGATCCTATTAGTTTCAATTTTTGCTGAGTGAAGAAGCAGGCCTCTAGTAGATCTCTGGAGGATATCCAAGCCTCTTTTTGCTAAAAGGTCTGCCATTTCATTTCCCCAAAGGCCACTCTGGACTCAGGAACTTTGTTTGTCTTAGTTACTTGCCAAGGCTTGAAAGGCAGAACTTGAATCTGGTAAAATTACAGCTTTATCAAGAGTGGAGAGATGAGGAGAAAGCTGATGAAGGGCCAATTGAATGGCCTCGATTTCACTGTCATAATGAGTCATATGAAAGCCGACATGTACTTTAAAGGAAAAAAGATAACAGAAAACTCCAGTACCAGCACCCTAGGTGATATGCAAAAGAGAACCATCTATGTAGATATGAAGCCACTCATTAGGAGGATAGGGGGTATTAATGGTTTCCAAAGCGATGGCATGAAGAGCAATCGGGCAAAGGTCATTCTTCCTCATGATCAAAGTCAAATCCAATCTGATATTAAGACCATAAACTCCAGTGGATTTATGTGAGATAATAGCTCATAGTCCTTGTCGTTAAAAGCATTATATTGGGCTATCTCCCGGACGCACTGAAGGAAAACCCGTCTGAGTCTAAAGATTACGCGATCTGTTAAAGTCGTATTCATGCCAAAAAGAAATATTTGGGAGTCCTTCAAGTATAAAGTCTATTATAAAGGATAGTTGCATTCCTCCAAACCAAGTTAGTCATTGGCTGTAGGTCACAAAGTAAATGCATAGCTATAGTACAGGAGTAGTTTTAATAACTCCAGTAATCAAGCATAAGGCCTGGATTTAAAAAACATCAATCATTCCCAAGACTTTATTCAAAGCAGAAGCCAGTACCTCATTACAATAATTTAAAACCGGCTGGACATAGGTCTTATAAGTAATATTAAGGGTAGCTTTGCCACATCCCCATTTAGAACCAGCTAGTCTTTTGAGATAGCTTTTGAGACTATGTGTTCAGCATGCTTGATCCATTTCAATTTGTTATTGAAGATGCAGCCTAGATAAGTTGAAACAGCATTATGCTGCAAAAAAGAACCTTTATGAGCAAGGTTAGTAGTGAAAGGTTATCTATTTAAGGTGAAACACTGATTAGTTGTTTTCCCTAAGTTTATAGTCATATTATTCTCCAAACACCAGACCTCCAGTCTCTCAAGAGACTTATTCAGGACAGTATTTAGCTCGTATGTTTAGATGCTGAGCACTAAACAGCAAGATCGTCCACAAAAAAGGGCGGCATTAGTCATTCCATCAGAAGTCAAAACACCTGGCAGGTCATCGATAAAGATATTGAATAGAAGAGGGCTGATCACAGTGCCCTGGGGAAGCCACTTTCACTTTGTTCAAAGTGGGACATAGAATCGCCAAAACGAGTGGCGCAAAAGCGTTATGAAAGAAAAACTCTTGATCCAAGAAAGCATATTACTGCACACATCCAAGTTTTGTAATTTCTGGATACATTTGAGTTGCTAAACTTTATCAAAAGCAGCCTCAAAGTTCACAAACATAGCTAAAACAGCACCTCTAATCGAAGGCATCCTTTATGCACTAGCTTAGCTAGGTAACTTGTTGGTTTGTAGATATCCACTTTCTAAATCCGGCCTGAGGTGGGCATAAAAGGTTATAAGATTCGAGAAACCAGCATAGACGAGATGTAATCTTTCTTTCCATGATCTTAGATAAAATACTTGTTAAAGAAATAGATCAATAGTTATTTAAATTATCCGACCGTTTGTTACTTTTTAGTATAGGAACAATTATCGCTTTTTTCCAAATCGCTGGAACACCAGTGTTCCAACTGTAGTTGTAAAGCTTTAATAGTACAGAGTGTGTTTCTGCCAAAGTATTTTAGGAATTCAGGGTGGAAATTTTCTGGATCAGGGCTCTTGCTACTCTTTAACGCGTTTAATAGCCTCTATAAGTTCTACCATATTAAAGTTTTTGTAAAAAATCTCATGTCCACAATGTAAGGCTATCTTCGGCTAATATTAAAGAATAGGGGCCGAATTCGGAATTTTTTTCGGATATTAAAGTAGTTAAACCTTAATATTATATTCTGGCTACACTATCCTGTAGAGAACCACATATTTTATCATACTACTCATTTTTATCCGAGTTGACACATTTTTTTCTTTTATAAAATGTGTTTTACATTTTTTCCCTATACCGTAATGCTAAATGAGCCATCCCTTCACATGTTAAAAGGAATAAATAATTATCAATGAAATATTTTGAAATTTAAAAACACTTTATTAAAAACAAATGCATGAGTTACAATGTCACATTTTTATAAAAATTAAGGCATTTTTCTGTCTGAAAATGTGCTCCGCGTTAAGTTCACGCTCTTGTGCATATTACGAAAACAGCCTTAAAGAAGAGGTGGAGTGACGCTCGCACTAAGCTCCCATCTAATCGACTTCTGTTGGGTCTTAAGGTCTCTCCCCGAGCATTGCCTAGAAGAATAAAAGGAATGAAAAGCTTTAGAAATATTTGTGATCAGTTACACTGCTAATTTTATTTCACAAGAGACCTGGGCTACTAGCAGCCCTCCGCCCTCTATTTTAAAGTGACTGTTGGCTGGTGTTAGCATTTTGGTGGGTGAAGAAGGAGGTGTAAGGGACCAATAGCGTGGCTCGCAATGCTGCTACGGTTCGGGATTGCTATTAGAAGTGAGCTGTTGGAACTGAGTTGACCTTTTCAGAGAAAAATTAAAAGACTATTGCAATTTATAGGAACTATGGAGATAAAATAATTTAAGTTAAGTAAATTAAAATAAATTAAATTTTACAATTGTCACAAAGCGACTCTATAAGAAGAAAAGATTTTGCTTGACACATGGGCTATTTTTAAGTGCAGGGAGTAAAGATAGAAGTTAAGGCATTTTTTTAAACAAGATCTGATAATATTTTAAGTAGTTCAATGAAGCTTGCTATTTCTGAGACAGCTTTGCTTGTAATAATTTTCCCTGGAGTAATGACAGAATTCTCTGCTGATTTCTTAGTATTAAAGTTGAAAGTAGTAACAATCATGTGGTGGCCAAAACCAGGATCGTAAATAACTTCCCTCTCTGCAACATCGGAAATGTCTGCATGGGCTAAAATCAAGTCTGGATTAATTCCACTGGTTAAGTCCTGTTTATCCAGTCCCCTGACCGCCCGCCCTAAACGCCCAATGGTTAAACCAGCACTGATTACAGAGGAATGAAGTTTGATAGGGATGATTGACATCATCATCATCAGGTGGCTTATATATATATAACTTGATTGATTCTCATTATTTTCCAACTTTAATTTGTTATTTATTGTGACACAACACATTTGTCAGCTTTTAGATATGAATGACTTTTGAGGATTAACTGATTCAAATTCTGATTTTAGTTGATTAAATTAATGCAAAAGCTAAAATTCTTTTGAGGCAACTTGAAACATTTGTAGATGGATATGTGTCACCCTTTCCCTGACGTTCATCCTAGATTTTAAGTGCAGCTACTAAATATATTAAATCTTTTTTTGTTTTATGTTTTAAAATTTTGTGCAACATTTATTTTTTATGTTATTAAAAATGATTTTTATTTGAAGAAATATACTTTATGGTTTCATTTTGTACATCTGTTTTCTTTGAGGCTTAAAGTTATACTTGGAGGACATTTAGAAACAGCAGTGAACTTTCTTTAACTCATTGTTTAGATTTTCCTAATATTGTTTATAGTTTTTATTTAATGTATATTCAGAAAATGTTAAAATTGTTTGTGTTAATAATTACATTTTTAATTATCAATTTTTTTGACATATCTCAACCTCTTTTCTTTTTCTAGGATATTCCATTCATGTATGGCTTAGCATTGGTCTATTTTCACTATAATGAACATTTCTGGTATGTTTATAAAAAATGTTTTTTTTTTTTTAAATATTATGTTATTTGAAATGTAAATTTTAATTAGGGAAAAGTTTTAACTATTTTATTTCCTTTGAATTTTGGAAAAAGGAAACCATGTGTTTTCCGTTTTCCTTAAAATTTTTTGAAAATACTTAAATATTTCTATTATGGCATTTTAAAGGTATTTAAATGTTACCTATAGAAAGTTATATATTCTAAGATATTCGGGATGTGTGTATGAAATGGTATCTGGGTACTCTGAATATATTAACCTATTCAACCATGATCGCATGTATATGATCACTTCAGGGCCCATGGCATCAAATGTGAGATAATGTTCCCCCCTTCTGAGGTCCATAATCACATCAATAGGATCTGACTTTGGAGTAACTAAACACTATAAATTTTGGCATATTTTATTACAGTAATAATTATATATGAATTTTTAAATGGAGTTAGATTTAACTGGAAAATTCGCCCTGTCCTGAATGAGTTAAAAGTACATTAATTTTTTGGTTTGCATCTCAGTGTTAGTGATAGTTTACAGAAACAAATTCTTTGTTAGTCTGCATGAAATTTTCTTTTAATATACATGCTCCACTGTGGTGATAATTTGGTTGTGTAATAATTCATTCATAGGTCTAGGCATACATACTTTATCTGTTAAATAACTTTTAAGTTTTATGAGATATTCACTGAGCACTGTAGTTCTTATATTAAGTTGAACATAAGCTCACATATAAAAATATGTGTTAGTAAACATTAGAAACTTCATGCAAAGATCTAGTAGCATTAGGCAAAATGTTTAGTTGAAGATTGTTTTTAAAAATTTAGTAATTTATATTAAACTGCTGTGAATTTGAAATTCAATTATGAATTAAAAATTCAAATGCTGTGAAAAGAAAAATTATTTTAACTAAATACAACTGAAAAAAGCTTGCATTTTTTTTCTTTTTAAAGAAATGAACATTGTAGTAATTTTTTAAAAGGTTCCTATAAACAAAGCATTAACTGTAATTAGGGTTTGTGTACATTTGAATTAATGACAAATTTCATGAAAGAAAACGACGAGATTTAACTTTAATGTAGCGAATTCGAAGAAAATAAAAATGAACAGTAAAAATTCATATATTTGAAATAAAAATAGAAATGTTTCTCTTAATTTTTGAACTTTACTATTCATATTCTTTGAATTGTGATTCATTCATTTGCCTTTTATTGCTTGTGTATGAAGAACCATTAACTAGTTGAAAATATCTATTAAACTATTTTATAAGGAATAATGTTTTACACTTATCTTTCAAATATTCAGTTTTTACACGAAGGAGGGAGACATGCAATGATATAATTCGATGCAACTTTGATTTTTCTCTTGTAGAACCCAATAATATATGTTATTTTATGATTGAACTGATTGCTATTGTAGGGTTCATTTTCAGTCTGTAAAAGAAAAAGTTCTGAGAAACTAAGACCTGAAGGTGTAATTTTGAAAATGAATTTTATGTATAAGAAAGTAAAGTCCTTTCAGAAGTCTTAAACGTATGAAATTTGAGGGAGTTCAGTCACTTTTTCTATCCAATGAATAAAACATTTGAACAAAGGAACACATTCTAGTCTTGGAATCACCCTGTTTTTAAACTTCTAAATATTTTGTATGCTAAATTTTTTTTTTAATTGTTTTCTGAAAAATTTACCTCAATTTTTACTTTCATTTTAAAATTGTGTTACTTTGTATGATATTCTAGCTTTTGGGGCTATTTTTATAATATTTTAACTGTTGGTATTTGAGCATAAGGGAGATTTTCTGTAATATTTTCTCAACCTTTTTATATTAATTTTTTTCCCATTCTGATCAACACAAAGCTTTTATATGGTATGAAAGAGTCTTTAGAAAATTTATATGAACTATTTTTTGAAGAAAAAAGCCAAGAAAAATGATTCAAGTTTTTAAAAATCAAATGTGGGGGAAAACGTTTTGTTCTTTGACTTTGTTAATACCAAAAATTTTAAGGCTTTTCTTTGGAATTGCTGTAATTTCAAATGCTGTTTTTAAGACTAGTTGATTTAACATACATAACTTTGTATTTCACTATCAAAAATTACATTTCTCAAATCTGTATGAAAGTGATATTCTTTATACTATCGATTCACTTTTTTTTGTGGGATTCCAATAGAGGAATATTATTTAAATTAGGTTGCATTAAAAATAATGAACATATGATGACCAGTTCCAGCCTCTTCGATTTTATTTCTGTGTTCAGAAGCGACATCACTAGTCAGCAGCTACAGGCGAAGTGGGGAATTCCCTCGTTATTCACCACATAATCACAACACAGCTTAACATTAATATCGTTCATTTACACTCAAATCGAGCGCATTTTTATGCAAACATGTATCTGTAAAAATTGATATCTATTTAAACCTGAAAACCTTCTTATGTTCTTTATTACACAAATAACAATTGATAATTTTGTTCCAACACATACTGACTTTCAAATGGGAAAATATATTAATCTTTTACATATTTAAAAGATGAGTGGTACAATTTGTAATAGGCTTAGGCACACATTTGGAAAACTAATGATATAAAACATTTGTCCACACTCACTTTGTGCCAAATTTAATAAATTGAAAGCTTAGTGATTATAAATAAGTATTTGAATATGAAATTTAGTTTTTGTGCATTATATATTAATTTGAATGTAAGAATATTTATGAAAACATTTATCATTATGCTACTTTGTTGGAAATTTTAATTAAAAAAATATAGATTATAGGCACACATAATATTTTTATTTTTGTTTTATAATAAGAATTTTGCTTGATTCAGAGACTATCTGTCATCAACTCACAACCATATACAGTTCTGAACTTTTGCTTACCAAACTTATAATTCTGTATTGGTAATTCACTTAAGCATGAGATTATCAAATCAGTAATAGAATATCATTATTTAAAGTTTAAGTACTTTCATATTTTTCAAAAATGAAAGTCAAATATATGTTACCAAATTAGAATTATTAATTTTTAGAGTTCTAAATTCAAGATGTAAAAATAATAAAAAGATAAATTCTCATTTGTATAGGAATATTTACTCAGTTATTACAGGATTTACCAATATGAATTCATATTACTTACTCATGGTTCATAATACTCTTTTCTTATTATATATTAATAAATATTGTACTTAAAAAACCTTTAAATAAAATTATACACATTTTTCATAAGTGATGATTTCATTTGCAAATTTTTAATAACTAAATAATAGAAACCAAGTGGAAGGAATATGCATCTTTTACACTTATATACATGTGAAAGTTTGCTATTTAAACCTTTTGTTTTCTTGTTCTCTAACTTGCTGGTTTTTTAATCTTCCTACCACAACTGGTAGTAGGTTGTTTATCTGGCAACAGGCAAGGATTTATAGAATATTTTAGTCTCCTTTTGCAGTCCAACACTAATTTTATCATTATTATCATTACCCTCTGCTAATAAATATTCGAGATTAATCTATCCACAGAGATATTGACTTGCTTTTCTTTGATTAAAATAGTAAAATATTTATCTAGCTGTTTTACCACAACAAATTGTCCTTCATATGGTGGTTCAAGTGCTTTTTTCACTCTGTAGATCCTTACAAACACATGTAAGCAGAATTTCAATTTTTTAATGTACAAATTCTTTGCTTCTTGATACTGGGAGACTTTAGTGGCTTTATTCTTCCATGTATATTAAATTTGGCTCTAAATTTTGTGGGACCATGTTGATAGTAGGTGAGTCGAAAAACTCAGGTAATTTAATGTAAGTACTCAACCATTTGAGCAATTGTGTGGTTGATATCTTAAACTTAACACTGTAAACAATACATCATCGCTTGTGAAGATAGTAGTGTTACACACCCATAATTAAATCTATGTGCACTAAACTAAACGTTTCATCTGGTGCTTAGTATTCTCTGAATTTAGGCTTTGTATGTCTGTTGATTTTGCACTTTTGGCATCTAATGCATGTGTTGACCCATTCTCTAACTTGGTCTTCGTTCTTTTTTCTTTGCTCCTTTCTACAAATTATGTTGAGGTGCTTGTGTTTTTGCTGCATCCTTCAAATATCTTCGATAGAAATTAATCATTCCAAGAAATGTTCTTAGTTCATGGATGGGTTTTGGCAGTTTGTCATTAGTGAATGCTTAAACCTTTTTGAGAAGTGGACATGAGCCTTCAGCAGTGATAAGGTATTCCACTAGGTCTATTCCCATCACTGATTTGGCAAGTTAATTTTCATGCCATATTGTTGAAATCGGTCAAACACTAATTTAATATGATCTTTATGTTCTTTTTCTGAAGATGAAGCTATCCACACATCATCCGAATATGGAAACACAAAATTTAGTCCTTGTAACACTTCTGTTATGAACCTCTGAAAGCTTGATGGTGCACAATTTCATAACATTTTCTAACAACAGTCCAAAATTCATAAAATTAAATTTGTATGAGCCAAAACGTGTTGCCATAGCTATTTTAGGCCTGTCTTTTTTTCTGCAATCGGTATTTGATAATATGCTTTTACTAGATCAATTAAAAAAACATTTATCTTTTAAGATGTAGTGGAAATCTTCAATTCAGAGTATTAGGTATCAATGTGCTACTGTTTAGCCATTAATTCTTCTATAATCTCCATATCTTTCTTGTATACAAGGTGTAAGGATCTAGCCCATTGAGATTTAGAAAGTTGAATTATATTATTGTCTATCATGAACTGGAATTCTTATTTTGCTCTTTGAAGTTTATCTGGAACAAGTTGTTGTGCTTGAGAGTAGAGTGGTTGATCAGTGGTTATACTATATGCTGCTTTATATTATGTGTTACAGTTCTGTTGGTTAAATTAGGTTTAGTTAATTTGGATACAAATTTAATAATTCAATGGTTACTATGTTCTTCAGCAACAGTAACTTCCCCCTTTATCGAAAGGTTTATTATTCCATCAATTAATTTCTTTTACAAATCAATTAGAAGTTTGAATCTTTATAAAAAAAAAACAAACTTTGCACCTACAATGACTTTCGAAACTTTTCCGTAACAAATGACCACTGGGAAGGTCATCTTAGTCTTAAACCCAATGTGAACAACGGTATTTCTGAACCATTAGCGGCATACAGTTTATATTCAGAAAATTTGAGACTGACTTTTGCTAACAGGAATGATTGATACATTGACGGATTCTGGATTGGGATTTGCTTCTATTTCGCTGAAAATGAAGGTTATGAACATGTCGCTGTACATTCATGCTGGCAAGTTGAGCTTCCAGTGCCAGAATTTTAGATAAAAGTTGTTCCATTTCGGAAGGCCATTTTCCTCTTCACTACCGCTGACTCTATTGTCCTTGGAGACATCTTGGCAGTTTTTTGAGCTGTTGTAGCTAGTTTAAAGTAGGCTTTCATTCTCATGCTGGCTTGGTATCAGTCACGAGTAGGAAATGTCCCATATTCGGTCACAGGTTTCTTTAAGCCTTGTTCTTGTCGCCAATTATTATTAATTATCAGTTAATTTTTTTCCCCTTCTGATTTTGATAGGTGAATATTACTTAATCTAGGGTGTGTTTAAACATAAAAAGATCACACTGCAACGTCATTTCTTAGCCTGCCGATTGTAACCCTTCTTTTCTTTTCCGACACCCTGAGGTGAAAAGAATATTCGTATGGTCTTTTCTTTTAAACGGACTATAGATGGAATGAATGGCTCTCCATTCTTTTGTTTCCTCTAACACATGACTGGGTTACACATGTGTGGAAGGTTGTGAGTGTATGGTTTTCGACATTTGTCGACAGGAGGGTCATGGTCCAGACGGGGCTTTGTCTGGAAAGAACCAATGGTGGTTGGGATCAAGGCTTAGGGCCCTGGATGCAGGTTTTTGTTACTTTCAATCAGAAATTGTACAAGGCGTGAGAGAGGCCTACCCATGGGGTTTAATGAGACAGATCAAGAGGAAATCGGCGATACCAGCGAAATCAGCGAGGTAGCGGAATCAGTGTTATTAGAGGAGCGACACCCAGAAGTACTGCGAGAGACCTATGAAAAACTCTGCTGTGCTATTTTGACGAATCTTAAACACTTAGATATTTAGCCGCAAGAGACTGATAGACGACGAAACGAAGCATCTAATAGCTAGCTGTGTAAACTTTCAAACTTAGAGGTAAAATAGTTATATGTCTCAATCTGTGAAAAAAAATTGTAATTAAAAGGTAATTTTACCTAAGCTGTGTGATCCATCTCGTTACCCAGAAATTTAAGTAATCCTGGGGTCACTTAGTTACAACACGATGACTAGTTCCAGCATCTTTGATTTCATTTCCTGAGTTCAGAATTGATCCTTAACAGTCAGCAACTACAGGTGCAATTTGGAATTCCCACGTTTTCCACAATACTCAGTTAGGTTTGCAGTTAAATCATAATTACCTTTGAATGACAAAGATATTAATATACAGGGTTTCCCAGGTTCATTGGGATAAACTTTTAAGGGGTATAGGGGACATCACAAGAATTCAGATTTGCTTAACAACCCATGGTCGGAAACGTCTTCATTGGGTGCTAGGTGGAGTTGTTCAAAAGAGTTAATATGGATCGTTACGAGTTAATAGGTATATTGAGTACCATCCACAAGTGACTCTGAACTCCCAACATGGTACTTGGATTCTTTCGAATGGTATCCAACACATTTTGTCCTATGCATGGAACATAGGTATCGGACTGTGGCTTGCTTTGTCACAGGTTCGAACCCAGTACCACTAAAGACCTGCCGTGTAGGGCAGCGATGCACGTTAAATCTGTCGAGAGCTGAAACGTCCTCCCGTTGGTGTGGTGTGGTAGTTAGAGAGGGGTGCCAGCTCAGGTGTCGTCCACGTCACTTGACCATGGTTCAAAATTACGTGGTCTGTCGCCAAAAGCCCTTGTGTAGCTGAACAGTGCGACGTTAACATTCAATCAATCCTATGCATGGAACAAAATGTGTTGGATTGCATTGCCCACCCTCACTATGTCATAATTCAAACATTGTAGGGAAATGATGAAAATTTGATTAAACTAATTGATAATTTTTTTTATATTTCTTCCTAATACTTAATTGTACTCAAGAATATAAAAATGTTTCTAAAAATAATTGTTAAAATCATTGAAACGCAATAAGCATCTCAAATCAAGTATGTGCCAACTTAATACATTTAAAGAGCTATTTTTTTTAAATTTATTTTTATGGTTATTTAACAATTAATTTTAGTTAACCAAATCTGATTAAAAAAGCTTTTCAGACTTTCTTCTTCTATAACCCCTTCTATATATATAACCTACTTTTATTGAATAGGGTAAGGTTCTGTTTAATATTTCTATATTTTATTTTGATTAATTAAACACGAGATTGATCGCTTAGTTTCAGATGATCACTGTTTTAGTAAAATGATTATTTTATTAATTTGTCATTCACAATGCTATTTTGAGTTTAGTGATGTCATTTGTTTGTTATCTTAGTTAAATTTAACAACATATATACTTATATTTAATTTTTATTTTTCTGTTTTGAGAATTTTTTGCAGCAAAAAATAAGGTGTTTAACTTTAGACGAAAGATGTAATTTTGAATGAATATTTGGTATTTGAAGAAAAACATAATATTATTGGAAAAAAAATCTGATTTTCTTAAAATATTTATGTTTTGAGCCAAAATAATGTGAAAAAATAGAACAAATTTAATATTCAGTGAAAATATAATGAAAAGTGAAATGAATTTTTAAAAAAAATGGAAAATTTTAGCTACTTTTGCATATAAATGCTTATAATTATTCAAAATAAAATGAAAATTATTAAGGAAAACTTGGAGGTTTTTCTATTGCAAAGTTTCTATACTTTTATTTTGTGAGAGTAAATTTCTGTTTATGTATTTGTTTAGTGTGTTATTCAAAAATAATACTAGTAAGCTTATGCAATTTTAAGTAATTGGATTGAATAATTAAAATGATCTAAATATTTAAAACATTTTGTGTTCTAAAAGAACAAAATGCTGTCACACACACCATGAATAAAATACAAATTAAAAAATAGAGATTAAGTACAGACTTCTAAAAGCTGTACTTAATCTCTATTTTTTAGTTTGTATTTTATTCATGGTGTGTGTGGTAATATTTTTTCTTATGAAATGGTAAAAATGTTGATGGGCATATTTTATTTTACCATGGATTGTTCTTTGTTCTTCATTGCTTGTTATTTTAATAACTGAAATTTTTTTCCAATTGCTTCAAGCAACTGAAGATCATACTAAAACCTTAGTTTTTTTTTTTAAATCTAGTTTTAGAAGTAAATTTTGTGTGCTTTTAACTTAATGCTGTCTTACATCTAAGTTAAATTTTGTGAAATTTTCTGTTCTACTGATCTATAAATTGATATTAAAAATAATTAGAAGCAAAATAATGTTATAATATAATTTCTGTGAAATCTCTGAATTTTGGTTACATATTTAGATGTAGTTATTGTGAAATATTAACATGTTTTTATACTTGCTATTCATTCTCTTAGAAATTCATTTCCATTATATATAAAGAAGGGTTTTGAGAGAATTGCATGACAAGGAGTATTTCAATGTTATATGTATAATTGACTTGGATCATTTAAGGCTTTTACGTTTGATGTAAAATGCTAACAGAAATAATATAAAAAAATATTTTAACTTTTGGCTTGAGTATGAGTAAAATATTTACAAATTATATTGTGCAAATACAATTAAAGTAATTTTAGAGAATAGGCTGCTATTGAGAAAATGAGAAAATCTTACTGAATTTTAATTAAAAAAAATTCAGTAATTTAATCAAAAATTAATTTTGGTGTTTGTAGCAGATTGTTTTAATTTGCATTTAAAGTATATTTTTATAAACCTGGGATATTTGACAAATCAAACAATTACTGATCCATGTTTGTTTTTCATTACAAAATAGTCAACCTCCCAATCAATCGTCTTGAAACAATATATTTTCTTCAAATATTTTTTGCTTGCAAGATATGAAAGATAGTTAAAAATTAGTTCCACCCATAAAATTGTTGTTACTCCACTGTTGTCTGTTATCACTAACCGTAACCATTCCAAATAGAAAAAGAATATCAATTTGTACCCGTACGACACCGTCAGCAAAAAGCAAAATTGATGCGTTTGATTTCATGATAAAGAATTTCCCATTAAATTTTTAACTATGTTCTTAAATAAGTAAATTTTTCAGAGCAATGAGTCATGGCAGGGCCACTTAAAAAGGCTCAGTGGGTCGCATGCGGCCTTCGGGCCACAGGTTGAGTATCACTGCTCTAATGTGTTTAAAAAAAACACACTTTTTTTTCTCTTTTTATGAAGTGTTAGGCTATGGTTTTATATTACTTGTATTATATCAAATTTACTGTATTAAAATATTTTTTTTTCTCTAGTCAGAAAAAAATTATCTTGTTTGTATTTATGTGATATTACTTAGTGGCATGGAACTAATGAACAGCGATTTTTCAAAAAATAAAATTCATCTTGGTGCACTATTTGCAATTCTATATGTAATGGTGACTTTCTTCATTATGCTTCCAAAATTCCATAGTTTTTGTTATTTAATTTAAAGAAACAGCAAATGTTAAAAGAAGAGCATGCAACTGTACTGTTGAGAAAGTATAATTAAGCCAAAGAAAAAAAACAATAAATAATCAAAGGAAAATATATGCATGAGTTATCATGAACATTAATATAATTATATGATATAATATATTGATTAATAAAAATACAAGTCAAAAATTATAATTTTAATTTCTAAAATTGAGATGATATACTTTTTTGCTGAAAACTTGCCATTGTTTAACTAGAATCTCAAGTAAACTTTTTCTGATTTAAGAAACAACGAAAAGAATGCTACTGAAAACAGGAAAAACAAAAACTGCTCTGAAGGTGATCTTAATCTATTTCAGCTGATCATGATACAAATGGTGTGCTGTGGAATATCTCAACTGTAATTCTTTATTTTCTAACCTTTTTGTTCTTCCATCCCCTTTTCTTCATTGTTCTTCATTCCCCTTTTCGGATATGCAGGATTGTTTTCATTGTTTTCACAAAATTGAGTGGTGCAGCTTGACTAAATGTAGACCTGGCTCCATTAAACATGAGATAACCCAGGAACAAAATGTATATCTCTCTACAATTCTGGATGTCAAAAAGACTATATATATATATATATATATATATATATATATATATATATATATACACATACACATACAGTCGACTCTCGATAATTCGAACTTTCAGTAATACGAACCTCTCGCTAATACGAAGTATATGCTCAGCCCCCAAGAAAAACTCTTGATATTTCGAACTAAAACCATACGTTTTGGTACTCTCAATATTTCGAAGTAAAATTTGTGGTTGGCCAGACTACAACACGTGATAATTCAAAGTTATCCTAGAAAACTCTTGATAATTCGAACCTTCAATATTATGAAATTAGATTCACGTCCTGTACCTAATTATCTCACGAGCGGTTTTTTACTGAACTTATTTTCAGTCCAAACTGTGCATGTTGATAGAATAACTACTTTGTTTATTATATTTCCGGTATTTTCTAAGCAGAATTTTGATTTATTCCTAAGCCATCTGTTTTTTTTTCTTTTTCTTTGATAACCAAGCTTTAGATGGATAAAGGAAAAACTGCTTTCTTTTTTATTCACTGTGCAGTAATGAGTGATGCTTTCTTTTACAAGCATTGCACAATAATTTTGTATTGTGTTGAGTATTTATTACTAATAATGAGTCACATGTAAACAGATGTCTTTTTTTTAAAATAAAGCACTCAAACTACATCCAAGATAATTCAGCAGAATCGTTTTATGGCAGAAAATTGAAAGCAAGAAATAAAACCTTTATATAAAAATGTACGAGGCAAAGACAGGAGAGACGGATTTAACTTTATTCTATTATTTATTTTTAAAAGAGCGGTAATGCGCCACTAAGAATTGCTCCATATGCCATAGTTGTCGACCCCTGCTGTTAAGTATACCTTGTAGCTGAGTGTGAGCTGTGAATACACCTTGTGTTGTGTTGTTTTAGACTCCAAATTTTAAATTAAAAATATTTATTTCACTTAAGTTGTGGTGATTTACGTTTCCTACCTGTTAATTTCGATAAACCTTGAGCCACTACTTTACACCTCACCTCAGTGTCGACTTATCACACGAAAGGAACGACATGTCTTCTTTTAAAAAGTACAAGTTTGTCGACATTAACGTTTGTTCTAAGTGGCAGAACTCGCTTTCGGATCTAATAAAGGAGTACGAATCACGTAACATTTTCAACATGGATGAAACCGGACTCTTTTTCAAGTGTTTGCCAGAAAAAGCATTTACATTCAAAAAAGAAATGCCATAGAGGAAAACATAGCAAGGAAAGGTTAACTATTTTACTGGCTGTAAACATGGATGGCTCAGAAAAGATTATTCCTCTCGTCGTAGGAAAATCTGCAAAACCTCGGTGTTTCAAGAGCATAAACTCGTTCCCTACCAAATACCGCTCAGACAAGAAGGCATGGATGACCACCGAACTCTTTAATGAATGGTTGGTCTCACTGAACACGGATATGAAAAGAGAGAAACCTCGAAAATCAGCAGAATGTAACTATTTCTATTTTAACAGTTTTGATCATGATTGACAAGGCTTGGAGAGCTGCTACTCCTTTGACAATTCACAGCTGTTTTAAAAAGTCAGGCTTCACCTGGCCGAATCTGGTTCATGTGGACGATACACTCGCTGAATTTAATGCTGAACCATCCCTTTGGAACAAGATTTGACGTTGTAGACTACGTGTTGGTTGACACGGACATTGCTGTATGGGGAGCTCTATCTGACGCTAAAATTGTGGCTTTGGACCACAATAATACAGGAAGTGATGAAGACGAATCGGAAGAGTTGACTCCGGTAACTGTGTCAGAAGCTAAAGTGACACTAAACAAACTACGCACATTTTCCCTTCAAAATCATGTTGATGCAGACATTTTACAGGCTTCATTTGTTCTAGAAAAATCTATTGAAAAAGTTAGATTGAATGCCTTAAAACAAAAAAAGTTAACAGATTTTTTCGACAAAATGGATTAATTATATATAAGTATGTATATTCTTTTAATAGTTGTTTTCAAGACATAAGTGTATTCTTTTAATGTAGGGCTTTTAACTTCTGTTTTATTTTCATATTGTATAAAAAAATTATGTACAATTGTTGCTTTATTACATAATTTTAAATTTAAATGTGTTAGGAAAAAAAACTTCTCTTCATGTATTTTGAGAGTTTTTTTCCTACTCTCTTGATAATTCGAACTCTTGATAATTCGAAGTTTTTCATTGGTCCCTCCAACTTCGAATTATCGAGAGTCGACTGTATATATATACATACTAGCCGTTACCCACCCGCTTCACTGGGTATTTCACGATGTTGCATATATGTATACTGTTTACATATATATTAATTATTGATATCTAGCATAAAGATTTCGATTGTATTGAAAAATATATTTATAGCTGTTACACTCTCACCCCTTGATATAAAAAGAACATAAATTATAATATCTAATTTCTATTTATGTCTAAAATCGAAGTAGAAAGAATTTTTTCGCTCACTTAACCTAATAATCAAGTGGATTTCCACCAAAGCAACTTTCAGTGGATCTCTACTCCATAAAATAAACATGCGTGCTGAATTTCAAGTCTAAATCTAACAAAGCAAAAACGGAATTTTTATCATCAATACCTCGTTGACAGCATTCTTAGCGGATTCCAATTCAACAAAAGAAGCATGCAAACAAAATTTTATTATTATAGTCTTAGCAGTTCAAAAACGGGAATTTTGTCTATCAATACGCCCCAATAACTTTCCCCGCTTCCCCCTGGAGTTGATTTCCGTAAAATCCATTTTTAGTGGAACTCTATTCAACTATAGAAAAGTGCTCAACAAATTTCAAGTAAGTGAGTTAAATTCAAAAACAGGAATTTTTCTATAACATGCCTTAATCGCTCGCAAACTCACTCCTTTGGGGGTCCGTTTTCGCAAAAATCTTTGTAAAAGGAAATTTATTCCATGAACGGAACATACCTTCTAATTTTCAAGCAGGTGGTTCTATTAGTTGAAACGCGGAAATATTTATCTATTACGCCCCTTAATCACCCTCAGTGACCCTTGGGGATTAATTTTCCCCAAAACTATTTTGTAGCGGATCTCTACACCATGAAAGGAATTAGCTTACCAAATTTTAAGACTGTACGTCTAATAGTTTAAAAATGGAAATAATTATCTATAACGCCCCTTAAGCCCCCGCAACGCCACTTAGGAAACGATTTTCACAAAGCCCATCTTATGACAGATCTCTACTCACTGAATGGAATCTGCTTACTCAATTTCATGATTTTACGTGCAATAGTTTAAAAAAGGAGTTAATTGCCTATATAACGCCCCTTAATTCTCCACAACGCCACTTGGGGTCGATTTTCACAAAACCCATTTTGCAGCGGATCTGTACTCTATGAAAGGAATCCGCTTACCAAATTTCAAGACTGTACGTCTAATAGTTTAAAAATGGAAATAATTATGTATAACGCCCCTTAAGCCCTCGCAACGCCACTTAGGAAACGATTTTCACAAAACCCATCTTATAGCGGATCTCTACTCAATAAATGGAATCAGCTTACGAAATTTCGAGATTTTACGTCTAATAGTTTAAAAAAGGAAATAATTATGTATAATGCCCCTTAAGTGCCGTCAACGCCCCTTGGAGGTAGATTTTTGTAAAAATCATTATGTAGGGAATCTCTACTTTATGAAAGAAATCTGTGTACCAAGTTTTTTTCACGACTTTACATCTAATAGTTTAGTAAAGGAAATAATTATCTATAACGGCCCTGAAACCCTCGTAACGCCCCTTGGGGTTCGAACTTTGCAAAATCCTTTCTTAGCTGACGTCTACACCATGAAGGGAACCTACCTACCAAATTTCAAGTTTGTAGGTTTAATAGTTCCGGAGATATCGTGATTAGTCAGTCAGTGAGTCATTCAGTGAGTGAGTCGCTTTTCTCCTTTATATATATATATATATATATATATATACATACATATATATACATACATATATATACATACATATATATATACGCATATATATATATATATGCACACATATTTATACTTACATCAGTAGCGCACACAGGAATTTTTCATGGGGGGGTCAGGGGTTGAAAGTTCAATATTCTTGTATGATGCTCCTTTTAATTTTGTCGATTTTCTGGAACAAAACACAATAAAAAACAAATTATTGAATAAATAATTAGCATTAACTAATAAAATTAATCATTAATAACAAATACTTAATTTAATTTTACGTACTATATACTTAGAATTATAATCAATCGGAAAAGAATCATGGGCTTTGGGGGGGGCAGGACCCCCCTTGTGTGCGCCACTGACATACATATATACATACATATGTATATATCCTCATTTTCAGTATTAAAAAATTATAATTTTGTTTTTATATAATGAATTATGTGTAATTTGTAAGTCTTGACATGAATGAACTGAACTGAACTTCTATGAACTGAATAATCACTTAGCACAACAATCAATTTGCAATTTTCTTACTACAAACAAATAAAATATGAAAAAGATACAGTACAAAATAATTAAAAATTGTTTAGAGGGTAATAACTATATGGGTTACCTTAAATGAATGGAATATTAAGCTGCAAAAGAAGGGTTCGCATCTATATCGCGTCCACAGGTTACTAATTTGATTCATCTACCATGGCCAATATCATTAAGTATCCGTAATATAATGTTAATGCGATGAAATTTAATGTTATGTTATAGAGATCTGGTCTGACCAAAACATAGATACAAGAATACACAGATGGAATGCACTAAGTTATTTCAAACTGTACGCATAATTGGAGGAGAGCATGTTTTGTAAACATTAGCAGTTTAAATCTGTTGATGCTAATTGAGAGTTAATAAGATTATTCTTAGGCATCCTATCAATTGTTTTGCTGATTTCATGTTGCTGGAATTAATTTTCCAGTCGCATTTATCTCTTTCATTATAATTAGGGAAGATTTAGCATAGTTCTATTGTTTTGTATGTATTATTTTCTGGCTTTATGAACTGAAAATTTTTTTAGTGCACATTATAGTATAAGAGGAATATTATAGAGTATACTAGAACAAGGTAACTCATTCTACTGATCAGCTAAGGATGAACAAAAGTAAAACATCTCGAATGTTAATGTAGTATTTAGTTCTCGATATTGTTCCATTCACGGGGTGTCCCAAACATAGCGCACAAACTTTGCACAGCCAGATTTATCATTGAGAGTACATAAAAAATGCCCAAAGAACTCTAAATGTACGATCAGCCTTGTGAAACACCATGGGTCGGTAACTTCTAGCTTTGGTGTGCCAAACTAATCTACCAATATGATTCAGCATGCCACACTGTTGAAAATATTTGAAACAATTCGACTCACGCGGCAATGCATGCAGAGTTTTGGAATAGAGGTCAAAAATACAGATTTAGTTTTATTATATATTAATTATGCATAATTTAAAGATATTTATTAAAACATAAAAATAAGCATAGAATATATCTATTCCTTCAACATATATGAAATAAGTTAAAATTGTAGACATATAGAAAATGTTTTTTTTTAATAATATTTATTAAAATAAGAAATATAAACAACATAAATTATAATTATTCTTCAGTATAGTTCATAAATATTTCAATGCGAATCTTGCCCCTGCACCACTCTACTTATTACAATATCAAGGGTTTACGTAATTTGTGACTTTCAATTTGACTTATAATTTTAAATGTCCAGCTATTAAACGACTTCTTTGTGGGCTCAATATACATTATATGAAAAAAAAAATTATTCACATGTACATACAGAACCAAAAGCGAAAAGCAGAGCACATACAATTTTCTTCAAACATTAAAATCGCTCCGGAAAGGACATAAAGCAATTTGAAATAGGTGTCGAGAGTACCGGTTTATCCATTGGGCGCCTAGGGCCCGGATAAGCTGAAAATAACCAGATTTGGGGCTATAAATTTCGATCCACCAGTGCAAAGGGGGCCCGTAGATCTTCTGCGCCCAGGGCCCGAAATCAACTTAAACCGGCACTTGGTGTCGATTTATCGATAAAGTTATCTTCCAGATATTTTCATACTTCAGTAAACTGTGCTTTTTCAATAATTCTAAAAAAAATTTTTACGACTCAGCAAGAAGTGATGTTTCATTTTACAAGTATTTATACAATTTTTTTTTTACTTGAATTGAATATTTAATGCTAAAAATGAATCACAATTTCAACGGAGGATGTTAAGTTTTTTTTACGTAAATTATACAAACACCTATGCAGATTCAGCAGAATCGTCTTATCAAAAAGGATTGAAAGAATGAAAGCCTTAAAATAAAAAAGAATGGGACGTAGACTGGAGAGACAGTAATTTAACTTTATCACAACTTAGCACAGTGAGATGGAGTGCCACCGCGTACCATAGGTTGCCGATCCCTGTGCTAGACGATTGGCCTTTACGAGTCATCAGGATTCAAACCCACGACTCGAGTAAAATGACGCCAGACATGAATTCAATTATAAATGTCGTGAATCCACACCAGACAGTGACATTTGGAGATTGTAGGGGAATTTCAGAGCGGATCCGCGGATTTTCCTTAGCCCAAATGCGACAATTCTGTGTGTTGACTGTTCCATTGAGGTAGAAATGAGCCTTGTCACTCCACAGAATATTCCAAGGCAGTAGCGCACACAGGAATTTTTCAAGGGGTGTGGGGGGTGGGGGCGCGGTCGAAAGTTCACCATTCTTGTATCATGCTCCTTTTGATTTTGTCGATTTTCGGGAACAAAACACAGTAAAAAAACTAATTATTGAATAAATAATTAGCATTAATTAAGAAAATTAATCATTAATAACAAATACATAATTAAATTTTACGTACTTAGAATTATAATCAATCGGAAAAAAAAAAAATCAAGGGCTTGGGGGCGCCACTGATACATACACTATACAATTACAAACATTTTTCAATAAACCATTAAAACAAATAACCAAAGGAATTGTCGCATCTTAGCGAAGTCATACATAGAAGTAAACAAATGCATTTTTACAACCGTCTCATCACATTTCCTTTGACGATGTATTCGAACCTGATCTACATTAATCGTTAACCTTTTTCCTGCCTTCCATACCACTACATTGTTTTTCTTTGCATCTAATACTCTATATGGACCTTCAAATTTTGGCTTAAATTTAGCTACCACTTTTTTCGTTGTCGAACTTAATGGATGTGTTGCTATCAAAACCCAATCATTCACCTTAATTTGCACATCACGTCTGCGTCTATTGTAATATTTCTCCCATTTTTCATGCTTAGCTTCTGTGTTTCGTCTAGCCTCCTCAAACAATCTCTCAATATCTCCTAATGCAAATTCAGTTCCGTCCGATACCATCACTAATTTTTGAAAAGGTGTAATCAATTTTCGACCTAAAAATAATTCTGCAGGGGGTTTTCCCGTCGTTTCATTCACTGCTGTACGAATAGCATAAGCAAACTCATGTAAGAATTGGTCCCGTGTCATGTTGTACATTGACATAATTTGCAATCATTTGCACAAGATCGCGATTTACGCGTTCTGTTCTATTTGCTTGAGGTCTATATACAACAGTCTTCACATGCCTTATGCCTAATTTTTCACTTAAATTCTCAAAAATATCGGAAATAAATTGGGGACCGTTATCACTTATTAATTTTATTGGAGCTCCAAAACGCGATATATAATTATCAAAAAAATTATCTACTATAACTCGAGCAGAGGCTTTTTTAAGGGGTATGATTTCAGCCCACTTGCTGAAATGATCCGTAATTACTAGTACATATCGATTACGTCTTACTCCCGACACAGGATACGGACCTAACAAATCTAACGTAACTATTTCATTTGGATAATTTGATACAATCGGAATTAATCGACTAGCTGGTAACGCGTTTTTATAATTATTAATTTGGCATATGTGGCATGTAGAGACATATTGATCAATACATTTTCTCATATACGGGAAATAACAAACATCCCTTATTTTATGATCAGTTTTAAAACGTCCAAAATTCCAAAATGACCTGCTAATGGCTTGTCGTAAAATTCTCTCATTATTTCATTCCTTAAAGATTTTGGGGGGAATGTATACTCGCATTTCTCCTAATGACGTTATGTATTTCGCATAAAATAACAAGCCTTCTATTAAACGAAAATCGCGGGACCAATTCTCACATATTGCCGCATTAACTGAGCTAGCTTCTGGAGCAAATAAATTTCTTTAATTTTCGTTTAAGATTATAAAGAGGTTCGCAAAGATCGGCATAATTTTTAATAAATTTTGCATACCATTGGGATATTCCTAAAAATTTCGACACCTCTCTGGAATTACGCGGTGGTTTCATTTCAACTATAGCTTGAACTTTTGATTCATCAATTTTAATTCCCTCCTTATTAATAATTAAACCCAAATATTTTAACTCTTCACAACCAAATTTACACTTGTCTTTATTCAACGTTAACCCCGCCTCATGTAATAATCGAAAAATCTTTCAAATGCTTAACATGTTGAGTGAATGATGGAGATGATATAATTTTATCGTCCATATAAACATTCACAAATTTCCCTATCACTGGTTTGAGAATTATATCTATAGCTTTCTGAAAATTAGGAGCCGCCCCTGACAAGCCAAAGGGCATTCTGCGGAAGGCGTATGTACCATTTTTCGTGACAAACGCGGTTTTAACTATCACTAGGGTTCACAGCCATCTGAAAATATCACGACCGAAAGTCCAGGGCAGACATTATGCCTGTGTGGGGTATGTTCATTATTAAATCGTCTATAAGGGTAACTTTGTAATAGCATTAAGTTTCAAATAATCAACAGCAAATCTATACGCTTCCGGATTATCCGGCGGTAACCCATTATTTTTTCTACACAACACAACTGGTGACCCGTACGGGGATTGAATGGGAATTATAGTTCCTTTTAACATTTTGTCTACATGATAATCTAGAATCTCTTGCTTCACCCTATCATAACGGTACGGCCGGGAAACAACCGATGGGTTATATCTCCCGTGTCACTCTCATGATATAAAACATGCGTAAGCCCCGGTTTATCTGAAAATAATCCCTGAAAACTATCAAACAAATTTTGTAATTCCCTTTTCTGTTTTTCCTCTAATTTTGTCTTAGAAAGATCTATTTCTACTTTTTCCTCCTCAACCGTTTTAACCACCTTATCAATCTGCGAATCAGGAATTGCCAAAGATTTCCGATCAAAGTCCAAACTAATCTTTGATCCACCTATGAAATCTATCCCAAGAATACATGGGTATTACAAATCTGCCAACACATGAAACAACCAAGGTTTTTCAATCTCCTTTATTCGAATATTCAATTCCACATCTCCAATATTCTGACATTTAGCTCCCTGTGCCGTTATCACCCGAGTACGTGATTTCTTTACTTATAAAAAAAATTTAGGTATGCTCCGATATAAATGATTTCTCCGCTCCAGTGTCCCATAATGCTTTCGTAAAAGTCTCGTTTAATAAAATAGGAACATATGAAAGTTCCACCGGAGACATGCATATTGCTGAAAGTTTAACCAGTACCTCATTTATCGACTGCGTCTGATCACTTTTAACATCACTCACTTTCAAAACATTCAATCGTCACTTTGCTCCTATCAGCTCGACTAAAATTTTCCTCGAACCCCCTATTCATGCGTGGTCTCCTCTACTAAAATCGTCATTTTGACCTCGATTTCTAAATTGATATCCCCTATCGTTAAATCTTCGATCATCCTTCTGAAATCTATTCCTGCTCTGGAACCACTGATTTCCTTGACGGCTATTCTCGTAGTTACCCCTATAATCATTTCTACCATTACTCGGTCTACGCACCCCTTCAGAATTTCTCCAATATCCTCGATTATAACCAACATTAGACATCCTACGCTCATTCCAACCTCGTCCTTCCACATTATCACTACTTCTCGAACCCCATATTGCCTTGCATGAATATCTTTCCTCAAACTTAGCTAAGACCTCCAACAACTGGACCGTGTTTTGTGGGTTTCGCACTTCCACATAATCCTGTACTTGTGGTTCAAGCCTAATAAAAATATGATCTACCAGAGCTTTCTCTGACGTCCCCAATTCTAATTTTTGATACAATTTTAACAGATCGTAAACAAAATCCGTCGGTTCCTGGTTCCGACGCATAAAAACGTGTCTCTAAATCTTTCCTATTTTGGATGGCAGGGAATGCTTTCGACAATGCTGCTTTCAGCTGCGCGATGTCCGTGGCGGTATTCTGCACTAACGCTGATCCGAATATCTGATTCCAATCTTGGGCTCACCCTATGAGATGACCTTTTAAATAAACACACGATAAATCACTGGGTATCTCAAGTAATTTGATTTGATTGTCACACAAAACCTTTCAAAAACTCGGTGACGCTCTCAGACCCGGAAAAGTACACTTCTGGCAAAACATTAAACCCTTTCGCGTTTCTCATCTCGGGTTCATATAGATTAAATCTTGTTGGGCGCCATTGTGATATTCCCCCTCTTGGGAGAATATCTCTCGGAGTGTCAGCGTGTGAGCTAGAGGTGTAAGATTAACGGAAGAACTAGAGTCATACATAATCTTAATATATCTTTATTAAGATTTTCAACTTAAACTTCTAACAAATTAAATTATAATTAATGTGAGAGAATCTACGATGGCAAAATACGCAACACACAATATATACACTGCTGGACAATTGCTAAGGACGGATAACACTATCATCCATAGCAACCACCAAATGAAAGGAAGCAAAATGTGGAAAATTAGAATAAGTGCGGGATATTAGTAAGAAGTATGAGTTTTTCCACGTCTGTTCATCACGTGATAGCGTTCATAAGAGCTTTAAAGGTTTTGACGCGTGTGGACAGTTGTTGTTTCAAGTCAAAGTTTTACAGGAAAGATTTAACAGACGAACTTAAAATTTTTGGCATGTCTTCCCGACATCACATAGATGATTTTATGCGTGGCCGAATTATTGGAAAGATCGAAGAAGGGCGAAAAATAACAGATGTTGCCAGGGAGTTTGACATCGCTCACAGCGTTATTTCATGGCTGTGGAAGTCATTTAAAACTACTGGAATGTGTAGTAGACGGCACGAGGGAGGTCGTGTTAGAAGTACGACGCCTGCAGAAGACATATATCGTCCTATCAGCAAAAAGGAACAGGCGCACCACAGCTTAGCAGGTGGCAAATCAGTTTCTTGCTGCCTCAGGAAAGCAGATCTCCCGAAAAACTGTTGCCTGACATTTGAGGGAGGAGGACTATACGCACGCAGACCTGTTGTGTGTGTCCCATTGACCAGACAGCACCGTACTGCCCGTTTGCAATGGTGTCGTGAGCATCACAATTGGACTGAACAGGACTGGGCATGCGTACTATTCTCAGATGAGAGTAGGTTCAGGCTGTCATCGGATTGTAGACGCCAACTGATCTGGCGCGAGAGTGGTACTGCTTATCGTCCAGAAAATATCCAGGAAAAGGACCGATATCCGACATGCATTATCATGGTGTGGGCCGGCATCATGATCAATGGCCGCACGCGCCTACATGTGGTTGCGAATGGGACTATGACGGGCCAACGATACATTGATGAAGTTCTACTTCCTCATGTTCGTCTTTTCCGTGGTGCTGTCGGTGATAAATTTGTTTTTATGGACGACAACGCAGCATTGTGAAGATCCCCTTGGGTCTCACTTTGAGAACGAGAATAATTTGTAGTTAGATAAGAGCCAGTAGCCATTTTTATAAATAACTTTCTTTATTTGGTTATCTTTTCCAAATAGAATCAAAGACTTATTAACAGATATATCTGAATAGTTTTATGAGGTTTAAAAGGGACTTTCCTTTAAATAAACTTAAATATTTAATGATCCAATTAATTAACAATTAGAATATCGATCACGCAGAGATTACCGCGATAAAAAAGAGATCCCAGATTTATATTCAATAATGTTCCTATTGAACATTTAACTTTAATCTCACTCCTAATATAAAACTTTAACGAGACTTTAAATATAAATCAATATTTACCACACAGAATCTCAACTCTTCCTGAGATTTATCCACCTAGAAATCTTCAATAATAATTCTAACTTCACCGTTATACCTTCCTGCTTCAATCTCTCTCTCCTACTGTTTTTTGCTTTACTATTCAGTTTGACTTAAATACTTTATCTAATCTGCATATATAACAAGGAATCCTGTCCTCTTTTTGGAGCTGATTGGAAATAGGTAGGGGAATTAAATTTTTTTTCCCTAAAAGAGACGACTCAGAAGGTTAGTGATAAAGTTCCGTATAGGTTTGTCACAACATGTCATCGAACACTCGCTGTTCAGGATTGTCTAGACAGTGAGGGTATTCAACGTCTCGTATGGCCAGCGCGTTCTCCAGATCTAAACTCCATTGAAAATGTGTGGGATGCTTTGGGGAGACAAGTTGCTGGTTGAAACTATCCTCCGACAAACAAGAACACCCTCATCCGTGCACTCACAGAGGAATGGGATAAATTGCCTCAACAGCTGCTGGATAATGTTGTGCAAAGTATGGTACGACGTGTGGAATGTTGCATCACACTCCACGGTGGACATATCCCGTACTGATACCTTTCTTTAAGGTGCCTGCTGACTTTTTGATGCATTGTTCCATTTCTCCGTACGCAGATCAAATGAACATTTTTTTTTCTTTCAGATGTTTCACAGCTTTTGTACTTCCCAGAACAATAAATATTCTTTATTCTAATGTCTGAACAGTGTGGCAACTATATTTTATCCTACTAGGCCTCATGTCTCGCTTAATGTTATGCTACATAGCAATTTGTGATCCGTCCTTAGCAATTGTCCAGCAGTGTATATTTAGATAATAAGACTTAATCTAATTCGGACCACTATCAATAACTGAACCGCGAAATCACTGATTCTAATATTAAAAAGTCAATCCTACCTTATTACAGAGCATGGATAATCAATCAGTATTGACTTATGCTCAATCTTGTCTTTAATTGCATGCACTGGTGTGCAACTTGACTTTCATATATTCAATCACTTATAACTTATAATTACCGCCACGTAAAACTCATTCAGACTTGAAACGCGATTCTTCTATTGGACGTCAACTTCCTGCCAATTTCTTTCCACTATCACAAATGGCCATACATTGCCATCTCGTTTACTCTAAGTTCCGATATTTAAAAGCTTGTTCATTTGCATCTTTCAATCACACTTCACTTCTTGGATTTGGTTGGAAAAGAGTTGCCATTAATTCTGGCTCAAAGAACCCAAAGGACATGTTAAAGAAAAGACTCGTGAGCCCGTCATAGAAGTGCTGATTTTGTGAAGGAAAGGGAAAATTTATAAAAGTAGAGAATGTCCGTGCAACGCCGGGTCATGCAGCTAGTTTTGGAACTAAAATTTGTCTTCGAAATTCCGTGAGAGCATCTCGTGTACACCCCATTTACAAAATTTTGTTGCATTCCGTTCACCTGTTTGCGTTGTAAGATGCCATTCATAGAGGAAGTTTAATTATAACCACCCGGTACTTTTAAAGTTTAATTTTATTTCTTTTGTCAAAACTTCACTTATTTTAATTTCAGTTTTTAGTTTAAGTGCAGGATGTCTGCAAAGCGTTTTAACTGTATTCCTAACTGAAATTAATATTATTTGCTTATAGTTCATTCGTTGTCTATAATTCTAAAACCACTAATCACACAACTACAGGAATTTTAATCTCTAAGAAAGAAGTTCGTCAAAATTTTTTACTATGAGAATTTAATCTATCTTTTACAACTGAAGCTACTGCCGTATGGAATGCTTTAATGTATTGGGTTACGGATGTTGTGAAATATGTTTTTTTACTGACATTTTTTCCATTTTGAAAAGTTTTCAAAATATCAATAGAAAATAGAATCCAGTAGTTTTAAATTTTAATTTCATCCAGCAAGAAATTCTGGATGAAACTTAAATCATTCGTTCAATCACTTTCTTTTGGGTCCCTGCACATAAAGAAATCGAGATTATTGAAGAAAAATTAGCTATTTCTCCTACAGATCCTTGGAATATTATCATTTCGATTTTAGTGGAAGATCTCCAATCTTATACCAAAAGACGGTATAAAAGGAAGAGGGATGTATGGACAAAGTGTAGGATATAAAAAATTCAATTATATTTCCCATCCCATCTTGATAATTGTAACATTCGAGTGGCAAATAAAAGATTTACAGAAGTTTTGATTAAATAAGATGTGATCTCTTATAATGTTAACATTACATGATTTATGTTTTTTCATTTAAACAATCTGATTTTCCGCTGTATTCGGAGTGTGAAGTTTCAGAGACTGGCTAGCAGACACTTCATGCTAACCTGCTCTATAAGAACAAAGTTCAAAGAGAAATCTTAAAAAATACACCCATGGACAAAAAAATAAGCGCACCAAGAAATAATTGTGGAATCATAACGAAACTTGGCATACAAGTACATGTCGGGGACATATGCAAATGATTAGAAATGCAGCGTGATTGCGCATTACGTATAGCCCGTAGAGGACGTTTAACGTCGTTCTCAGGGAGTATAAAACAGGTAACCAAAGCTTGTTTGAGTGTGCTGAATCGTTTACAAAGGAAGAACCGAGGTAGACATGCCATTACGCTGTTTTCGAAGACAATATGGGCAGCTGTCGCAGTTTGAGAGGGGGAGAATGATCGGCCTGATGGAAGCTGGGTGGTCAGCTAGGCAAGTAGCTCGTCAGTGAGGCCGCTCTGATTGTGTTGTAAGGAGGTGTTGGGACCAGCGGATACGAGAGATGTGATTTACACGAAGACCAGGCTCAGGTCGCCTGCGACAAACCAGTCATCTAGAAGACTGCCACATCGCTTGAAA
Source organism: Trichonephila clavipes (assembly GCA_019973935.1). Taxonomy (NCBI): domain Eukaryota; kingdom Metazoa; phylum Arthropoda; class Arachnida; order Araneae; family Nephilidae; genus Trichonephila; species Trichonephila clavipes. The sequence continues at coordinate 483,430 of BMAU01003842.1, forward strand.
TTCACGCGTACAGCCAACTGCTTCATCGGCCGCCATCCAGACACAGATAGCACCTTCATTAGGGGCCCCTGTGTCTTCTCGAACCATACGAAGGCGCTTGGCTGAAGGACATTTGGCATCGCGGCGCCCATTACGTGTGCTGCCCTTGACGCCCACCCATCGACGCCTCCATTTGGAATGGTGCCTCGCACGAGAAAACTGGATTGCAGCGAAATGGAACCAGGTCGTCTTTAGCGACGAATCCAGATTTAATCTCTGCAGTGATGACAATCGTGTTCGTGTGTGGAGACCCCGTGGTGAACGCCTAAATGCTACCTTTGTTTTACAGCAACACACCGCTCCCACAACTGGTGTGATGGTATGGGATGCCATTGCCTACAATACACGGTCACCCCTAGTATTGATCCGTGGCACCATGACAGCCCAGCGGTATGTCCATGACATCCTGCAACGACATGTGTTGCCAGGAGCCATTTTTCAGCAAGACAATGCTCGGCTTCACACGGCAAGGGTGTCACAAGACTGTCTACGCACTGTTACTACCATTCCTCTGCCTGCCCGATCCCCAGATTTGTCTCCAATCGAGCATATTTAGGATAATTTGGGACGGCGAGTTGGGCATCCCTCGAGTTTGAACGAATTAGAGGCAAATCCTCCATTCTTTTGCCTTTTTCTCTGAAATAAATGATCATTTTTCTTTGATTTTCTAATCATTTACTTATATCAAAATAATCATTACGTATGTAAAATTTCGTTTCATTTTGACGACTCTTTCTTGGTGCTCTAATTTTTTTGTCCATGATTGTATTATTTCACAACAAGACGAATGACCGTACTCTTCAATTGCGCGATGCAAGTAAAAAACAAAAAACGCACACACATTCAAAAGACTGAAAAACTTTTAATATCGTCCTGCAAGTTCCGAAACTTACCAATTTTCTTCTGGTTTATTCGGAGCAAAAAGTTTTATCCAGGTTTCCAACATCTCAGCGGTCAAACAGTGAACTGAACTGAATTTGTTCAGACTTGTGTGTGCATTTTTGTTTCATATTATTCAAACTTCTCATTGGTTTTACTAAAACAAATAGTTCTTTTCAAAACTAAAGATCATTTTATATTTTATTTTTATTGATAAAATAAATAAATATGGTTCTTATATAACACACAATCAAATATAGAAAAACTAAAGGTCGTCCTATTAAAAGTAGAAGAATGTTATCTGAAAATAGCAAAAAGCGGTGACAGAAATCTTCTGAAACTTTACCAATTTTTAATGAAAGAAATGAGATTCTACTGCGAGGTCAATCATCTAGCACTGTGACATTTTAACACACTTTTATAAGTTTCACTTGTATGTAACGGAATCTTTGAACTCGATTTTTACCCACCTTAAAAGGTCAGATTAATTCCGAAATTTTGTACACTTGTTAAGGACCAGTGACAATACCATAATTTCATAATTGTGTTTCTTTGTCTTGATCAGGATCATCAGAAATAACGATTTCCAGATTTGGCAACTTATTCCACATATCACTTCCAGATTTGGCGACTTATTGCATATACCATTTCCAGATTTGACGAATAAAAATTAAAATGCAACCCTAAAAGCGAATACGCTTGTGGTTAATACAAATAAAACAAACGTGTTCTTTATGTGAGAAAGGGGAGGGTGGGTGCGTCAGTAATTTCTTACCGTTTACGGTTACGTTTACCGTTTATAAACAATTGTCTATTTTTTCTAAAAATGGAAATTAAAAAAAAAAGACTCCTGCATGTGAAAAAAATAATTTATGTTCTAACTGCTAGTTTTTAAAAATATTTTTATAAAGTAATACGTTTAGAAGTGATGATACGAATAACATTATAGCAATACGTTTAAAAGGTGATAATAGGATTGGTCCATTTAATATTTCTTCTTGAGACACTTTTATTAGTTTGGCCTGTATCTATAGAGACGGGATCTTTTGAAATATAACGAACGGGACTCATCCGAGGCCCCGTAAACGGAGAGAATAAATACACTTCAGACCCGTTAATTCATATCCTTTGAAGAGCAAGACTAATTCCAGCAGCCACATTATTCCGATTCCAAATATCAAACTCAAGGATATATTCATCAATGAATCTAGTCTAGATATATATTATAAATGCGAAAGTTTGTGAGGATGTTTGGCCGACTTTCTCGCAAAAACAACTGAATGGATTTTAATGAAACTTTACAGCAATATAGCTTATACATCATAATAACTCATAGGCTATAATTTATAAAGATATTTGTGTGAAGTGTCCAAAATATAACAATATTTGTCAAGAAGTAGGAAAAAATTCTGCCATTTGCAAGCAATTCTGGCGTGTGCTGCAAAAAAGCCCACGACAGCATATATCTATCTTTTGTTTGTGAAAAAAACCCTTTTTGTTTTGTCTACGCAAGGCGATCGCTTCTAATTAATTCCTGTGATCAGCATAATCCCTATTTTTTTTTATTTCAGAATAAAATTAAGTTTTGAAGGAAGGGTTTTTGTTATAAATCTCTCTTTATTTGAATAAGTTTTTTTTTATGATTTTATTATGCACAGTTGGTAGTAAGAAATTGATCTTTTTTCAAAATAAATGCTTTTATCTTTTCTTTTACTTAAAGTAAATAAACTTTCTCTTTCACACTACATCATTTGGACAAATTTTCAAAACATGTTTGTGGTTAGTAGTTAATTATAACGCTATAATTTTAATTGAATAGGCGGATATTGCATTTTTAAATATAAAAATAATTATAACTACTGTACTGTATTTTTTGGAGTTAGTGAGTGAGTGAATATTAACGTCCCGCTGTGTTCAGCTACACTAGGGCTTTTGGCAACGGACCATGTAATTTTGAACCATGGTCAAGTGACGTGGACGACACCTGAGCTGGTACCCCCTTCTCCTAACTACCACACCACACCAACTTTGAAGGAATATTCTACCAATGCTTAGCAGGAATATTCTTTGAAATCCACTCTTCCAAGATATATGGCAGCACGGGTTCTATGATGAGTATTTTAACGGGGAAGGCGAATAATTTTGTAGCAGATATTGCGTTTTCAGCTGACGGCGTTTTCAATGGATTGCAAAGATTATTATTTTTGTCCCGAAAAAATATTTTATGTCAAAATTTAAGTGTCTTATGTTTCTGTATGCTAATTAAGACCTTAGAAAACGATTTGACTATTTATTTTAAGTGAACGGTGTACATAATTAATTGTACAGTGGAATATCTTTAATTAATTTATTAGCTCTAACGGATTAAATTTCCCAAAGTGGAAGATTTTGTTTTTGTATATCCCTTAATTTTCAATGTAGTGATAAAAAAAAATATTGAATGAAAAAAGCTGCAGTAAATCATAATGTGGTGGATAAAATCGAACTAAAAAGTAAAATAATAATAATAATAATAATAATTCTTAATGTAAGAATAAAATTATTGCCGAGAAAATTAATGTCACTGTGGTAAGAGAGTAGGGTGCCTTGTACCACATTTTTACACTAACTCAGCATTTACAAATGGAACTAGTAAGAAATTATAACAAATGATGTAGATCGAACTAAAAAGGGAAAAATAAATTATAGTTTAAAAAAAACTAAAAACACGCTTTTATAGTAAATCGAACTAAAAAGTTAAAAAAAAAATCTTAATATATAAGAATAAAATTACTAACGAGAGAAAATTGTCATTGTGGTAAGAGCGTGTGGTGTCTTGTACTACATTTTTACACTAACTCAGCATTTCAGAACCAGTAAGAAATTATAACAATTAATATAGAATACCCCACGCTTTTATCCCAATGACATTAATTTTCTCGTTAATCATTTTATTTTTGTATTAAGAATTATTATTTTTTTTTACTTTTTTGTTCGATTCACTATAAAGCATATTTTAGGGGGGGGTTATAACTATTATTTGTTTCCAACCCGAAGCAAATTACATTTTAACTCACAAACCATGTTTTCTGAATTATTATAGAAAGTTCCTGGTAAAAGTTTTTCATGCTGTGTTGCCAACAGCTATCCTGCTGTGTGTTACCAAATTCTTACGCTAATTCCAAATTTTTAGCACATTTTTATGCCAGTCTAAGTAGTGGAAATTCAAAACTTGCAATATTGTAATTCAAACATTTGTTTATAATACAGCGTTTTAAATTTAACAATATATATATATATATATATATATATATATATATATATATATATATATATATATATATATATTTATATTTATATATATATATATATATATATATATATATATATATATATATATATATATATGTATATGTATATATATTATAAATAATTCATTTTTCTTTTTAACTTGTAAAAAGATAGATTATTTAGCATTACGGTATAGGAAACAAATGCATTTTTTATACCAGAAAAAAATCTGTCACCTCCGATAAAAATGCGTGTTATGATATAATAAGTGGTTATCTAGGTTATCTACAGGATAGCGAAGCCAGAATATAATATTAATGTGTAGCAGTTCTTTTATATCTGAAAAAATATTCCGAATTCGGGTCCTATTTTTTAATATTGACCAGTCGAAGACAGTCTTAAACGGATTTTTAGTGTAACCGCTTTGTATTGCGTGAGAAATATGGTTTATGCAGTCCACTGAGAAGTTGCTTTCTCTCTGTTGTGAATTTACTCTATTGTAGATTAACAGCTATAAAAAATATGCATAGATGCATTTAAGAATTTAATAAAAATTAATTTAGTATAGTAAAAATAAATGAAACATTTTAACAAAATACAATTTTTAATCTAAAGATCATTTTTATAATCAAATTGGATTACGTTTAAAACAAGAAAATTTATCAAATAAATATGTTGTAAATTTAAAAACTTTGCCTCAAATAATTTTCAAAAGGAAAAAAACTTTGAAAGTTTGATATTTTAAATTTTCTTTTTAAACAGTCACGCTGGGCCGCAACCTATGTACTGATAGGCCACATGTTTGACATGCCTGGGCTAAGTGGATGAGTTGATATGAAATTACTCTTCAACTAGGAGATGAAGTATTCATATAAGCTGCAGATATATATAGATCATAATTAGCTTTTAATATATGCTTTCTTTGTTAAAAGCTAATCATAATATATATATATATATATATATATATATATATGTTTAATTTCTGTTCTTAGTGCTATGTTGTGAATCTCTTGATTCGCTTATTAGATAATATGGCATCTTGTTATATTGAGGGCTTTTAAAAAAATCGCACAGAACCCACATTTTTTTTTAATGTCTATACCGTAAAATCCTGCGTATAACGCGCACCTATACTTTCAAGCTGCAATTTTTAACTTAATTATATTCGCCGTATAACGCGCACCCCCTTTATTAAGAAGAAACCTGAAATGTATATGCACAATGCTCTAATGCAGGGGTACTCAACCTTTTTTTCCTCAGGGCCACACACACACATGAAAAGTATTTCACGCTGGCCGCAACAAGAGGATTAATGGAAAAAATGAAAATGTGGGAAATCGATCAAAATATTAAAACGCCATTTTTGACTTTTAATATGTTAATCTCTATAGAGCACACACAAATTTTCGGTTTTATGCGTTTTTTACTGAGTTATGAAGTAGTTCTGATTTATTTCCCTCCGTGTGACCAAGCCCGTATATAGTTTACATTTTACTGTCATTCTAACAAAACTACTATACAGCTTGATAATTTGATTTTTTTCATTTGACAAAGCCATTTTTGTTTCAAATATTTATTTATAAAATGTAGGATGAAAGCAAAAAGTTTTCACTGAAGTTAATATAATCTGTTTAAAATTTTTTAAAACTTAGATTAACCCATAAAATAGTCACTACTCCAGTTCAGTTCGCTACTTCAATATTAATTGTTATTACTAACCATTACAGATTCAAATAGAAAAAAAAATTCTTTCTATTCATACACTTACGACATCGACAGTAGAATTGAGAGAATTAATTGCTGATTGATAGAATTTCCAGCTCAATTTTTAATCCATGACAATGATAGAATTTTTTAGTGCAATGGCCAATCAGAAATGCTCTCCGGGCCACATGCGGTATGCGGGCCGCAGGTTGAGTATCGCTGCTGTAAGACACTGATGTCCATAAATTAAAACTAATGAAGTTCAGGCAAAGACAGAGACGGAAGCAAATCAAATTTGACTTATTTGTAAAGTCTATTTATTAAACAAAAGATAAAGAGCAAAAAAGATATGTTGTATGTTTGACATAATTAATAAAAATTGCGATTTTTACTCCCTGGAGCAAATTTAAAAAAAGAACCTATTTACAAAAAACAGTATAACATGGTTAGTATGGTGGTTAATACGGAGTATGTCTCCCGGACGATGCAATACAGGCCTTACAACGCCTAGGCGAGCTGAGTATCAAATTATCAATCTGATCTTGGGGAATATTACACCACTCATCAAGTAATGCCCTCCGAAGTTCCGGTAGACAGGCGGGAAGGGGTTGACGGGCTGCAATTCGTCGACCAAGCATATCCCACACATGCTCTATTGGATTCAAGTTCGGTGAGTATGCTGGCCAATCCATACGGGTGTTATCCTCTGATTGAAGGCATTCGTCTACAATGTTTGCATGGTGAGAACGGGCGTTGTCATCCATAAACAGAAATTCAGCACCCATGGCGCCCCGAAACAAACGTACATGTTGTTCCAGAATGACATTCCGATAGATGTGGACTGTCATCGTTACACTCTGAACATGCAGGTCAGTTCTGGAACCAAGAATAATTCCTCCCCAAACGAGCCATCCTGCACCACCGTAACGGTGTCGTTCAAGGGTGTTCTTTTGGTGGTAACGGGTACCTGGCGCTCTCCATATTAAAGTCCGGCGAGAATCAGACTGCAAACTAAACCTAGACTCGTCGGAAAACATCACTCAAGACCATTGTTGTGGTGTCCACAATGCATGCTCTGTACTCCAGGTTAATCGCAGGTGACAGTGAGTTGCGGTAAGTGGAACACATCTGACAGGCCTACGAGCATATAGACAAATGTGCCCTAAGCGTCTGTACACGGTCTGCCTTGAAACTGTCGTACCGGTAGCTAAAGAGAGCTGACGAGACAGGTCTGATCCTGTGCTCCGTCTGTTTCTTTTGGCAGTAACTGCCAAATATATACCGGTCCTCATTCGGTGTTGTAACTCGGGGGCGACCTGTGCAGTAACATCTACTCACATTACCATCATCTTGGAATCGTTGCCAAAGCCTGGAGATGACACTCTGGGCGATTCCAAGTTCCTCGGATACTTCCAGCTGGGTACGTCCACACACACACACATATATATATATATATATATATATATATATTCCAGTCGTCCAATAATTCTACCACGTAAAAAAATCATCCAAATGCTTTCTTTGTGCCTTAACTGTGCGGTTATTGCTCTGATAGGCTTTTAAAGCGCTTGTGAACAATTTTACTTCTTTGCCACCATTCCTTATATCCCCTCTCTTACACTCTCGTCATTTTGACGTACTATCCGCGCTATCTGGTGGTTTCCTGTAATTTGCATATTCTTCTTCAAGATGTATGTGATAATTCTACAGGTGAAATTTTTATTTTAGAGTTCAATTTCTGTGTGATTCTGAGTTATCCTTAAATTGTGGACATGAGTGTATTTTGAAGTCATTTATTCGTTGTATTATTCCAAAAGTTTCAGAAAAAAATAGTACACTTCTAGAACTACAACCCTTTAAGTTCGTAAAGAATGTTATTTCTTTCAATAAACAATATTTCAGTCTATGTAGAAGCCTATTTTTTTTCTATGTGTCATCTTTTTTTAAAATTTTATTTTTAAAGCTACGTTTTTATATACGGCGTACAACACGCACCCGTAAAATTCGATCTCATTTTTTGTATTAAAAAAAACGTGTTATACGCCGTAATTTACGGTATTTATATATAATGTGTGTGTGTTCGAAGATATTTGAATTTATTTCATTCGTAATTTTAGCATACTTAAAAGATTGTTTTACGTTTTCCTTAAGAAATGCGATTGTTATGTTTGATTTTATATTATGTAACATTCAAATTAATCGTATTTTCTTTTCTTTTCAGGTAAGTTATATATTCCTGATGGATTATTATTGTCATTGCATCTCACGTGAGTCATTAGAGTTCATTAGTCTTTTTCTCATTAGTTCTCATTTTTATACCGGCTATGACGCGCACCCGAATAACGCGCAATTCGAAGTACAGAGTGTTTTTTTCCAGGTATAGAAGTTTTAGTTGGCATTACTTTCCAAGATGGTGACCGATTTAACAGCTGTCAAGTGATTTATTCTCAGTTTGGTTTGGCAATTCATCATGAATAGACTCACGCCTGAACAACGCTTTCAAATTGTGCAATTTTATTTCGAAAATAATGGTCGCGCGCGATTTTCATAAGCGAATTTTGTTTAGCGATGAAGCGCACTTCTGGTTGAATGGCTACGTCAACAAACAAAACTGCCGCATTTGGAGTGAAGCTAATCCACAAGTGTATGTCGAAACACCGTTACATCCAGAAAAACTGACTGTTTGGTGCGCTTTATGGGCTGGTGGAATCCTTCTTCAAAAACGATGAAGGCCACAACGTTACAGTCAATGGTGATCGGTATAGAGCCATGATTACTAACTTTTCATTCCTGAATTGAACAATCATGATGTCCAGGAGCTGTGGTTCCAACAAGATGGCGCATCATGTCACACAGCTCGTGCCACAATCGATTTATTGAAAGACACGTTAGTGACCGCCTAATTTCACGTTTTGGACCTGTGAATTGGCCTCCAATATCTTGTGATTTAACACCACTAGACTATTTTTTGTGGGGCTATGTAAAGTCATTGGTCTATGCGGATAAGCCACAAACGCTTGACCATTTGGAAGACAACATTCGCCGTGTTATTGCCGATATACGGCCACAAATGTTGGAAAAAGTCATCGAAAATTGGACGTCCAGATTGGACTACATCCGAGCCAGCCGTGGCAGTCCTATGCCAGAAATCATATTTAAAATGTAATGCCACAAGATTATCTTTCGAATAAAAAAAAATTCATGTCAATCGAATAATACATCGTTGTTTTATTGCAATTTAAAGTTCTATACCTCTGAAAAAAACACCCTTTATATGCCAACTGTCAACAGTGGCAAGACTGCATTATTATGTGACCATTGTCGATGTTTATATCTAGGCCTGCCACCATGCTAAATCATTACTCATTTATTCGAAACGCGGCAGTTGGTCGAGCCGGTTTGTGCCTTGGTTTATGAGATTGTGAGCCATGCACATTTATTTTTGTTTCGGATTATTGTTTGCATGAGTATTTGACAGCATATGAAAACTTTTGAGGGCCACTAATGGGGCCTAATTTTGCACAGTGGGCCAGGGCCTCAATATATATATATACATTTATATATCTTAAGATGTCCCTGCTAACGGAGCAGTTTTTGCATAGTTGATCAAATGGTTGGTTGGTAGTTGCGGACACATAACATTTCGTGGTTTGAGCGGACACATTCCCCCCCCCCATCTTAGAACAGATAAAAGAGTGCAGATAAATAAGAAAATAATACTTTTAAAAATCACAAATATAATTTAAAACAGTATTTTAAGTGGCAAATGTATCCTTGTAATTCGATAATCGAGTGCAAAAACAAAAAACTTCGGTTAAAAAAAAAACCCGTTATCCCCGTGAAAGAGATTTGCCACTTAAAATACTGTTTTAAATTATATTTGTGATTTTTAAAAGTATTTATTTCCTTATTTATCTGCACTCTTTTATCTGTTCTAAGATGGGGGGATGTGTCCGCTCAAACCACGAAATTTTATGTGTCCGCAATTATCACGCCACCGATGAAATGTATCAACTCCTCCTTTTGGTAGATTGTAGTTTTATATAACCTCTGTTTTAACCTCTATCTGATTGAGACATCATAAGTCAATACGGAAAGAAAAAAAAAGCAGTGATACCTGTAATTCGGTTTTTTAATACTGATAGGAATACAATTTACACACACACATTTATTGATTTTTCTCATCTTTACCATTTAAAGGTTAGTTTTGAGATGAAGGTAAACCTTATTCAATTCCTACTATTCCCCCTATATATACAGGGTGTGTATTTTAAGTAATGAGAATAAGTCCACAAAAAATAATTTATTAGAGATATCGCTGCAAAACTTAAGTAGTCTTCAAAATATGCTCCTTGAGCATGAACACACTTCTGCAGGCGACGTTTCCATGCTTCGTATGCTCCCTGGAAGTCACCAACCAAAACATCCTTCAGTGCATGCCTGCAAGCTCAAATGACATCATCCAGGGTCCCGTTGCGGCGCCCTTTGATGGCGGTTTTCCTTTTGGGGAAGAGGAAAAAGTCTGCTGGGGCAAGGTCGGGGCTGTAGAATTGTTACGATGCCATTTTTTTGTCAAGTGATCGGTAACCACGAAGCAGGTGTGAGATGGCGCATTGTCGTGGTGGAGCTTCCAATTGGCGGAAATTTCTAAACGTCCGTTAAAACTTTCGGCACGAGTTTGGCGCAAATCTTTCTCATCCCAAGATCCTCACTCATTATTTTGTGCACAACCATTTTTATCCATTCCTAGTTGTTCTCCGATCATGAGAATACTTAAACGCTGGTCCTTGTTCAGCAAATGTCGCACACGTTGTTCGTTCTCTGCATTTCTTCTTGTTGACGGGCGACCTGCATGGCGCTCCTCCTCCCGGCCTTTAAACATTTTGTGCCATCTAAAAACTTGAGCTTGTGATAAGCTTTCCCTGCCGTACGCTTGCTGAATCATTTCCAGCGTTGATGCACCCGATTTTCCAAGGCGAACGCAAAATTTGATTGCGAAACGCTGTTCAATGCTTTTTGTTGCATTTTGAACTTGCACACTTTTTTGAAGACGTCTACGCCACGCGTGATCCTGCCTCAACCAAAGCCAGCAGGCGACTGTGGAGTAAAGCGTTATCTAGGTCAAAGGCCCCACTACCGACTCCAACCGGTCGGAGCGCCCTCTGGCGTACAGCCACTTCAGGACAAAAATATTCTCATTACTTAAAATACAAACCCTGTATATATATCTTGTTCAAATTTTCAATTGTTAATAAAATACTTTCTATTTATCTACTGAAGTTCAAATACATTTTTTAAAACTTGTAGTTGATGACACTTGGTGTCAATACAGTTTTTTCAAATATTAATTCATTAATTAAATTTTATTTTAATTTTAAATTTATTCTGCGTTATTTCTGACGAAGTTAGATTTAGCACCAAAAGATGGCGCCAGTAAGTTTTCCTAACGAATTTTTCTTGGCTTCAAATATATATTTTTAAGCTTGTAGTGGAGGACACTTGTTCATACAGTTTTTTCAAATATTAATTCATTAATTAAATTTAATTAACTAAAATACAATCTTTCTTTGTTGACCTATGTAGGAATTGACTTAATTTTTTTTAATATTACTTGTGTTAATGTTTAGTTTTGAATTGTTTTTTTATCCATCTGAATAAACTAGTTACGGAATACATGCTGGTAATCTGATAGTTTATAGTTTCCTGCTTTTGTAAAGAGTGAGAATGTGTTTTATTTTTGGCTGTTTCAGTCCTTCAACTGTAATGATTAAAAACTGATAATGCAGCGATATTGAGCGATACTGTTACCGTCAATGTAAACTTGGAGGAGCGGTAGTAGAGATGATATTTATCACACCATATTTGAACTGCTTTATCGTTTAACCTCTTCTAAGTTGTCTGTCATCTGCCAATTTTTTCAGTTTCACACTCATTAGGACGATCTTGGTGAAACGCCGGGATCTTTATTTATTTTATCATGCTAAATTAGACGTTTATTTTTATTCTTAAATTTTTTTATAGATATCAGTCATTCGATTAAAAAAATTGTTCAGCCATTGATCTGTATTTTTACGTTTAATTTCGTTTGGTCGTTGATACGAATTGCATAAATGAATTCTGGAGCTGAAATGTGAGAATCTTATTTTCTTATATGGACTAGTTAAATTCCCCTATAATCTTATTGTTTAGAATTTAAGTTTTTTGTTTGATGTTTTTTTAAAAAAATTATCCTCCCTCAGGCACAACTAACTTATTGTGGAGTTATGATTTTATGCTATACTAGATTAAATGGGGTTTATCAGATTTTTCCATTCTCGTTACAGAAGAAATAACAAAAATAAAGGAATTAGCCATCTCTCGTAGACGTTAAGGCAGACAGTTTTCTCGTAATCTCCAAGTTGATCGGCCGTTCGAGGAATTGATGTTTAGTTATTTGTCCCACTATCCCCCCCCCCCTTCAGTTTTGGTGTGCCTAGATTTCATGAGACTAAAAAGAGTTCTGGATGCGGCTTTTCGCATGTTAGTAAAATATGAAGTGTGTGAGTTTGTTTATATTTCATGACATGCTTAATGAAGTCATGAAAATAAACTTGGCCGTGGTACTTATGGTTTGGAAGTTTGGAGATTAAGGTATCCGACACACTACGTTCTCTCTCTCTCTCTCTCGGAACCGTGATTTTCAAAAGCGCATAAATGGATATTTTTTATGATATATAGTGTCACTTAGATTAGAATATATGCATAAAATTGTTTTAAGGACATTTTGACAAAAAAAAATTATTTAAATACAATATTTTGGTAAAACTTAGAATAATCTTTTTTCCAAATATTCTCATTTTGTGAAAAATGCTTCTATTAGAATAATATTTTGCCTATATATAGCTCAGACCTCTGTTCAGAGGTTCAACTAGAATTTTTGAAATGTATAACTTAGAAGTGGGTTTATTTATATTTTACGACAACAGAGGGGAACAATTTTAAGAAAAAAACGCGAATAATTATTTCAATTGGTGGTAACTCTGAAAATAATGTGAATTTTTCAAACATTCTAGTTGAGTCTCTGTAGAGAGGTCTGAGCTACATACAGACAAACTATTATTATAATAGAACCATTTTTCACAAAAGGAAAACATTTGGAAAAAAAGATTATTCTAAGTTAATTTTTTGCCAAAATATTATATTTAAATAGATTTTTTTTGTCAAAATGTCCTTAAAACAATTTTATGTATGTTTTCTAATCTGAGTGACACTAAATATCATGAAAATTATCCATTTATGCGCTTTTTTAAAATCACGGTTCCGAACGTAGTCGGATACCTTAAGGTTTTAGCTCAGGTCACCTGACCTAGGTTCAAAGTTACGAGATCCGTCACCAAAGACCTCGTGTTGCTTTAGAGCAGGGGTGGGCAGACTTTTCCAGGGTACAGGCTACTTCTTATTTTTTCAAGGAGTTTCGGTCCACCCTGTGTCAGTGGCGCTCACAAAGGGCGGGGAGGGATCCACGGGTCCGGACCCTCCTTCAAGACCCTTCATTTTTTCCCCCCGATTCGTTTTAGTCCCATGAATATAGTACGTAAAGTGCAATTAAGTATTTGATATTAGTAATTTTTTTGTTTATTAATATTAATTATTTATTCAATTATTTATTTTTTGCTGTTGTGCCCGACAATCTAGAAAATAAAAAAAAGTATGTTTGGCTGCGTATTGGGGTATTGTACGAGAATGGTAGATCTTCAACCCTCGACCCCCCCCCTCTCTAAAAATTCTTGTAAAATTTGTGACGAATCTGTACAGAACCTTTCCACTAATCTTCTTAGGAGTCTTTCTGGGGAATATAAATTCGCGTTTATTTCCAATCAACTCCAAAAAGAAGTATGGGATATTTAAATTAGATAAGGTATTTAAGTCGAGGGTTGCGAGATATCAAGAGAGATGATGGTAGGCTATTGAGCCAGTAACGTTAAACGCATTACTAGAAGATTCAAAGAGATTAGATTCGTGAAGACGTCGTGCTGCTAGACGTACCAGAAAGCTGAGATAAGCCAGCGGTAAATATAATTCACGTACGCTTAAAGTAAGCGCCAGTTTGAGCTACTTAGTTAAAGTGAATGGCAGTTAAGAATTCGAATATATGTGTTTCTCGGATCTCCTATTTCGGTAAACCTTACTTGAGTTGAGCTAGATTAGTAATTAATTATATTCTTAGTAATTTAATTTAATATAAAGGCAAATCCCTTTAAACGACGTAACATTATTGTATTATATGTGGGAGACAACAAGGGGTCCAAGACGTTTGTCTTCACATTTATTTTAAAATTAAACAAATTAATTAAAAAAGGTAGCTATTTTAACAGATAAGTTTGACGATGATATGCAGAAGGTAACGCCTGCTCGCGCACCTCTCTCGTTCTCTCCTCGCTTTTTTCATCTCTCTTCAAAGTTCCATAGTTTCAGTTCGTGTTTTAGTTAGCTGCGCCTGCGCGCGAAGACTGCTTGGCTTTGGCTGCCACAATCGGCCAGCCTGACTGTACGCTGTCCGCAGTGGTACGTCTTCCTTTTTTCCTTTTTCATCGAGACCAGAGGAGAATCTGAAACATACAAAAAAGACGGAACAGACAAGGACTATACGAAATACATAGAGATTTAACATATCATAATTTTTCTGAACTAGACAGTTTCTCCATCATGTGAAGGCACCTCTTCGACATCCGGAAGGTTCAATAGGAAAACATTGTGTTTCACAGGCATAAGAACGTCTTTTTTAACAAGTTGATCTTTGGTTGAACGCATCGATATTTTCCTCTGCAGAGTTCTGGACGTCTGTTCAAAACGATTTCTCTTTTTCCTCCGTTTCCACTCCCAGGGCTGGAAGATTTTCCGGAGCAACGCAAACCGTCGATATATACTCTCCATAGGTGAAGGGGCGTTGCAGTTCACGGAACTCGTTTTCATGGCACCATTTACTTTCTTACACAATACTATATCAGAACATTTTTCTCTTATAATACTCAATTTTAACTTAGTACTCTTAATTTTATTACATTTATAATCCTTAATTAGAGAACTCAAATCATTTCTAGTATTAAAGTTTTTAACATGTGGCAAATTATAACTAGAGTTTTCTATCACATTTGAAACAGAAACATTTGAATTAAAATGAACACCCAAAGAGGATCCACTTTCACTTAATAAAACATCGCTCTTTGCGTGGCCTAGTTTCTTTACTTCAGCATATACACTGGGATGTATAATAAATTCTTCGGTCAAGGTCGGTGATATTGCCGTTCGAACATAGACCGGGAGAGTGTTGATTAAGAGAAATATTTATGGGTTTAACTTCTACCATTCGCTGTTCGCCAAAACATGAACTTAATGTTATTATTTCTTCGGAAGGTGTTTGCACTCTAATTAGTGAGGAATTTAAAACTGGGATCTGGCAACCTGAATCGATCAAGGCTGTTACGGGCTGATTTTCCACAAAAATGTTTACGTATTGAAGATTTTGCAAATTCATCGCTATTTTTGTTTTTCGCTCTCGATTTTCAAAGTATTCACGTTTATTCTATTATGGATGTGGTCGTTAGATTCTTTAGGTTTAAAACGCTTCTCACAGTCTCTTGCGCAATGAGATGAATCATCGCATATAAAGCAATTTTTTTTCTCTTTCAAGATATTGGGGATAGTTCTCTTTAATCTTTGGTTTAAAGTCCTGTGATCTATTTTCAAAGGGGTCTTGGGCATATCCATAAGTAATAGAAATTTCTTTATGTGATCCGCCTCTAGATGAAATATAAATATCGCACTCTTTAGCTAAATCAATAGGCCTGAACCAATCTTCTGCTTCTCGAATGCCAATATGAGTTGCAGTTTCCTTATTTAAAGTTTCAAATAATTTATTAGAAATTATAAGATCACATAGAGATTCAAAGGAATTAACTTTTCTTAACGAACAATAATATTGGAAGTTTGCCGTCAATCTTGCAGCAAATTGGATGTATGTCTCGCCTGATGATTTTACAGCATTTTTAAATGAGTTTAAACACTCGCGAGGGGTTAATTGGAATTCTCTGAGTACTATAGATTTTAGTTTTTCATAGTCATTTAATTCCTCTTCTTTAATATGCAGTAAGACATTATGAGCTCTTTCGCCCAGAAGATTTATTAAAATTTCAGATTTATATTCGTCATTTATTATCTTGGTTAAAAATGCGCGTTCTAATGATTGGAAGAACAGATTAAAATTTTCAGATCTGGTGGGAACAGGAAGAGATAAAGTTCTAATACTTTTTATCATATTTTCTATGTTAGTTTCGAACTGTTTATCTTCGACTTTAGCCGCAGGATTTAAACCCAATGCTTTATTTTTAGCCGTTTGAAGTTCGATTTCTTTTTCTAATTTTGCTAATTGAAGTTTCGCGAGCTCAATTTTCTGTTTTTCTAAAGTTACCTCTCTTTCTTTTCGCGATACTCTCTCATCTATACAGTTTTGAATTAAAGTTTCAACGAAATCTGGATCACTTTCAAATGTACTACTGTTCTCAATTTTAGTCTTTAGTTTAGCTATGGTGTCCGTACTCTCCACAGTACCGTCTAGATCCTCAACAACTCTTATGAGATCCTCTTTAAGAGCGTTTTTATACATTTTAGAAAAATATGGAAAGATCCTACCTTTTTTTTTCTTGCTCCCTTGTTGCTCGCACGTACGATGTATCCAATAATTAAAAAAAACGTCGATTCCACTGATTTCACCTCTTCGCAGGTAATATAGTTCAAATTGTTCGAATTGACACATCTTCGCAGGTGTTTATGATATTTCCAACCTCTACACAGGCGGAATTTTCGACGATAGTTCCAACCCCTACACAGGCGGAATATTTAGGGTTCGATGAAAAATATAACCTCTACCCAGGTTATTTTATTCAAAAGTTCCAACCTCTACACAGGCGGAATATTTAGGGTTCGATGAAAAATATAACCTCTACACAGGTTATTTTATTCAAAAGTTCCAACCTCTACACAGGCGGAATATTTATGCTGAGTTCAAACCTCTACACAGGTTGAACGAAGTTTCCAAAATGGCGGAGCGTCTCCCTTCACGGACGCTTTTGTTCATTGTCCAGACTTTGGTTCAAAATCGAAATTTTATCGATCGCGGCCGAGCCCCCATAATTTGTGGGAGACAACAAGGGGTCCAAGACGTTTGTCTTACTTCACATTTATTTTAAAATTAAACAAATTAATTAAAAAAGGTAGCTATTTTAACAGATAAGTTTGACGATATGATATGCAGAAGGTAACGCCTGCTCGCGCACCTCTCTCGTTCTCTCCTCGCTTTTTTCATCTCTCTTCAAAGTTCCATAGTTTCAGTTCGTGTTTTAGTTAGCTGCGCCTGCGCGCGAAGACTGCTTGGCTTTGGCTGCCACAATATGTTATCAGAGATTTTTGAGGAAATTATAACAAAATAAATAATATTATTCAAAATGGCTCTTGGTGGTTCTTTGCCTCAAATTAATCTTGGTGTTCAAGGTGTGACCCAGGGGGGTCATCACAAATTCTTTCCTATGCGGTAGGTGTGCTGAGGTAATGAAAAGATTGTTATTATAACTTAATAATAAGTACGGTATGTGTACTGACCTACAGAACTAAAAAAAAACAACACTTTGAAACCGCGTTTAACGCAAAAAGAAATATATAAACTTAATAGTCCCAAATATAATTATATCAACTCATGCATTTATTATGAAACAATTCAAGATAATTAAAAAATAAAACATTTTTATCTAAAGTTAGTTTTCGTTGTTGTAGTCAGTTGGAGACTTAGTCTGCGTGCTGTCAGCCAATCTTGAATTTTCCGCATATAATTACTAACTGGTAAAATTGTCAGGCTCTCACTCCAAAATGTCTTGGCGGTCCACCATTCGATCGCGATCGACGTAATGCCCACCCCGGCTTTAGAGACGCTAATAAAAATCAAATCAAATACAATTTAAAATAATTGGAAACGTCAAAATAGTTTGATTGTATTGTTAATAATTAATAAAATTAATAGTTCAAGATTTACTCTCTCTAATATCCATCGGGTGTAAGTATAGAGACTGTTTTAACCTAAGTTTAACTAAACCTCTCTAAGTATTCTTGTGATACGATGTGACAGTATGGAACATGAAGTAGTAGTCTTAAGTGTCGTGTATTCCTTTTCATCTTTAACCCTAAATTAAAATTAATTTAAATTTATCGCTTTTTGTTGAGCTTCATCGCTTTTTGTTAAACAATTGTAGTAATGAATATTATATATATATATAAGGATTTTACCGTTGGGATCCCCCCCATAGCTAATTAACAATGGAAATGTTGATAGCTCTCTACAGAGAATGGAATTTTAGTTGAATAAATGTAAATGTTGCTAAGTACTAAATTTATTTTAAGCTACACATTTTATATAAAATAGGTTCATACGTTCTTTAGTATTCCTTAAGGTATTAATACTATGGGTGGTTCGAGTGGCAGGGCCGGCTCTAGCAGTTTTGCCGCCCCGGACAAAAATGGAAAATGCCGCCCCTCTTCCCAAAGCAAAAATTATAATTAACATATATATATATATATATATGTGTGTGTGTGATCTTAATGTCCTTAAATATGCAAAATAATTCGAAATTAAGCACATAATTACTCTTTATGATTCACTGGCGTAGCTAGTACTGAGTGGGTCCTGTATCCAAATTCCTTGGGGACTTTTTTTGGAGAGCTTTACATATCACGATGTGTTCCTTACACACTTTGGGGCCCCGTATCATTGATATGGTGATAGCTACGCCTCTGTCATGATTTCAAACGAGTAAAATGTAAGGAAAGAAATAGCTCGTTTCCTCAGGCCAATTTCTTCGAAAATGAGTCTACTGATGGTGGGGATCACAAAAAACTCTTATTACCTTTGTCTTCTTTAGAAAAGCTGGCACCGCGGACATTGTATGGATGAAAGGAATGTCCGTTGTGACCCCACACCGGGATGGGGAGAAAGTTACTAGTGAAAGTTGTGTAAACATATCAACTTTCATAATTTAAGATATACTCCCGCCTCGAATCCTTCAAGTTTCAATGTAAAATAAAACGGACATTAAACATACGGAATACAAAATAAGAAAATAAGATACGTTAAATATAATACCAAATTCACACCCAATAATATTTCAGAAAGTATATCAAAATTTTGTAATATAAAAAATGTTTTCTAAGTTTGATCCAAATGCCGCCCTTAAAATTTGCCGCCTCGGGCATCGGTCCGGTTTGTCCGCCCCTAGAGCCGGTCCTGGTATTACTAAAAGCCCCTAGTGTAGAGGGGCCGATGCAAGTTAAATCTATCAAGGCTTAAAGTCCTTACATTGGTGTGGTGTGGAAGTTAGGGGATGGGGTTCTCAGCTCAGGAGTCATTCTTGTCACATGGCTCGTATTAATACAGATATTTTTGATACAAGCTTTTGCTGACGATCTAGCAATATTTTTAAAGAAAGGACTAAGTCATTATTGGAAATTAATAATAAATTAAATAACCTGTGCAGTTGGAAATTTCAATTGAAAAACTACTGCAGTTCAGTGAAAGCGCACACAAGGGGGTCTGGGGGTCCGGGCCCAAGCCCTTGATTTTTTCCGATTGATTATAATTCTAAAGGCTATTTTTTTTGAAGGTATAGAACTTTAAATTGCAATAAAACAAACGATGTATTATTCGATTGACATGATTTTTTTTTTATTCGAAGAAAGATAATCTTGTGGCTTTACATTTTTAAGTATGATTTCTGGCATAGGAACTGCCACGGCTGGCTCGGATGTAGTCAATCTGGACGTCAATTTTCGATGACTTTTTCCAACATTTGTGGCCGTATATCGGCAATAATACGGCGAATGTTGTCTTCAAATGGTCAAGCGTTTGTGGCTTATCCGCATAGACCAATAACTTTACACATAGCCCAAAAAAATAGTCTAGCGGTGTTAAATCACAGATCTTGGGAGGCCAATTCACAGGTCCAAAGGCAGTGAAATGAAAATAGGCGGTCACCAAACGTGTCTTTCAATAAATCGATTGTGGCACGGGCTTTGTGTGACATGTTGCGCCGTCTTGTTGGAACCACAGCTCCTGGACATCATGATTGTTCAATTCAGGAATGAAAAAGTTAGTAATCATGGCTCTATACCGATCACCATTGACTGTAACGTTGTGGCCTTCATCGTTTTGAAGAAGGATTCCACCAGCTAAAAGCGCACCAAGCGATCGGATTTTCTGGATGTAACGGTGTTTTCGACGGCACTTGTGGATTAAGCTGCTCCAAATGCCGCAGTTTTTGTTTATTTGGCGTAGCCATTCAACCAGAAGTGCGCTTAAATACTAAACAAAGTCGCTTATGAAAATAGACCATTATTTTCGAAATAAAATTGCACAATTTGAAAGCGTTGTTCAGGCGTGAGTCTATTCATGATGAATTGCCAAACCAAACTGAGAATAAATCACTTGACAGCTGTTAAATCCGGTCGCCATCTTGGAAAGTAATGCCAACTTAAACTTCTATACCTGGAAAACTCTCTGTATATAGTACGTAAAATTTAATTAATTATTTGTTATTAATGATTAATTTTATTAATTAATGCTAATTATTTATTCAAAAATTAGTTTTTACTGTGTTTTGTTCACAAAAATCGACAAAATCAAAAGGAGCATGATACAAGAATGGTGAATTTTCGACCCCCTTATTGAAAATTCCTGTGGGCGCCACTGCTGCAGTTATTTCAGGTGCTCTCCAGTATCACGACCATGGAGCACGAGGTAGTTCAGTTTTTAATAGAAACTCAATTTTTAAAATTAATAATACTTTTGTAAAAATTGTTTATCATGCAAAATGTTTCGTTTTAATCGATAATTTATTCTTCTAATAGAATTCTCACATATTAATTACATCAAATAAATAATATATATAATTTATCGACTCATTTCAATAAAGTTGCCAAATGTAAGACGTATCAAAACAACATTCTCAAAACTTGGTACACTATTACAATTGATCAAATTATTTTTTATGGCGAGAATGTGTAGGGCTAGGAGATCAAATTATTTTTTTATGGCGAGAATGTGTAGGGCTAGGAGATCAAATTATTTTTTATGGCGAGAATGTGTAGGGCTAGGAGATCAAATTATTTTTTATGGCGAGAATGTGTAGGGCTAGGAGATCAAATTATTTTTATGGCGAGAATGTTAGGGCTAGGAGATCAAATTATTTTTTATGGCGAGAATGTGTAGGGCTTGGAGATCAAATTATTTTTTATGGCGAGAATGTGTAGGGCTAGAGATCAAATTATTTTTATGGCGAGAATGTGTAGGGCTAGGAGATCAAATTATTTTTATGGCGAGAATGTGTAGGGCTAGGAGATCAAATTATTTTTTATGGCGAGAATGTGTAGGGCTAGGAGATCAAATTATTTTTTATGGCGAGAATGTGTGGGCTAGGAGATCAAATTATTTTTTATGGCGAGAATGTGTAGGGCTAGAGATCAAATTATTTTTTATGGCGAGAATGTGTAGGGCTAGGAGATCAAATTATTTTTTATGGCGAGAATGTGTGGAGCTGAGAGTTGCATTCACTTCCCAACAAATAATTAGGCTAAAATCCACCCGGTGTTTTTATTTACTAAAAACAAGTTATATAAAAAAAAATTTTAAGTCAATTCCTACTTTGGTCAACAAAGAAAACTTTTATTTTAGTTACTTTTTATCAAATAATTACAATTAAAATAAATATGTATATACATATGACAGAATCACAATATTAAGTGACAATTTGTATTGATTATGATTTAAGTATCGTATTGTCATCCAAAACAATCGTGTATATAAAATTTCATTTCAACACTGAATGCTTTAAAACGTGAGAGAGAGAGAAAAAAATCTTATAAAGTTTTGACCCAAGTCGCGCTAAAAATGAAGCCAACGTGGCTGTATCTGTAATTCTTTAAATAATTCGTTTCAGTCAATTAATTTGAATTAATTATAATTAAATTATCATATTGTCACCCAAAACAATCGTGTATAAAAAATTTCAGCTCAAATAAGCGTACTGAGATGTGTGAAAAAAAAACCTTTTAAAGTTTTGACACAAGTTGCCAAAATGGTCGCTAAGTCACCAAGAATAAAAAAGAATTATTTATACAGCCAACGTGGCTGCATCCGTAATTCTTTGAATGATTAGTTGTAATCAATTAGTTTTTTTAATTATAATTAAATTACCGTATTGCCATATGCTCTTCATATTTCACAGGTATTCTTCAATTCACTTACGGTTCAAAATTACGAGATTCTCTTCAATACTTCTCGTGTTGCTTTAAGTTGAACACGTCAACAAACAGTCATTCACTTCAACTCTCCTTTAACAATCAAAATTGTTTTTATTAAATTTCAGATAGCGCTATGTTTATTTTGAAAACATTCAATCAATCAATATTGACCGTAATAGTTCGCTGCGTAACAGTCCTATTCCTTTGTAAAGACCCTCGGTGTGGGAGATTTACACGGATGAATTGATATCAGGTCTGAGACTGGAACGAAAAAAAAAAAAGTATCAAAAAAAAAAAAAAAAAAAAAACAGGAAATGGTGGCGTGTTATTTAAACAATCAATCTTCCGCATCGTGTTTTGTGACAGTTTTGTCTGTTATTTCTGTACTAGCTATATACCTTCATTCGTATGTGCTTTGTAAGTTTGATTAATGTAAAAAGAACTTTTTGTAAAAACAAATATTTTTGCTCAGTAAAAGACTGATTGGTTTGTGGTTATCGATCTTCTGGGGTGAGCTCAGTCCTCTTATTCAGCCAACAAGTCTTTTGTTGCTTCAAAGTGCGCTGTAATAAACAGGCAATCAATTTAGGAATTATAAACAACCGAGGCCAATGAGCCTTAGCGTTGTTGATTTAACCTGATCAAAACTGAAATTGTAAAACGTATTCATGCGTGTGTCAAAGTAGTTTCTGTTAGCGAATTAAATATTGTTTGAGGTTGTGTCAAGTTGTGTTTGCTATAATTTTTCAACTTTTGAAGGTCACGATGGTGATGAAAAAAGATAGTACATTCCATGATCGATGTTTAGGGGGTTTGAATCCCTGATTTTTTTTTCATTAAATTTCGTATAAAGATCCTAAGGCAGGGGTGGCGAACCTTTATGCATTAACGTGCCATTTTTTTCAAAGAAGTGTCTAGCGAGGTCTAGACGTGCCGTCAAATAATATTGACTTGTGATTATTGGGAATATAAATACTAACTAAATACTAACAACACAAAACTCTATTGACTACGAAAAAATACTTGTTGCATTGTATAGTTATAAATGTTTTTGTTATACGTGTAATTCAAATTAAAGTAACATTAATGTGATTTCTGTCGTTGCATATTGTGTGTGTGGATGACAAATAACTTATATTAGGATTGGAAGATGTTCCTTTTTGTAGAATACACGCTGAATTGGAGTCATCTGCCAAATGGTTTCTAAGCAATTAATAATTTTTGCTGTGGTTCACTTTTTTTGACAAGAGGGTTTGTGATTTGTTTCAAAATACCGTTTTACAGACGATCTTCTGCACACCACCATTCCAGAACATAAAACGCACACCGCATTGTCGCCTTTACTGATAATGCAATGTTTCTCGGTCCACCAAATTTGAAATTCTCTGATACAGTTAATATCTTGCACTTTTTATTCTTTTGCTGAACTATAACCATGTTAAATAACAGTTAAAAATCGTAAATATAACACAGAATAGCACAAAATACAGTTTTGTCAATAAAGTGACTATAGCATACGGAGACAAACTTTACATCCACATAAGCAATTGCCAATTGACGACACATGAATAGGGAAAGGTCGTAAGCAAACGGTGTAGCCCGCGCCCCTCGACCCGATCCACTCGCGACTATATAATATAAATCGTGAACTTTAAAAGTTTTGAAATATGTGTAAAATGGCAAACCACATTTTTGATGACTGGCGTGCCAAAAATATTGTGTCGCGTGTCATCAGTGGCACGCGTGCCACTGGTTCGCCATTCCTGTCCTGAGTAATAGTAGACGCGGTAGCTGAGTTCATGATCACGACTCGTGTCCTCGTTATATCTGTCGAGACACGAGGTCGAGTCCAGGTACAACCTAAAAACCATGCTTGAAGACAGGCTGGTGTATATTAAATCTGTCAAAGCTTAAAGCCCTCACGTTGACGGAGTATGGACGTTTGGAGAGTGGAGCTTAGGTATGGTACTTTTAACTTGACCAGAATTCAAATTACGATGTCCGTCGCGAATAGTCCTCTTGTTGC